>QAXD01000181.1:1145977-1297798 GCA_004335575.1 Haematococcus sp. NG2
GATCCACATGCCCAGAGGGCCTTCACTGGCGCCTGAGGCTGAATGTAACAACAACAACAAGAGTGCCAGGGTTCACGAGAACTGCGGAAATGTTTGTTGTTTGCTGATTCATGAGAGGTCACAATATCGGGAGACAGTTCCAACCAATTCACAATCAGATGTTTTGTGTCCCATATGATGGTGTGTTAGTGTACCCATCAAGAACAGGTGCTGCCATGAAGATCAATACTCTCGCCAGACACGAAGGCACGCACGCGGAGAGCTGCTGTTAGAAGTGTATTTTCTCATTGTGGGCACGAGTTTACACCACAGGTAGTGAGTTGCTGGGACAAAGAAGGATGAGTTGCACGTCATTGAGTGCGTTGATTTTGGGGTCGTGGTGAGCTGTTACAAACAACAGCGCTGCCTAGCCAACAGGACTTCAAAACCACGTCATTGTCAACAGGACATTTTCCCCTGCCATCATTCCTTAGCGGCAAGCATGGTGATTGTTGGCCGGTGTCAGAAGCAATGCACTAGATGAAATGTAGGGAACTGACAAGGCCATATCATAACCTGCCACCTGCCTAAACTATATGGGCAACACGCTGCCAAGCCAGTGCCAAAAAGAAAGAAGTAAAAAGAGAAAAGGATCACGGTGCACCAGACGGTGCACTCAGCAACAATGGTCTCTTATGAAAATGGTGTCTAGCGCCCCAATTACGCGCACAGCATGCTGCACCAAATCATGCGGTTGTCAGCTTTGTTGGTTCCACGAATCAAGAATGATCTCGGTACCATTGAGATCACACATGCGGGCCCACGCTTGGGCCGGTCACCCGCACATGTGCACATCACGATAGGCAGCCACGCGCACGCAAGTTGGTTCGCTGCAACATGCAAATTGCCTGTTCAACTGTCACACCACCATTAGGTTCAAACTTGACACTCAACAACACAACACTGCTCCTAGGCACAAAGACGCCTCTAGCTTAGTAGCAGGTATGGTATGAATAGTTGCCATACATGATTGGCACAGCACAGTCATGCCCCTCGTGCACACAAACGTCTTGCCTCGTTGCCCAGTTGCATCCTTGCGCTCATCTCGAGCGCTGGTGTACGCCCCAAACAATGAGTGGCAGTCCGCCATTTCCAAACTTAAATAGAAGCATGATTCACAGACATCACGGTACATATGTGATATAGGCATCATGCTGGTTAGGTGCATGTCATCCTCCAAGATACCGCACCTGCCCGAACCACATTTGCATGTAAGCATTGCGTTTGCAGCTCGGTATTCGGGACTGACCATCTTTGTAACGGTGTCAGCCCACACTATCACACGCATAGGCTTCACTGGGCGTGATGCTGACACCCTCAACGCCGCTCCCCGTGGCTGCTCCCGCATGGCCTTCATGAGCAGGCCCTTGGCGGACAGCTAAGGATGGGCCAAGCCATGCCTTTGTCATGCATCAGGCACAGCTGCCTGCCTGACCAGCACGGATTCCCCTTCTGAACTCACAGGAGCCATGCCCTCCATACGCGGCTTCTCCACCTTGATGGTTGACCACATCGATGCAGGCATGCACACAAACTGCACCACCGTGTGTACCTGCATGTGAGCACCCAAGCAGCGCAGATGACATGATGCAGACAGGACGGCGGATTGAGCGCTCACTTCATGGGCAAGCATTCTGCAGTTGGCAACAGATGGTACAATGGAAGAGCCATGCTCAACCACGTGATGCTCAACCCTCCATGCACAGACCCAGCAGCCTGCATGTTGATAGCAAGGCAGTTTGTGCTGGCATCGAGAAGCGCCCTTGGCTCATGTGGAAAAGGAGCCAAGCTCTCAGATGCTTGATGGAATGGTGTGCTCAAACTCACCTTGCGATTCTGATCCAGCAGCAGCAGCGCCGAACCGTCCACACTGGCTTCCTTGCCCACCGGCACACCCAGGAACTCCTCCTTGGCGCACAGGGTTGCCTCCCATGTGCAAAACACCACCTGCATAGCATGGGGCACCACTGTACAGTCGCGTGATGTCCGGTTCAGTCCATCTCCTCCAGTGGAGGAGAGGGGCAGTCGTGATGCAATGGTAGCTGTACAACAGGGTCCCACAATTGCACAGGGATAGCAAGCTACAGCAGCTGACACCTGACACCTGACAACCGCACCCGCCCACAGCAAACCATCTCGCCCTACTCACCTGCGGGTTAGCCGCCACAGCCACATCCGTCACACGGCCCGCCTTCACGTCCCACTTGCGGTGCAGCGCCGCGGCCGCGTCAGCCGCCTCCCACCGCGTGTTGTACCGCATCACAGGGCCCTCGCAGCCCACGACATGCAGCGGGAACAGGCCGATGCCATCATACGCCTTCACACCATCTGCCATCAGCGCCTGTAGCCGCAGCAGTGGGTGCAAGCAGTTGATGCCGTGTGTGTGGGCATGTGCAGAATCATGTGATCTGTTGCCTCAGGTCAGCCATCGCACCCAGTCAAGCAATGAGTGACGTATATGGTACACAATACACACACACCTCCAGCTGCTCGGCGTCACAAGGCATGGCCCAGCTGTCGAACCAGCGGTGTGCCACATCCTCTGCCTGACTGGCTGCTGCACCTGCCGCATCCTGCCGTGCCAGCACGGGCAAGGACTGCAGGCGGGGCAGCACGTGCAGCTGCAGCGCATCGGACACTCCGCGCCCCACCACCTCCAGCACAGAGGGCGCTCTCACGTTAGATCGCTCACGCACTGCGGACCGCGCGGCGCGCTGCGGCAGGTGTGAAGGGAGTAGGTGTGGTTGGTGGCGGTGGGCGGTAGCCTCAAACAGTTGTTGTGGGGTGGACGAGCTGTTGGTGTTGAACGGGTGGGGATGGATGGGGGCGAGGGAAGCAAGGGCAAACGTGATCAAAGCCCACACACTTGATGCATGTGGCAGGCGCCACGATGCATCGGCTCGTGGGCACAGCATGTCGACCAGCTGCACAGGGCCATACACGCCCTTCCCAGCCGTTGTGCGGCTCACTGCAAGCACCCAGCCACACCTGCACATGCCAGTCGTCAGGGGCCACCAGACCGCCCAGCGTGAGGAGCGCGCCATCGATGCGCGGCGAGTCGGAGGTGGAGATGTCGCGCAGCAGTGCCCGGCGCTCCTCGCGCAGCAGCGTGCGCGATGATGTGGTGCCGCAGATGCGGCCCTCCTCATCAAAGGCCAGCTGCTCGATGGCCACGCCACGGCTGAACCTGCGTTTCAACCGCAGTGCATGTGCATGTGCTTGGGACAGGTCCAGCAGCCGGGCACAAACAAGGAGGGCAGCACTCCGCTTCTAGGTGCATGTGATGCCTGGAGCACCTGGAGCTTCACACACACGAACAGATGACGTGTGACACTCACATCTGTGTGGTCTTGTGCCTCAGGCACCACTGAATGGCCATGTGGACCGAGGTGCCAGCTGCATTGGCAGCTGTGAAGACAGGGGTGTACGCAAGATGGTCATACACACCGTGCGCAGATTCCACTGATGCGACCACATCTTCAAACTCTGCACAAGCACACCATAGCACATTCAAGAGCAGATGCAGCGATTAGGTATGGCCAGCTGGTGAAAATGGTCAGCACGGGGCCGTTGCAAGGGGTATGACACAAGATCTGCATGCAGTATGAGCGGTGTGGTTGTAGAGGTGTGCAGGTGCATGGTGCACATGCGTCGTGGACGGTGAGCTCGTGAGTGAGTCGAGTGCGAGTCACGAGCTGACTCCTATGCTATCTGAGTGCTGTGGCTGCGGTGTTCGTGCAGGTGCAGCCAGTCATGGCCGCAGCTTCACACAGCTTTGACTCACTTTGATGAAGGGGCTGGTGCCCTTTGAAGATGTACGAGTGCCCGACAACTTGAGGAGCAACAATGGGCCGCAGCCGATCAGCCACAGTATCCAGTGTGCAGCCTTGCCTGCGAACATGCTTGTAACATGCAAGTCCTAAGTTAGGTGCAGGGGAAGCCACAGCACAGGTGCATAGGGTGCAAAGCAGGTGGCAGAGGATGAGTACTGAGTTGCACGCAGATTACTAAACGGAATGCATGGCCACAGGCACGCATGCACCTGCTCAGGCAGCCTTGTGCCTCCACCCAGGCTTCTGCATTCTTCAAAACCTTAGCATGCCGCAGACTGGAAGAGGACCAGGCCACCACCTGTCGAAAAGCGCAACGGAGAAAGACGATTCGAAGTAAAAATGCTTTTCCACGATGTTGGCAAAGGGCAGGTGGGACCGGCAGCTACGTCTTCAACGTGCCAAGCGCAGCTCTTACGCCAACAAGCCACACGTTCCACCACCTATACCAGCTGCCCCTCGCTTACCTGGAGCCTGGGCTGCCGCTGCACGCCAGGCCTGTACACGGTCCTTTGAAGCTGCATGAGGCTCGCAACTCGGCAGATGCACCAACAGAATCCGCACGTGTCCTACGGAACCCGGAACAATAATGTGCGTTGAGTTTCAATGTGGGGAATGAATATAATGTAGAACTATGTGTGCCAAATTCACGGGAGTGCTAGCCTTTATAGCGAAACGCCCAGCAGCTAGGCTGCAGATCCGCCCTAAACCCTCATGCACGTAATCGACCTGTTTTAAGAATGACGGGCTCTTAAAATGCGCTAGGCACCAACATCATCAGCAGCAGCAACAGCAGCAGCAACAACAACAACAACTTCTTCAGAGTCCAGAGTACATTCCACAAGAACATGGCGCTGGCTGCTGGTGTTGTTCATTTTACCCTTGAGTTCGGGCAAAAGCTAAAGGTGGGGCTTGGTGTGGTCCGTTTCATAGCTTCCCCGCAGCCCCGTGTGCCGATTTCAGCAGAGCCATAGGCCTTGTTGTGCTAACAGGCGTGCCGGGCTGCAGGCGTGGCTTGGCCAGACAAGTGCACACTTTTTGTACTCCATGCACATGAATGCAATCTATCATGCATGATACGCTCCCATGCACAATTACATGCAGGACCGGGATTGGCTAGGCCGCCAGGACCCCTATGCAATTGTGACGTGCGGCAACCAGACTTACAGGTCCAAGACGCACATCCATGGTGGCCGCAACCCCGTGTGGTGAGTGAAGGCCTGCTGGTGGTACGGGTACGCAGGGGCTTGGGCAACAGCAGTGTCTAGACGCATGGATTCTAGAGTGCCGCAGCAGAGATGCCTGACTGTTCAAGGTTGGCACCAGGCTATGTTCCTGAGGTCCTGCATAAACACCAGCACAGTGGATCCTGATGGCACATCAGTAATGCGCCTTGCCAGCCTTACGCCCATGTTTGACTAATAATAATGATAACACGGCGTTTCACAGATGTTTCTGCATGCCGGAGCCTGACAGTCACCATGTTTGACTGGTGTGCACTTATGCAGGAACCAAACCTTCCAGTTCAACGTGATCAATGAGAACTCCATCGTGGTGACAGTATACGATGAGGACACCATGAGCCGCGACGACCTTATTGGCTCCTGCACCATCTCACTGGCACGTGCGCGTGAGCAGGGCCAGGAGCGCGTCACTGCACCCCTTGTGTGCGGCAAGACCGGCAAGCAGCATGGCCACATCACCGCGTCCATACGCTTTGAGCCAAATAGCGCACTGCGCCCAACAGCTGCTTACGCCCCTGCGCCAAGCGCGTATTACCCGGCACCCTACGCCAACTACAGCCCAGCCTACGCTGCAGCGCAGTACGCTCCACCCCCCGCTGCAAACCCCTATGCGTACAGTGCGCCTGCGCGGTATGCAGCACCTGCTGCTTATGCTGCCCCACATGCTCCCGCCCCTGCTCCATATGGCTACGCCGCCGCTCCTCCTTCCCAGCAGCCCTATGGCGCACCGGCACCCCAGCCCTATGCACAGCCAGCACAGCAGTACGCTCCAGCCTGCCCAACACCCACACCACCTGCCCCTGCCCCTGCTCCACCAGCCCCTGCTGCTCCTGGGTACTACCCCAGTGTGCCCTCAACCTACCCTCCTCCCATCGCTTTTGGGCCACTGCCGGTGTATCCTGCACGCTAAGCAACGGCTGCAGCGCCACATGTGTGTTTGTCGTGTTGGGGGCGGGGGGGAGGCAGGTCCTGTGGCGTTAAGTAAACTCATATTGCCACGGCGTGGCTGGTTTCAGGCATTGTGTGCATTTTATTCAATTGCTGACTTGGTGATACCAGGTTTGGCTGAACTGTCATTGTCACATGTCTTTTCAAGCATGATGTTGCATTGACGATATGTGACATGGTGAGAGCTTGGTCTCATGATGTTGTTGTTGATGTCGCAAATCGCATAACGGCTGTGGAGCAAATCTAGTCATGTTTGGTCTCGCATCCTTGCCCTGACAAAAAGTCACGTGTGTGGTTGGGCCACATGTTGGCAGTGGAGAGGCACTGTTCATTTCCGAAACTAAGGTTGTGAATGTAACGGTGCATTTATTTGGGCTCAAGAGCACACATCGTGCCACCGTTATCTGCCAGCACAACCTGCTGCATATCGTTGCAAATACTTGTGACGGCTTTCGGCTGAGCTCGGTTGCAATGCTCTTGTGTGGCATGTATTGAAGCTGCCCTATCAAAAACAACATGGCGTTTCACATATGTTTCTGCATGCCGGAGCATGACAGTCATGAGGTAAAACACAATCACTAGATGTTCCAGCCAATCCTGTGCATCAGGAGCCGCCCGACTACAGCACCTAGCACCCTGTTGGAAGTGAGCACTGCGAAGGTTAAAAGCTGGCCGATACACCACCCGTGGTCAACAGCAACATTCTGATGCCATAGGGGCAGGCTGTTTGCGGGACGGGAGAGACGAGCGTCAGGCCCTGGAGCCCAGGGGTTGGGTGATGTACCAAACCAACTGCGCGTGTGCAATGCACACCACCTCCAGAGTGCGGGGCACAGGGAGCAGCACAGTACGCGTCAAGATGAACGCCCTGATCAGCAACAACGCCAGCACCATGGGCCATCTGCCACCATATCCATGAGACTGTGGAGACTATGACTGGGCAAAGGGGCAGGAAGCAACAAATCCCTTGCCACAAGAACCAGATGCAAGCCTGGTCCCCAGCTGCACCGCTGCCATGTGGTGAGCCCCGCGCGGACACAATGTGAGCTGCTGTCGTTCATATTGGAAACGGACCTGAGGATTGTACACCAGTCGTATTGGCTTTCAAAGTACTGTAGGCGTTGCAGCACGGCGCACATGCTGTCATATGGCAAGAGCCTGCGGCAAGTTGACAAGGCCTTGCTCTGTAGCATGTTCAACAAGCGCCTCCTGCTGCTCCACTGCCACCTCTCAGGTGAATGCGGCCAGCTGCATGCATTCTGCACTGCCTACAGCTGCTACCTGCAGACTGCTTAAAAGAACACCGGGGGGTTGCAAGAGCGTCAAGGGACCATGCACCTGTCTCATGTGTAACACACCTGCAGCACCCCATCTGATGCGCAGCGCCGCGCCGCGCCGCGCCATGCACCATGCAATACACCATGATACAACACACCAATTTGCATGACCATACACCAACTTGTACACCCCAACTGGCCGACAGCTCTTCAACGCCCGACCACCAGCACCTGCAACTATCAACCACCACCAACTGCCAGCCACCAACCACCAACAACTCCAACTACCAACCACCAACTGAACGCGCCTGCAGTAGCGTATTGGTGTACGCGTTGGGCAGGTCGTTCTCCAGCCCAGCAAAGCGCATGGCATTGTAGGACGACAAGTCAAAATCCTCAAACTTGAGGCCCATCTGCGGTACAGCAGTACAGGAGTACAATTGTGCTGTAAGGCAGTAACCAGTACAAAGGTGAGGCGGTACAGTGACACAGAACAGTGATACCCAGACCCTATACTTTCAGTAGGCTACAAGCCTAAACCCGATCCGAAGAAGCCTGCAAGCGCACTCCTCACCCTCAGCCTAAAATCTAAAACCTACAGTCCTACACCCTAATACCTGAAGTGACTGAGCCCTACCTGAACCCACATGAACATGAACACGAATATGAACATGAACACGAACAACCAGCTGCTTCTCGGCGCACACGTTTCAGCAACTCACTTACGCAGAGGCACAGTGGATTGAATGACGGAGGAATCGGGACCACAATCAGCCGAGGCTGAACATGAATCAGCGCTGGACAAGATGCTTGAAAGAAGCGATTTGGAGCTGGTCTGCGCTGATGGCATTGTTGCAGTGCACAGTGTGCTGATCTCCCTTGCATCCCCTGAAGTTCTGGCAGGTGCTGTGGAAGCCGCAGCTGGAAGGGACCGAAAGGTGGAGTTCCCTGCCGTGTACACATGTTGCATTGTGCTAATGTGCATGCTGATGAGCAGCATGGCTATGCAGTGCACTGATCGCGCTAATTCTGTCACCCAACAGGTGCCAGTGGATGGCAGCAGGCGCACATGGCGGCAAATTCTCATACGCCTGTACCCACTGTGTATGTTGGATGCCCCGACGCTCAACGAGATGTTTTCAATGCTGCCACTAGCGCACAAGGTGCGCAGACTGCGCACCCACACACTCTGCTTCTGTGTGGCCTGCTTCTGTGTGCAAGGATGAGGATGCTCATGCTTGACGCGGCTACTCTGACTGGGTGCTGGCATTCATTCTACCTTCCATGTCTGCAGTCTGCATGCCTGCTGCATCACAAGAGTAGTTGTGTGTTACAACTCTTGTCCATACAGTACGGCATGTCAACCCTGACGGATTACATCAACGCTCAGCTGGAGAAGCAGCTGTACTCCTTCATGTCCCTGGATGAAACCTCTCCAGCCTATGTGTTCAAATGGCTGAAGGCGGCGGATGAGACACAGCACGACCGGATGCACGACATGTGCATTGCAGCTCTTGGCACATACCTGCTGGCAGGTTTCCACAGGCGTTCAGCATCGCTCAGGGGCGCACTGTCTGTTCTGTCCGGGTCAACTCTCACGGATGTGATTGTGGCCACCGGGCGCTGCAGCCAATGTGTGGCTGCCGCATGCAGTGGCATGTGCACCAGTGACTGCTCGGAAAGGAGTACAATAACATACTACAGCGGTAGTAAGCGCCCACCCCAAACAACATTTCAGAGGCGGAGCATTTTCAGTGCCAGCTCATGTTTGCATTGCAGCTTCAAGCTCACGGGACCCCTGCCAGCACCGCGTGAGGCAGAAGTTTGCACTTTGTGTGACAAGGTTCGGTCCTGGCGGTGATCCGCCATGTGGCAGCTTCGGCTACAGGCTGTGCGAGTCGCCCTTTACCACTGGGGCTGCGATTATTTAGCCCACCTCCTTCCTGTGATGGGACATGCACATTTGGATCGCCTAATTTGTTTTAGTTCTGCAGCATGAACCTGACGCGCAACTAGCATACTCCTGATGAAGGAGGTGAAGGCCTGAATGACTGTAAATGCGGCATTTGTACCTCCATCATGATGGGGTTTTTTTGGGGGGGGGGGATGTTTGAAGATGCCTGAAGACCAGACATTGGTTCTACACCATCATGACAGCAAATGACTGGTCACAGGTGTTTATGCATGTCAGAACCTGACTCCTGCTATATGCCCAACAGCTAACATCAGCACTGCTACTCATTCCTATCATGGCATCAATGCATCTCGTCCAGCTGGCCTGCATGCAAGTTTGCCTGCAGAACGCAAGGGCCAGACACCTGCTTCAGGAAAGCTATGCGCAAATACTGTAAGCTGCCAGTGTACACCCACGAGAAGACCCAACATTGCTTGCATGAATACCGAGATTGCGCACGGACTCCTGAGGATGACAACTGGTAACATGAGACGTGAACACGCACAACCATTCGCGTGTAATCGGGACTGTGCGGGGTTGTTTTGGGAGTGGGAGGAGGTTGGTGGGGAGTGTGCATGCGGTTGTCAGGCTATGATATCGACATGGTTCCGTTACTTTAGGCTCCTTCCATGGCTGGCATATTGAAGCGTCGCAAAACGTTAGTTTGAGGCTAGCATGACATAGACATGCCTTTGCACATTCTTACTGTTATACAGACTAAGGTACCTACACACTGTTATGGAGACGTCGTCAGAAGTACCAACAAATCAGTTGTGAACTGCACACATTGCAGCATTGGCTGTATGCAAAGGCTGTCCAGCACTGTTACTAAGCATTCTCGTCTGTATGGCATCACTATAACTTCGCGCTGAACCTTGCCAAGTGCTTGTAACAGCGATGGCCGTCCCATTCTCCCCTGGTCCCTCTACATTAACACTCTCATCCAAACCTCAGCGCTCCATGTTTGCAACACAGCAGCTGAAGTGTACCTGAGTAGCTCAGGCAGACCGCAGCGCTCTCATGCGTTGAAGCGGTCGATGAGGCGGCACAGCACACGGAACCCCTTGGCAAAGTCGGACAGCAGGCAGTACTCGTTGTTGGCATGATACGTGGCCATCTTGCCAAAGCCCTGTTGACCGACAACAGCAAGCAGACCAGGGCATGAGCACAATATGCAGATTAAGCACTGCAAGAGGCCCATTGCAAGCTGCACACTCCACCACTGCTTTGTGGATGAATCCCGTGTGGGGGGCAGCCACACGGAGATGTGGGCCAGCAGCAGTGCTGGTAACATACGTCACACATCACACCATCGCAGCAGCTGAGCCTCTGCGACCCCCCTGCAGCCACTTACTGTGCACTGCACATCATACCCAGCGTCTTGAAGCTCCTTAATACATGGAAGGCTGCCTGTGGACGGAAGCATGCATGGGTATGGCATGCATGGGTATGATACACAACACACAGCGTGGCCCAAAGGTGAAGCGGGCAGCGGGAATGTGCCCAGCAGCAGGCAGAAGCCTAGAAAACCAGTACAGGCACTCATCAGGCCTTATAAATTTTGATTTGTGCAGGCATGGGTGGCCCGACCAGTGAGCTGCCCATAGCGATTCATGGTTGTCACATGGTTGGCGTAGTCCAGCACGTGCAGTCGACAACAAAAGGAAGCCCAGCTGATAGTTTCTGATGCTGGGCTTACTATTCCGGACAGATACCCTCATTGGGAAATAATTACAGAACACATACAGTGTGCCGCAGCAGCCCAACGCCCAGCCAGTATGTGCGGCCTGTCTCACCGGTGATGGCGTACGGCTTGCATGACCCATACACATCCTCAAACGCCTTGACCAGCGTGTGGAAGCCGTCAGAGTCCAGGTTGCACGCCAGACCCGCAGACGCGCTGTCAAAGAAGCTCAGCTCCAGCCGGCCCTGCCGCATGGCGGTCACGAACCGCAGCCATCATCAGGCATTCAGTATGCACACAGTAGATTATGATGGGATGCGTTGGTGGACTGGAAATGGTGCAGGCCTTGGCTCCAAAAGCTTCCAGGTGTCAGCACCTGCAGCGGCAAACCTGTGATTGCTGCAATGCACATGTGCGCACATACCTTGAGACCCTCATCTGGCAGCTCATACTTGGAGCACGGCCCATGTGTAGGCAGCAACCCCAGGTTGGTGTTCAGCTCTGCCACATAGCTCTCCAGCTTAGCACGCACCTGCCACGTGTCCCCGTGTGCAGGTGAGCAAGAGTAGGCTTCCGGTTTGCGGTGGAGCAAGTGTATGCGTGAAGTGTATAGTGGCATGTGGAATGCCGTTAGACTGGAAGGTGAGTTGTGAGCTGCAGCAAAGGATCACGGCGACCAGGATCCCAACAAATCAAGTGATGAAGCCCACCAGCACAATGACCACAGGTGCTGCACAGGGAAACAGACATCACGCACCGCAGACAGCTCGTAGAACGGTGTAACGCGCACGTCACCGCACACAGTCGCCTCCCCAGGGATCTGGTTGATGGAGCCGCCTGGGTAGCGCCACTGGGTGGGCTTCAGCGTGGAGGGCGACGCAAACCCGTAACTGCAGGACAGAGCACGGACTGTTGACTTAGCTTGGAAGAGCTGTGGGGTCATGAAGGGCTCGTGGTGTGCATGAGCGAAGCATCACTGCTTGTGGCTTCCACACCCACACAAGCCAGGCATCAGCAGCACCCACCGTGCCTCCTCCGGGTGTGCAGGGAAGTCCTCATAGAAGCGCTTCTGGATGTAGATGAGCGCCTCCATCGCCAGCTCAATGGGGTTGACTGCCTTGTGCGGGATACCCGAGTGGAACATCTTGCCGTGCGCTGTGAGCTGCCATGCAAGGATGCCGCCCGTCCCTACACATGGCTGGCTGTCGGCCACGTCAATCTGTTGCCAGAACATATGAGCGCACAGGTGTGACTGTTGTGCAGCAATGGCTGGGGGTGCAGCTCCTTTTGCAGCAGCGCTCTGCTCATGTGCTGCGCTGAATCCTGGGACAGCCCCTTTTCAGAAAGCAGTTCAGGGCTGTGCACGTCATCAGGCAAGAGAAGTAAGTCAAGTAACAGACCAACCCTGGCCACCCCCTAGCTCCCTGCGTCCTGCCCCACAGTCAGCCCAGGTGGCTTACCCAGTACAGAGGCCCAGGCTTGAGGTGGTCCAGCTCACCACGCGCCACCAGCTCATCCACCCCGATGCCTAGCACCTGCGCCGTGTTGGAGGTCGCAGCTGGTTGTGCCTGTCAGTCACCCCAAACCCTCACAACATCAGGCTGCTGCAGGGGTGGGTGTCATCGCATGAGGTCTCCCACCCACTTCCTCATGTTGTGCAGCACACTCTCTCTGCCGCGCATCGATCCCAACCTCAAACCCCCACACTCAAACCCACCTTTGAGTTCTCTTCGTTTGCAATCCACACGCCCACCACAGTGCGCTTGAGCTTTGGCTTGGCCTCCCCCAGGTACCTGAACAGCTCTGTCAGCAGTGCCACGTGGCCCAGGCAGTCGGTGGTGCCACGCCCCCACTGCACACATGTGATTGCAGGGTCGCACGGGATCTGAACACAGGCATGCCATACCTCTTGACATTTGTGAACATTGTGATACAATTCAAAAGCAGCCGCCTGGCAACACGAGGCACATACACACATAGACGTGTTTACCAGCAGCAGGTCCTGAGCAGGCGCATAGCTATGCTGTTCTGAAACTGCTGGTGAAGGCCAAAGCCACCACAAATGCTTCTTGTGAACCTTCTCATCTAGCATCTCCAACCTTCTATCATGAGCCCACACACTCACCAGCTTGTCTCCCTCTACGGTGAGTGTGAAGGGGTCCTTGTGCCAGGTGTCTGGGTTAGCCGTCACCACATCCAGGTGGCACCCCACAAAGCTCATGACACCGCCACCAGGCTCACCTACTCCCAGGAGCAGCGCAGCAGCGGCAGCCAGGCAGCAGGTGTGCAGGCAGCATCAACAGGTGTCACCAGGAGAGGAACGGCTGCTCTAGTGTGCCAGTCGTGTCAAGGCGTACCTCACCAGCATACATCTTGCCCTGTCACCATACTTCCTTGTTTTTACCGCATATCATGCTGATGCATGCGCACCAGGATACTCAACAACAATGTTGCCACGGCCCTCGACATAGGATATGTGACGCACGCGTAGCGGCCCCCCTTGCTCTTCGCTGCACAAGTTTGGGCATGGAGCCAGGAATCTTGCTGCAGTTCGTGATCATGCAGTGCATGAACATGTGGTTGCAGCAGCACAGGTGAAGGCCGGCTGGTGCCTGCCGTATAGCTGAGCGACCGCAGCTGCCTGATGCTTCTCAACATATTGTAATGCAGGGCTGTATGGTGTGGTGTGCATGGATGATCCCACCTGTATGGTGCCAGGGCCTCCAGCACGTGGCGCCCAGCTGCAGGTGGGCCCCAGTTAAGGAATAAAATAGGAAGAGAAGCTCAACAATGATGTGATCTAGGGTTGATGGCCTTACCTCGATCCTCTACAGGCACATTTTCAGGTGGGTTGTTTTGAAGTTGCTTGGCCTCTCCAACTAGCTTGGCCAGGAGGTCCACAAAGTGCTTCTCGTCTAGCGTGCCGTCCAGCGTCATGGGAGTGCTGTACCTAATACGAGCTGTTCAGCATCCACTAGTGAGGAGGCATCAAAAGCTCTCCTTGAAAATGAGTGAACAGGTCACTGGGCGAATAATTGCAGTTCAATACATCACGCCTTGATTCACTTTATTGCGTTGCATCTGCTGTTGTCATCAAACGCCCTGATCTGTAAACAACCCCAGTAAGCACTTCACTTCAATTTTTTGCGTTAGCATGACGGATAAGTCTGAAGAAGCGACCAAGCTGGTCAAAAAGGCCAAGAAGTATCTCGCACCCAGTATACTGGACCTGCGGCTCAAACCGGACTGGGAGGCAGCTGCCCCACTGCTAGATAAGGCGGCGTTGATGTACAAGGTAGCGTGCTCGGCTTGTCCTGCCATATGTGCTGGCACGTGTACTGGGTCAACGGGCCTGCATGCATGCTGACCCTGTCATGCAGCAATCAGGGAACGTGGAGAAGGCCTTAGAAACGTACGAGCTCGCTGCTACTGCCCAAGATAAAATTGGGTCACCATGGCATGCCGCAAAGCACATGGAGTCAGCAGCAGAACTGTGCAAACAGCAGAAGATGTTTGAGAGGGTGTCAGAGTTTTACAAGAATGCGGCTGAGTACTACATCACAGCAGGGAAGGCCACCATTGGTGAGCACACTTGGACCTGAACAGCTCGCATGCGTCTCCATACATCAGCATCGCTGTAGCTGGGGCCACACGCATATTGAGCACAGCAGAACATAGCTGATCCAAATGCATGCGGGTTTCGTCTGCAAGTTGCAAGGGAGTGCCCGTACATGCTTTCATGCATCCCTGTGCACTTCTTTGTTCAGCGGCTGATGCGCTGGCGCGTGGGGCCAAGGCAGTGGAGGAGTTTGATGTTGATGCTGCACTCACAATGCTGTATGACGCCATTGACATCTATGAGAATGAAACACGGGAGAGCAACGCAGCAGATGTGTTCAGGTGTGCACCAGCTCTGGGACAGGCCACGGACTGCAGGGCGCACACATGCGCCAAGGGCAGTGAGGGACTGCGTGCTTGGCATGCCTTCGGTTTGTGGCGGTGACGGTCGCCCCAGCTATCATGCCCTTCGTGAGCAGCAATTGCAGCTGGCACCATGTGTGACTGCAGGTGCCATGCACGTGTGCATATGCTATCTCTTGTGGTGCAACACTCTTGTGTTGCTCTGCAGGCAGCTGATCGCGACCTGCTGCAAGGCCAAAAGGTACCACGACTGCGTGGAGGCGCTCATGCGCTTTGGCACGTTCTGTGAGCGCACGGGCGCCAAGAGCAGCCAGTGCCGCTGCTACCTGGGGGCCATTGTGACGTACCTGTTTGCTGGGGAGGCCAAGCCAGCATGGCACATCTTCCAGGTGCGTGGATGCACATCTGCTGTATGTTCACTTAAGGCTGGCGAAGACAGGAGGTAGGCAGTGTGCCGCCACTTGAGCTGGCACAGCATGAAGAGCAGGATGTGATTGTGCAAGGTGCTGTACAAAACAGCCATGCATTTTGTAGTTGAGGTGAGTCATGTTTGCCACTGAATGATCATGATATCCCCGTGTTGCATGTGTTTGCACGGTTAACATGTATCATGACATGTGTTAATGCCCTTTGCGCACATCGTTGGCCACACCACAGGATGCACTCGCCATAGACTTGTTTGTGTCGAGTGAGGAGGCGTTTGCTGCAGACGCGCTGTTCAATGCGTACCGGTGTGTGCGCCTCATGAGCATGTTGCTTTTGGCAGCGCAAACAATGGCCTGCTGACATTTGTACAGCACGCACAAGCAATGCTGAGCTGCATGGCACGTTCACAGTTTGCAGGCACTGACCTCCTGACCCAATTGACATGGGTGCCGCCTGTCGAGCGTAGGCATGTGAACCATGCATCGTGGACACTGCATGGATGTTGCATCATAAGTGCAAATGTATGTAGACATATCACAAGTGCACACATCGTTTCCATCTGAAACCCGCTTGCATGCGGCACCACTACCAACACTGCAGGTCAGGGGACCCTGAGTTGATCCAGCGCGTGGTCAAGACCAAGGGCGTGTTCAAGGAGCTGGACAACTCGGTGGGTGCCTGCGCTGGTGTTCTTGGGTGCAAGCTGGGGTACAGGTTGGGCACAGCATGCAGGCATGTGGGCTGGCTGGTGGATGGGTGTTGGTGGGGGTGGCATCACGACACGTCATATTGCACCTCTTGCATCCTGTCAGCCTGGGCACTGGCATGGCATCTCATGAACTCTACACAGGTACACAAGAGAGTTTGTGCTCCGCATCGAGCACATCATGCCAGCAACCAGTCTACCTCATGCCACAGCTCCCTTGAGTGCTGCTCGCACACATAGGTCGCACGGCTGGCGATGAAGCTGCCACAAGGGAAGCTGGACAAGATGGCGCGCCGCATCGACCGCGCCATGGCCAAGACGGAGGCGGCAGATGACGATGGTGGTGATGGGGATGGGGATGGGGACGGTGGGGGAGGTGGGGACGGTGCGGAAGGCGACGAGGTACTTTGAGACCCTCATTGGACCTCTGACAGAGCAGTATGTCCGTTTACTTCCTGTATGGGGGAGCCCATAGCTGTCATGGGGGAGGCTTGAAGGGATGTGGTGCAGTTACAGGGCACACGCATCAGTGGCAGGAGTGCAGTGCTGGGAGGCATCTGCAGCAATAAGGATGGCATGGCATTACAAAACGCACTGACTGCCTCCAGAACCATGGGCAACGCACAATGAACAACAGAAGTTAGAAGCAATGTTGTTATTATTCAGGATGCTGCCTGCAGGGACCTGATCTTGTCATGGGCCAAGAGTTTGCCTCACTAATGTGTTGCATATCTTGCCGGCGTGTGCTGCTTGGTCGTGTCAATTCTAACCTCCATGCGGCATAACTGCACCCACCACCCGTACAAAGAGTGGCAGCCAACAGCCCAGACATGGCCTGCTTATGGTCATGGCAGTGCAGCTGGAAAAGGGGCCTGAGGTACGTGGCCAGGGCTTTGATGCTAGCTCATCCAGCTTCATCTTTTCTGCAGACTGTAGCCACTTGAAGATATTTCTGGGAGAATCTGTGCCAGCGTGAGGTTGTTGTGAGGCTGCTGCGCCGACTGGTTGCTGATAGCCTCCAGTGTTGTGGTCATGGCATACTGCATTGCAGGGCATCGCTAGTACAACCACCAGTGGATGCCAAAGATGTAATATGGACCAAGCAAATGTCGCATATGATGTATCCATGTTGGCAGTTCCTGCAACAAATAATGACCATTTCATATTTCATGCCATTGTGCCATGCCAAGCCATGCGCACTGTGGCAGCACAGTTCTCACCATGTATGCTGCAGGCAGCAGCGAGAAGCCGAGAACAGGTCATCCAGGAATGGCAGTGTGCACAGCTGCACCGGGTACAGGTAACGCAGCACCAACTACTAAATGCGGACACTGTTCTTCACCTGGATACCGCAAGCAAGCCAATGGAAGGTGTCGACGAAACTGCAGCCTCTTACGAGGCCACAACATAGCAGATGCCCTTGTGCGCAGTAGATGGGGCGAGGCAACACGTGGCAGCTTCCCATAACATTCCTGCTCTGCCTTGCCCCTGGTTCCCTTAGCTGCTTTGCCCTGCCTGGCGGACTCCACATGTTGTTGTTGTTGTTACATTCAGCCTCAGGCGCCAGTGAAGGCCCTCTGGGCATGTGGATCATTTCCATCCACCGCACATCACACAAGGCGGACTCCACAGCACCTCGGGGGAGGAAAGGACCAGCACCTGGCTGGGATCAGCAGCTTAAGCTGCATGCCGCCCTGCCTCCACAGGTGCTCCAGACTGCTGGTTTGCACAGCATGCTGCCTTGTTCAGACATTTTCTGATCTCTCAATAACTCACGACTTGTGTGCTGGTGTTTGGTCAAGCTCAGGCAAGCAGCTGAAAGCTGTGATGTGCTATCGTTATGCTATGCTACCGTGACGTGACGTTGTGAAAAGAACAGACCACATGTAAGTGATGTAACTGACAGTCATGTTATGTGCAACCCAGCGCCTTGGAAGCTGTGAGATAGCATGCCATACAGCGGCGTATCATAGGTTTCATGTTTGGAGGCACAGAGGCATTGCGGCAAACCGCACTACCGCAGGCTTATTATATGATTGGTTGGTATCACCTTTTTTTTGCCCATCACCAGTGCAGCGCCGTATGTAGGCAGATCATCATCCCAACTACCTACATCCATGCATCGTCAACCATGGGAGTTGCACACCACACAAGGAATGCGGCTAGCCATACACACCCTGCAGCTGCAACATGCATGCTTTGTATCTATTTATGTGAGGGCATGCGATCTATGCATTGTGCTGCAGTTATCGCTTCAGAGCTGTAGTCCCACCAACTTGTTCATGTGGTCATTTGATCCGACCTTTGCAAGTGCACTCAAGCAAGCTGCTTCACATCTGCCAACCCAAACCATAACGCATAAGTAAACGAATGTTATGTCGGTGCTACTGTAGCAGCTCAATTGAAAGCTTGCGTATGCTGTCAGAAGTGAATACTTGTGGTGAACACGCCAGTTGAAGTATGTGCATGAACCAGCCAGAGCCCAAGGAAGGAAACACGAATGTGAACATGAATACAGTCAGCTGCCCTGAGGCCAACACAGCTCTTGACAACCACCGCACGTGAATATCAGCACTACATGTACTGCATGACCAGTGCAGGTGGTAACAGGCCGATGTCGGATTGAGTGCCATGTCAAGAATCTACATGTGTTCTTTGACTTCTTTCCCTTCTCTGCTTGCCATCTTGGAGAAGCAAGGCAGCCCCATAAAGGTGATTGATGGGCCAGGCTGTGCCATCTCAACACCCAGTCAACATGCCAGTCAGGCCACTCAATCAAACATGAAGGAGGACATTGGCAGCGGCCCAAACTTGGCCTTCATGCAGTGTGTGCCCTTGGCGCTTTTGCCACCAGCGCCCACAATGACATGGAGGGGGATGAGATGCTCCTCGCGTGGGTGGTTCTGCACGTCAGGCCATGTGGGTCAGGAGCGGGGCGCACATGAAGGCAAGCAGGACAACTGGTAAGCTCCATGCATGCCATGCACATATACACCAATACACGGTACCCAATCCATCATGCTGCACAGAGACCATGAACCAGGTCATTCACGTCAGGCGCAGGCGCATGCATGTCAAGAAACCAGGTCGTGTTTGAGTGACACCTAAACACGAACGTCAAGGTGAGTTGAAGCATACCAGTATGCTATGACATGAATACATCATGCAAACCAGTATACGAAGGGAACAAGTCAACAGCGTATAGCAGGGTGTAGACACTTACAAAGCGGCCATGAGGTGCTACACGCTCCCAGTCGATGAGTGCACGGTCGCGCGCATCCCCATCCGACTCCACACAGGTGCGCACCAGCCAGTCATCAAACGCCTGCACAGTGCCGTAACATAGTATTGGAGTGCTGAGCACCTGCAGAGGGTGGGCTGTGTCCAGTGTTTGTGGTTGCCGAGTACTGATCTGCCAGCATCACCCACGTGCATCCAAGAACACTGTGCACAACCACCTGGGCAATGAAGCATCCTGAAAGCAAGATACATTGCATATGCCCACACACATGCCCTGACCGCTCTTCCAGCCGGCACACCTGTGATTTGTCAATGTCGTCCTTGCTGCCCCGCCCACCCATTGAGCGCATGAGCACACCCATGTTGTGGATGGATGACCCAGAGCCCAGGATGAAGACACCTTCCTCACGCAGGGGGGCCAGCGCACGGCCCAGCTTCAGGTGTGTCTCCGGGTCCTGGCTGGACAGCACGCTCATCTGCACCACGGGGATGTCTGCCTCCGGGAACATCAGCATGAGCGGGATGAAGGTGCCATGGTCGTAACCACGCTTGCTGTCACGCACCACAGGCAGGCCGGCCGACTGCAGCATGCCTGCGATGCGCTCTGCAAGCTGTGGATGCCCAGGGGCAGGGTACTTGAGTGTGTAGGACTCGGGCGGGAAGCCGCCGTAGTCATACAGCATGGGAGGGGCAGGGAAGGTGGACACAGTGGGGGTGCCTGTCTCCCAGTGCCCGGTCACGGAGACGATGGCTGTTGGCCTGCATATGCGGGAGAAGTACAGCACATCAAGCGCAGGTCAGGGCTGCAGTGGGCCAGCAACTTGCATGCTCCCTGTATCCTAAGCACTCATCCCCGTACATGTATGTACAGCTGTGTATGACTGGGGATGTGCACATACATGGATAATGTTGATCCAACCCCGTGCGTGGGCAGGTACGAAGTAAAGCACCAGCTTGCACGCGTGCCGAAACTCACTTGGCAGGCAGCAGGCTAGACACCTGCTTAAAGAACTTTGTGATTGAAGCATGGGTGGGATCACCCAAGACTGGCATGGGACCGCCGCCATGGCTCACATACATTGCTGGCATCCGCACTGCAACTGCTGGGCTCACAGGCACGGCTGGCATGGCGCACTGCTGATCTGACACCGGGATGATGGGGTTTGAAGACGGGCCGCTCCTTGCTGCTTGCGCCGAGGATGCAAGAATGGCTTGCGAAATTATGATGGGTGAACACGATACAAGCGTTAAAGTTAACAACCTACGAATCATTGCCAGTGAACCCAGCGGCTGAACGACGCTCTTCTACAAGCGCTTACGTTGACTGCATCTCACTCTGACTTTATAGGGGGGTTGTCAGGGGGGAGTTATTCGCTGTTTAGACGTAGACAGATTGAATCGATTACACTGTTCGTCGCTTTGCGCATGACGTCGATCTGCAGCGTTGATTCGTCCACTCCATGTCGACATCAGCGGGTGCAGCTGCGGTACAGTCGGACGATCAAGAAGTACGTCGATTCAGTGGTGCTCACGCCAGCACTTCAGGTGCGGCTTGAACCATTCGGCTGCTCACATGGCCATGCAGCAGTCCATGTGCCGGGCAGCCTGAATCACGCAGCGTGCAACGGTGGTGAAGTTGCGCAAGAGAACACTGCCAGCAGACCCGTCGTGGCAAGCCAGCATGGCCGTGTGCATGTGGCATGCATTTTATCCTACAAGCATTGTGAAATCTGACAGCCCTGCCATGGCCCCTGTGCAGTCCCTTCGGCGATTATCCCTGTGAGTGGTGTCACCACAGCAACAGGATCGGTGGTTGGACCACCAGCAGTATCAGGCGTGAAGCGCTTTGTGCGGCAACAGGTGCCGGATGAGGTGCTGCACGATGCATCCCTGAATGAAGCAATCAAGGTGGGCACGGGAGGGCACCAGGTGGTGGCAGCACAGGGGCTGGCAAGCTTCAGGGTGTTTACGGATAGAATTGCATAGCACCTGCAGCAGCCGAGCGGCAAGGAACAGGCACAGGGGGCGGTGTAACAGCAGGTACGACAGGCAGGAATTCAAGCTGCGCAAGTGGCGTGCCAGCACTTGATCAGTTGGCGTGCGCAGGCATGTGCCAGGGCTCTTGTGATGACTAGGCACAGTGTGCTGCCCACTTGCTGCTTGTGTAAACAGGCGCTGCCGTCCAACTACAACTTTGAGGTGCACAAGACAGTATGGCGGCTGCGGCAGGCGGGTGCACGCGCCCCTGCACTGCAGCTGCCTGAGGGCCTGCTCATGTATGCGGCCATTCTTGCTGACATCATGGAGCGGTTTGCAGGCGAGTGCATGTCAGGTCCTTGCGCCTGGGTGGCTGATACTTGACCGGGCGCATCCAGCCATCCAATGAGTGTTGCCTGGTCTGTCATGTTGTGGCATGAGTCCGCTGTGAGAGTGGGACACACCTGCAGGCGTGGATCACACTATTATTATGGGTGACGTCACATATGGCGCGTGCTGTATCGACGACCTGTCTGCGGTGGCCATGGGTGCTGACTTCCTGGTGCACTACGGCCACAGGTGAGATACAGCAAGGCAGGTGCATGCGCTAGTGGGCGTTGCTTTGCATGACACGCCACCATGTGGTTGAGGGTAGCACATGTGTAATGTGGCCATGTTCCCTAACGCCGCCGCTGTTTGTCTCCTGCTTCGCTTCCAGCCAGCCAGCCAGGCACCCCATGTCCTGTTGTTCTGTCCCTGTTGTGCCCTGCAGTTGCCTGGTCCCTCTGGACGTGACCACGATTCCATGCCTGTACGTGTTTGTGGACATCGCCATTGACCTGGACCACCTGGTGGGGAGTGTCAAGCTCACATTCCCTCCTGACACAAACCTGGTGCGTGTCTTGCAAACCCGCAAGTATCACCTGTGGAAAAAGGCAGGGCTTTTCATTTGATTGCTGCAGGCATGCAGTACTTGAAAGGGTACGGGTCCCAGCAATAGGTGGGAGGCTCATGCAGCTGGGAGGTGTACAGCTCCACCACCCAACCCACACCCGCACCCAACACACGTGGCAGTGAGGTGTTGTATGGTTGTGCTGCATGCTGGGCCACCTTCATGCATTCACCACCTTGGTGCCATCATGCACACAGGTGCTCGCGGGCACCATCCAGTTTTCATCAGCCATCCAGGCAGCGCGTGATGCGCTGGCACCCACCTACCCCTCCCTGGCCATCCCCAAGTGTCGGCCCCTGTCTCCTGGGGAGGTGCTGGGCTGCACGGCGCCAGTTTTGACGCAGGCCGCAGATGCCATCGTGTTTCTGGCGGATGGGCGGTTCCATCTGGAGGCTATCATGATTGCCAACCCCACCGTTCCTGCATACCGCTATGACCCGTACAGCCGGCTGCTAACACGGGAGCGGTACGATCACGCAGGCATGCGCACGGCACGGCGGCGCGCGGTGGAGGCGGCCAAGGGGTCCCGCCGCTGGGGTGTGGTGCTGGGCACCCTGGGCCGCCAAGGCAACCCAGCTCTGGCAGACACCATCATGGGCCACTTGAAAGGCTCCGGCGCGGACGTCACACTCTTCCTGGTGTCTGAGTTGTCCCCAGCACGGTTAGCGCTTGTCAAGGACATTGACGCATGGGTGCAGGTTGCGTGCCCGCGGCTGTCAATCGACTGGGGGGAAGCCTTCACACGTCCCACCCTGACGCCTTATGAAGCACTGGTGTGCCTGGGGGTGGTGCCCCCCTGGTGGGAGCAGCCCGCTGCAGCTGCCAGCGAGTGTGGCAGTGGGCAACCGGGTGCCTGTGACAGCAGATCCACCGCTGGAACCGCAAGTGCCCAGGGGCCGCAAGGGGGAGGTAGGATTTGGGACCCAGCAACTGCACCCTACCCCATGGATTACTATGCAAAAGAGGGAGGTGTGTGGAACAGCTCGTACCATAAGGGCGGGGCTGCAGCGACACGGCAAGCAGCATGCCCGGCTGTACAGACTGTGGCCACCAGTGCCGTGCCTGCGGACAGTGTTGCAAGCACTGTGCACGCTTGATGAACGCTGGCACATGTATTCGGTTGCATTGTATATATATATGTATGACCGGCTCGGAAATGTAAGCTTTGGTGTTGGTGGTAGCGTTTGGGCAGAACACCATGCGCTTTGAGCCCCACTCGATCCCGTGCGTGCTGCCGCTGGTGGCGAGTCCACATGCTTTCCCAGCTAGAGGCTGCCAGTCAGCTAGGTGACCCCGTGACCATGGGATGACCGTGACCGTGACGGATGGGATGATGCCTAATGTGTCATGTGTTTCACAGCTGCAAGTGCAGCATAATTATATTTTGGCACAACAATGAACACTCTGACCAGCGATAGGTGGCCATTGGGCTGAGGAGCATCAGGGAAACTGAATCCCATGCCGGAATGCTAGTCGCCGCAGCGCGGGCCAGGATGATGCCAGGAGCATTGGCCTTGTTAATGCAACAAGAGTTTGTGCCTATCCTACTTGTTCCAGCATTGGCTTGTGCAGCAACCTTCAAAGTTTGCGGAACTGTATTTCTGGCTCTGGCCGCGGCCGTGGGCCTATGGGTTTGGGAAGGACCACCATCGCAACCAAGTCGTGTTGGTGCTACTCGTGGCATAAGGTTTGTTTACAACATGATTATCTCAATTTGCGGCGGCACACACCAGCATGAAGCATCCGACTAACCTGGGGCCCTAACTTGAACGACCAGGGATTCTGCATCCATGGTCGTGCTGTGCCTTGTGGTATCCGTCATCCTTGGGGCGCGCTGGTGGAACAAGGTCTATGTAATGGTGCTGATCACAGCCTTGTCGCTGCTAACCACGGTGAGTTTTGGGGGGCGAGTGCATGTTGCAAGAACTGGGCATTGCGCGGGACTTCCCAGGAGTCACCTACCTAAGTGGCGGACCGGTCGAACCAGAGACCCAGGCATTGTGTTGCTCCTCGGAAATATGCTGAGCCTGAACTTGTGCTGGTGCTGGGCCCCTTGGGACCTCCATGTTTGGTGTGCCCTTTCACTGCAGTTGGGGATGAAATACACCCTGAGCACGGCTGCAAGGCGATCAGTTGTCATGTCCTGGGTTGCGATGTGGACGGTGCAAGCGCTTTTCGACGGTGACGGCAACCAGGGCCTGGGCTTGCCAAGCATCGCTGCTCTCGTTGGCGCTCTCGTCATGTATTGGCACCTGCGACACAAGCGCAGGGCAGAAGGTGATATTCTGGTTTGCCATGTAAATGATATAATGCATCCAGTGGCAGCATGGCCCCATTGGTCACCAGTCTGTGCACCTGCACCACCACTTGCAGGGGCTGAGGATGCGGCAAGCAGCACGGAGCCCCCAGCCATGGTGCATGGTACGAATGTGGTGGCGGGCATCAGGAGTGCAGCAAGTTATTCATCTGCAGGGGGCTCAGCTCATGCACCAGCCGCTGCACAACCAGCTGCACCACAGCCAGCAGCCGTGCATGGGGTGGACGTGCACATGCGAGTGTGCTCGACCGACACACCAGAACCCCATGTGCAGCGGCCGGACAAGTACTTGCCTGACGTGCTGTTCCCAGCCCAGCCGCTGCTGGGGGAGCAGCCAGATGTGCCGTGCCATCACTCGGACGACGAGGGCGACGAGCCGTGCTCATGCCGCTCAAGTCACAATGCTCTGGAGCATTTGGGCCGGGCTGCTTCCGCTGAGGCATCAGGCCACCAGGTGCACACTGCTGGGGCAGTCAAGGTCCATGTGGAGATCACCAACCGGGCAGGAGATGTCAATCCGAAGGTCAGCAACACCTGTGCTGCTCCTGCTGATACTGCCAGCACCGCCACTGTCACATGCACTAGTATGGGCGTCAAGGAAGCATTCCTTGATGACAAGGCATCTGGGAGAGGGCCTGATCTGGCGATCAGGGCAAACAAAGGTGGGAGTAGCTTGAGTGCGCAGCTACCTCAGGCGGCGCACACCATGGTGCGCGATGGGCAGGGAGACGTACGGTCCATCAGCGCCCGTGAGCTCTCACACCATCAGCATGGGACCCTACATGAAGAGGTGGAGGCCGTGAAGCCCCTGGGGCCTGTGCCCAGCACACTCTTAGACAGCAGTGGTACAGCTGATGATGCGTCACATGCTGGCAGTACCGCCACGCTGCCCACGGTCACACTCCCCGATGGGCCAGGCGCGGTGGCGGAGGCGTGCAGGCGCGTGCAGGATATGCTCGCAGCCGGGGGCCGTGCAGCTACATACTCATCCCGTGTGAAGCGCGCACATGCAAGCTTGAAGCTGCCATGGGCCGACCCAGAGCAGCTTCCGGACAACTTCCTGACAGACCTGAATGCTGCTGTGCGTGCGGCGGGTGCGGGTGTTGTCGTTGCTGCGTCCCTCCGCCGCGGCTGCATCGAGCTGAGCATTGAGGTGCTGGAGGTGGAGGACCAGGGGGGGCCTGCAAGTGGTGCTGTAGCGGGGGAAGTGTCATGTTGCTACAGCAGCGACGGCGACGGCGCAGTACGTTCTGTACTTCAGATCCACAGCCCTGGGGTGCCCGTGTCAGGTGTGAGCAGCAGCAAATTCACTGAGGACAGCGGCATTGTTGAGCGCCTCCCCTGGCCTGCCATGCTGCATGCGCTGGGTGTTGCGCCAGGCCCCCCCAGCACCATCACCAGCGGCAGTGTGCACGCCAGCAGTGCTCCCGCGCCCGGCCCTGACGCAGCGTGGCCCCCCCACAGCGCTGGCGGCGTGCATAACGCAGGTGGCTGCTGCGCCATCATCAGCGCAGCAGGCCAACAGCCACGCGCGCTTGCATGGGATGCGGTGGACTGCGTGTGGCGTCAGGCTGAGCCGCCTTGCGCACCCACCACACGGCTGTGCTCAGTGCAGCCGTGGTGCGTGGCGGCCGGCGCGCTGGCTGCAGGCGGCCGCATCACGCTGTCGGCCACGCTCAGCGGTGTGGCGGAGGGGGAGGATGGGGGTGCGCACCGGTTTGTGCTCACTGCTGCGGGCCACACACACGTGGTACGGGTGGTGCCCAGCAGTTGGGTGCGCGCTGTGGCTGGCGGCCCCAGTGATGGTGGCGTGCTGGGTGTGGTGACATGCAGCATTGAGATGGGGGAGGATGCAGCTCCCTTGCTGGCGCAGCCTGGTGTGCTGGTGGTGGAGGTGTGGCATGGCAGTGTGATGTGCGGCCACGCGCCTGTGCTCATTGCTCCCAGCAGTGCGGTAGTGGACGAGGTGTGCGGCCTGGGCATGAAGCTGGGTGCGGCAAGCGCGGTGCCGCCTGGCTGTGCGCCAACATCAGCCACCGCCCTGACAGAGCTCTGTGAAGTGAACACGGACCTGGGGCGCTGGGCTGAGTTCTGTGCCGCTGCCGCTGCCGCGCCTGCTGGCAGTAGCCAGGCCCCTGCCGCACCTGCCCCTGATGCTGGACCGGCCCACCAGCTGCAGCAGCAGCTGCAGCAGCACGCTGACGAGGTGCAGGGCGTTGCTATTTCGGGCCATGTGGCACATGCGTTGCATGACACTGTGACCTTGCAGGCACCAGTGATGCTGTCAGTTGCTCAGGGCCTGCTGGAGTACGCTGCAGAGCACAATTTGGCTGCCGTCGCTGACTGGGTGCTGTCAGGGGTGCTGGCCTTGCCAGCTCAGCTGTCTGGTGGGCCCCAAGCAGCTGTGGACGCCCTGGCAGCTGGGCAACTGGGTGTGGTGCCCGGCAGCAGCTGCAGCGCCAGTGCCGGCACCAGCAGCCTGCCCATGCTGCACCGTGCTGTGCTACGTGGTAGTCGTGCATTCTTGGAAGTGGTCCTGCGGCGTGCGGCCATTGCAGGCTGTGTTTGGCGCTGGGGCGAAGCTCTGGTGGTGGCACTGGAAGGGTCACAGGCTGTGCAGGTGGTGAGCAGCAAGGAGAGTCAGGCCCCAACTGCTGCACTCCTTTCCCCGCTGCATATCGCGGCTGTGGTTGGGACAGGCAGGGATGGCGGCAGCACAGAATGGCTGCTGGCTACTCAGCCAGGTGCAGCAGCTGCATGGTTCACGCCTGCAGCATCTGGCCTGTCCGTGTCACCAGCGCAGCTGGCTGATGCTGCGGGGGCGCACCACCTCAGCAGCCTGGCTGCTGCGACGCTGGCTGCGCAGGGTGTGGCAGCTGAGCTGCTGCCACTTGCTGCACGTGAGCTATTGCGCGTGGGCACAGACGGCTCACGGCAGGATCGAGCGTCCACCTTAACAGCTGCCCCAGCACCTGACACACGCACAGAGGCTGTGGCTGGGGCAGGTGCCGAGCATTGCGATACACCTACAGCTGGAGGCAGCAGGGACATGCAGGGTGGTGCTGCGCTGGAGGCGGTGGAAGCAGCGGATGTGGCTCCATGCAGCTTATGTGGCATGGTGTGGCAGGCGTGGCGTGGAGGTTTCCAGTCGCCACGGCTGGAGGCGATGTACGGCGAGCATGTGGCCACACGTTCGATGGGTGAGGCGGGTGTGGCACAGCTGCATCATGCGGGTGTACCAGCACATCCAGTGCATCGCGGCTAATTACCTTCTGTCCGGCTTATTGCCTTTCTCGCACGGCAGTTGATGTTTGTGCTGATGTGTGGGGCTTGTGAGGGAGGTGGGGCCCCTGCTTGCTTGACCACGCCGCTGCATCTGTTCATGTTCATGTTACACGAGCCTTCAGCCAGTCACGGGCTGATCAGGTGATCACGCCGCTGCATCTGTGGAGCACTTAATAATGTGCGCATGCTCTCTTCCAAAGTCATAGCGAGGGCAGCTCACCTTGCTTCACATATGTGGCTGGCAGGCATCACACGGCTGTGGATGGCGTACATGGTGTTTGCGCACGTCGTCGTCATCATTCGGTCCACAGACGACTGGGGTGCACAGCTGCAGGCTGTCGTAGGGCTGTTGGGCTACGTAGTGGCTCTAGCTGCCTCATGCCTCATGCCGCGCGTGTTTGTGCGCAACAGGTGTGCATGCTGTGTTGCTGCATTGGGCTAACCACTGCGTTCGGATGGGTTAGAAGTTGTGAGGCTGGCTGGTCTGGGCTTGATTACAGCCTGTGGTTCCATCAGTTGCTTGTTCCTGTCCTCTGCTCGTGCTGTGCCGTGCACGCGTCCACGACCCCCACAGAGCAGAGCACGGCGGCGCCAACACCTCCCTCATGCTGTGCTGCAGGGATGCATTCATGACCGGGGCTGTGCTGGGGCGCACGTGTGCCCGGTCCATGATCGCGGCAGGGGTGTGCCAGACATCCGCCTGCTCAACTGCATTCCACAACTATGTCACGATGCACCTGGATGTGCTGCTGGATGCAATCCTAGAGGGCACGTTCAGCGCAGTACGTGCACGTGCTGCCTGTGCCAATGACCTGTTTGGCAGATGTGCTTGCTGTTTTGGCTTCGCTTGCTTATCGCAGTCATGATAGGCTGGAGCAAGCAGGGCAGTTTCCTCCTCAGCCTAACAAATGCGATGCGAGTCTGCATGCTGCTCTTGTGTGCTGCACTGTCCCTGTGCTGGCTCCAAGAGACCCTGTGCGCCTGCCTCCATCCCACGCGTGTGTTGCGTCGTGTGCACTGGCTGCAGACGCGCGTACCGCGGGCGGCCCTGCTGCGCACCACAGACGCACTGATCACGCCCACCATGTACGTGCGCGCCGGCATGTTTGGCTCCTCCATGGGCTTCCCATCTGTGCGAGCCCTGCTCATCAACACCCTGGGGCTGCTGGTCACACTCGCGACAGATGTCATGTGGCGCTTCAGCTTTGTGTGGGCTGTGCGTGGGGGGCGGCACCTAGCCAGCTCAAATCAGGAGGGCAGCAGCATGGGCAACAAGGGTGCTGCTGCTGACACCGGCATGTCAACTGATTGCCGCAACAGTTATGGCACAGCTGATGATGCAGATGAACCTGTGCAAGGCTGGGGCCTGCAGGCTGCGGCGGGATTGAGGGCGCGCAGGGCCGGCTGCAGCAGCAGCATGCCAGGCATGGCCCACCCTACGCAGCACGCGGCAGCCAGAGGGTGCCACAAGGCTGATTGAGTGCCATGCACACGGTGCACCACAGTTATCACAGGCAAGCCAATCATGCCCTTTCCTTTGCAACAAGGTCTTGTGGCGTCGTGAGTAATCTAGGCTTGTGTGTGTTGCAGTTGGGTGCTTTCTTTGTTTGGCCATGCTACGTTATCGGAATGGGTGTGTCTGTTGCTGCAATTTGGTTAACAGCACAGGTATGGGAGCCCATAGTGAAGGCTGCATGTGATGGTGATGGCTGCATCTGGGCTTGGCCAAACTATCAGCAATGCAAGCATCACAGGAAGGTGTTCAGGCTGAGGATGGTGCCCTGCATGCAGGAAACGTGCTGCTTGTCATCGGTACTGGATGTGACGCAGCGGCTTGCTTGCATTCTGTGCCACGTGCCCAGTAGCTTTCAGCATTGAATGGCTGATAGTGCTGCCCTCAGCAATCATATCATGCTGCAGGGAAGGGCATTGGTGCCAGGCTAGCATATGTCGCATGCTCTGCATCAATGCACCAGACAGGCCTGCGGTAGGCAATTTCATGCATGCATGTTTCCTGTTTGACAGCAGTTTTTGTTTGCTGCCTTTTTGAGAGGAGTTCTGTGCAGTGTGGCCTCAGTGCACGCACGACGCGGCTGTATGTGTATGTGTATGAGGCTAAGGTGCAAGTGAACAGCTCGCCTACGTGCTGCCTCCCTTGTACTGGCTGCGTTGCTACACAAGTAGCGTTGTCGCATGGCAGGGGTTGGTGGCAGGTGAGGCAGCAGGCAAGCATCGGTGTGTGTTGACTACGGTATCATCTTCATGATCACATTAAGGCTACCTGGCGATGCATCATATGGGCTGAATCTTTCACGAGTGGCTGGCTCGCACGCCTGTACGCATGCACGCACCCCATGAACATGCCTTGTGTTAGTCACATGGGTGCTGCTGAGACAGCGTATTGGGCAGACCGCTTGTGGGTCACCTCTGTGGTCTAAGATTTTAGTGCTGCTGCTTATTACGTGTGATTGTGGGCCATCGGCGTACTGCCGCATGTTGTGACAATGGTCCAACGGCAGCGTAGGTGGTGTTTGGCATGTGGGTTGTGGCTTCATGAACACCGTGATGGTGCCGCATCATCAGGCCAGCGCGCATGCTGGTGTGCAGACTGTGCACGTGGCACCTTCTGTGCGTGTTTTTCCAGAGATAATTGTTCATGTTCATGTAGCAGGCTGCATGCAGTTCAAGGCCACTGGTAGCAGTTCAAGCATTTGTCAGATACGGTAATTTAATGAGGTTTGATGGACTACGGTCGTTCAGCGTGCATCATGTGGTGTGTGCTGGTAAGGCCTTGCCTGTGTGGAGAGCCCCCAAGGTTCAGCTCACCCATTAGCATGCGACGTGCTGTGCTAGCATGAATGGTGTGCCGAGCAGCGAATAGGCTGTGTAACAATAAACAAAATAGCTTACCAGGCAGACGACATGCCGTCCCTGGAATTAGTGAAGAACAGACAGCCTTGTCATGCCGCGCCTGCTGGGCGGCATCTGCCCAACATGTGTATCCCGTGTGCCTGATCCACTTCTCAGTAGCCTTGCTCAACCTGCCCGACCACAGGCAGACCCCATAAATCACAATCATTGTAACTCCTCACCATAAGTTGCTTGCGCCACCGTCCCATAAGCCGCGCAAGAGCACACCTGGCCACTCCACTACTACAACGTGTCCATGCACACCTTGCGCTGGTGATGCTCATAGTTCAATCACACTTAGTTCACCTTGCCGTCATCTTGCCTGCACCCCAATCAGCAGCACAACACATACACCCAGCAACAGAATTCACGTGATACTCAGTCGCTTCGCAATGCAACTCCATGTACACACCAGGGCGAACCAGCAAAGCAGTTGCCGAGCTACAACACAGTTGAAGTGCAGGGGTCACAGTCCACCCTGGGAACCACCCGCTGCGCCACCGCCGGCCAGCCCAAGGCCCAAGCAACCATCCGGTGCCTTGTGAGGTTTTGAAACCGCCGAGCAGCCCGTGACCGGCTTGCGTTATCATCACTCAACGCCACCTTGCAACGGGTGCGGCTTACGTGCCCTTGGGCTGCTGCGTGTTGGTTGAGGGCGTTGTAATGCACCGCACAGCTCACACGCACAAAACCTTCCTCATGCCACACCGTTGCTGATGCTGTCACATGCCAACCTGAAACAACAAGAACACCCAAGCGCACAAGAAGGGATTGCGCATTATAAAATATGTACCATAGAGCAAGCTACAGAGCAATGCCAATCAGTGCCATTTCATCTCGTCTGTTCTGCAGCTGCCCTGCATCCCATAGCTGCAGCTGAGCCAAAGTGGAGCCCCTGAGCCAAGGTTCAAACCACACTAACACCTGAGTGCACAATCGTCCGTGCTGCCAACTTGCACAATTACATGTCCAGTGCCTCAAAACCGTGCACCAGGTTGCTCAACCGTTCATCATCCGCCAGCTCACTGGGAGCCTGAGCTGCAGGCATGGTGTTCCGGCTGCTGGACTTTGGCGTCTTTGGGGCCGACACGCTCTCCAGCGCTGCAGCCACCTCAGCTGACACGCCTTGCCCTGCTGCGTCCGCTCCCACAGGCTTTGCCTCTGCTGCAGCAGCCTGCTCTGGCACAGCAGCCGGTCTCTGATTCTGGTCGCCCACCGCCACTGCTGCACCACCTGATGGCGGTGCAAGGCAGGCTGTGCTGACGGTCGTGGGAGTGGCTGATGGGCTGATGCATGTGGCTGCTGTGGCCACAGGCTGGAGCGTGCAGCTGCTACAAGGTGCAGGCATCCCACACTGCTCGCCCGCTGCTCCTGGCCCTGGCACACTGCTACCGCTGCTGCCCATGGCATCTGGCAGGGGTATGGAGATTGTTGGAACAGGCACATGTCTGGCCCCCAACATCTCAGGCAGATCCAGTAGTGCTGTTGGTGTGCTGCCACTGCAACTGCCTGTGCCTGCAGCTGCAGCGGCATGCATGGGCCCACCCATGGCGCCCGGTGCAGGGCTACACGTGCGCACAGGGCTCCTGGCCCCAGCACCTCCGGGGCTGAGGCTGACATGCACGCCTCTGCCCACCCCTGCAATGCCTGCTGCTGCTCGCACGCCCGCAGGCCCACATGTTGTGTCCCTGGCTGCCATGTCTGTGCTGGGGCGTGCTGGGGCGAGGGGGCTGCCTTGTGGCTGTTGCCCTGCGGCTGGTGGCGTCGTGGCACCGCCTGCATCTGTGCTAGGTCGCCCCGACACCGGGCGTGAAGGGCGGCCTTGGAGCGAGGCCCGGGACGTGCTGCGGCCCGGGGCACTACCGCCAGCAAGGCTGCCGCGTGCCACCACACCGGCGAGGGCCGTGGCAGGCACCGGCAGTGCCACAGCCTCAAGCACGGCTGCGATGCGCTCAAAGGTAGGGCGCGCGGCCGGGTCCGGCAGCAGGCAGGCGGTGAGGACACCGGCCAGCGCAGGCGGGCAGGCGGGGGGTGGCGGGCGCCTGAGGCATGGCAGCGTGTGGCCCACCGAGCATTCCAGCAAGTTGTGGCGCGTGCGTGGCACGAGGCCGCCCCACACCATCTCCCACAACATCTGCAGGTCAACGAAGGGATAACATGGGGCAGAGGAGGAGCAATGGGTCAGCAAGTGACATGAGCACATGACTGGTGCAAACATGGCTTGTGAGGTGCACGTGCACGCATAACAACTGTGCTGGCATGCTGATGGCTGAATGCTACGCGAGAAGCGTGGGTTTGGGCCTACAACTGAGACCCTGCTCTTCACTTATACATGCTGCATCTACTGCGGGTCAGAAAAACAGCACTGTGGCATGAAACACGATGGCCTGAAGGGTACCTGGGGCTGATGAGGTGGGCTCTGCATCCTAGGAACCTGGCTCCTGCTTGCAGGCAGGCAAAATACGCAGCAGCCACGCACCACTCCAAATGAGTACACGTCAGCCGCCTTGGTCATTTGTGCCGTGCGTACAACTTCAGGCGCGACATAGAATGGCGTGCCCTGCAGTGCAGCACAGAGTTACCATGCACAAGATGACACCGGGATGCTCGCATGTGGTTACAGAAGGGCTGCAAGCCTGCGGTCTCCCACGCCCTGCACGTGCATGGCCGGTAAGGATGCACACAGTGGGCTATGCACAGGCAGGACACGGCCGCACCGCACCTGCACCAGGTTGGACACGTGGCTTTGCGTCGCGTCCATCTTCACGCTGAGCCCAAAGTCCGCGATCTTGGCAGTATATCGCCACGTGCCTGCTGCGCTGCCTGCCGCAATGCTTGGCGCCACAGAGCTGGGCGCGCGGTGCATGGGGGTGGGGCCCGGTGATGCGCTGCCGCCCTGCAGCGCGCTCTGTGCGCAGCCATGTGTGCAACGAAAACATCACCACTCGGAGCAAGAAGCCTCAGCCTGCACAGCAATGGCACGCTGGAGCAGGCGATGCCTACCACCACCCCAACCCAGCAACACCCCACCTTCACCGTACATCCAGCTGCATGCTCGTGCAACTCACAGGCCAAAACCCTAGCCTTGCTTGTACCCTCCTGCTACTAGGGCCCATGACGGCGTACAGGGGATGCGCGCACCTGGCAAGACGCTGTCCATGACACTGCTGAGCCTGCCGTCAAGTTGCTGCCATCTAACAGTGCTTGGGAGCCGGTGGGGATGGAAGCGGCTGGCAGCCCCTGCGGCACAGCCGTCATGGGCATGTACATGATGCCACCCGCTGCCATGCTGGAGGCGCCCGACTCGCCCACAGCCGACAGCGCGCCACCTTGCCCCAGCAGCATGGAGGAGGGGGGCAGCTCGGACGCTTCGCCCGTGCTCCTGGCACGAGCAACAGGGAGGGAGAGGCAAACAGCGGTGAGCGATACTGGACACTGGCCGGCTAGGGCATGCCAGCAGCGACGCAAGTACAGCGCCCCAAGAACGCATACACCAAGAACGGATGCATGCACCAGGCTCTCGCTCACTTGAGCAGCACGTTGTTGGTGGTGAGGTCGCCGTGGATGATATGATTGGCGTGGATGTAGGCCATGCCGCGCACAATGTCAAGTGCACACGCCAGCACCTTGGCCATGTCCACCTCAGGCAGTGGGACAGGCGGACCACCTGACTTCTGCCTCGCCTGCCCAGCAGTACAAGGTTGGCCATGCGCAGCCTCCACATCTTCATCACCACCCTCGCCATCAAAGCTGAACTGAATGGGGGGTGGCTCAATGTTGCAGTCTGGCGGGGCTGCGAGGTTGACCTGAATGATCAGGAGGTGGCAACAGGCACGCACACAGTGTGATGTGCATATATATATCAGCGCGAAGTATGTAGGTCAGGAGTGGAGCGCGCATGATGATCACAGCAGATGCATGCCGCTATTCGTGGCCTTCGCAGGCCCCTGAACGACCAAAAGAGCGCCAACACACCCATAGACACTGTCATTCACAAGTACAGTTCCCCTTCAGGCAGCATGGCAACAAAGAAGCATCCTCATTTCTCCCGTGCGTGTGCTTGCAGCTGCATTACCTTGGAGCCCATGTGGAACCAGCCACGTGTGATGGCCTGCTGCAGCGTGCCTGCATCACAAAACTCCTGCACAATGAAGAGTTTCCAGTCCACCGGTGTGGGCCCAATCGTGACCGCGCCTTCCTTGGTACTTGGCTTGCCGTTGGCACATGAGTCAACTGCGGATGCAGGGGACAGGATGATGCCTCCAGGGATGACAGCTGCACCCTGGGGCTCCAGCCCAGCCCTGCAGGAGGTGGCACACGCGGCAGGTGCACGGATGTGTGCGTGTGCATAAACTGCATATACATATGGTGCAAATATCGTGCATATATGCGGTGCCTGCGGAACAGGCCTGCAGCATGCAAACACGTTATTGTTATGTTCCAGCGGAGCGCCAATTCATTGGGGATGTAAGCACCATGCACTCAGTGCACCCTGGTCCAACAGTGCCAGCCGCAAGGAGAAGCCAGCATATTCAGGTGTACACACGAGGCACCGCCCTGACGTGCACACACCCAGGACATGCATGGCACACAGGGTGCATGATCAGCTGCACATCGCACCCCTCCAACGCCGCAAGGGGGCGCAGGTCGTAATGGTACGTGGGCACGATGTTGGGGTGCGCGAGTGACGCGTTGATGGCCACCTCCTTGACAATGCGCTCGCGATGTCGTGGGTCGCTGCTGGCTTGCACCACAATCGTCTTCACTGCCACTTTCAGGCCACGCCACAGCCCGGAGTACACCACACCAAATGCGCCATGGCCCAGTGGCGACAGCACCTGCAGGTGTGACGCTGCCGTGGCCGCTTTGCTCGCCATCTCCGCCTGCACGCGTAGCAACAGCACAGCCATCAACTCACATCAAACCCTGCAGTTCTGCATGCAGCAACTCACTGGGCGCCAGCAATGCGCCTGCTATTTGGCTACCACAGCAGCAAACCAGTGCTGCAGCAGACTTGGACTGCCACAACCCATGCAGCTGGAAATGTCAGACTATGCACCAGAGCCCAGGCCACATCCAACACTTGAGCAGCCATCGCGCATTGCAGTGCGTGCAGAAGACCCATAGCAACGTTTACCCAGCCGCTGGGTTGCCACTGGTGCATGTGATGTGCCCATCGGTGACTGCACCCCATTCCTCCCCAACATGCCTGCATGCGTGTGATCGCCTCCTTGATCTCCTCATGCAAGTCCTTTTGCTCTGCAGTGGTATGAGTGCTGCCGCCCTTGGTGTCCATTCGTGCCACAGCTGCAGGCCGGCCCTCTGCTGGTGCTGTGCCTGTGCTGCCACTGCTGCCGCCAGTACCTGCTGCCGCACCTACACCCACCACTGCACCCATGTCTGCCACTGCAGCTGGCATACCAGCTGCTGCGTCTCCCAGCAGGGCGGAACTGCTGCCGGGGCCAGTGTTGTTGTGCAGCTGCAGCTCGTTGTTACTTGCGTTGTTCAGCATGGCGATAAGGGATGCGGCCATAGCAGTTGCGCCGTTCCCTCCCGCATTGGATGACCGGCCTGCTGCCGAGTTCTGGGTGGAGTGTGATGCCGCGATGATGGCGGCCAACATGTCCTTGCGTGACAGGGGGGCGCCGTCCGACAGCGATTGCTTCAGCGCTGCCAGTGCGCGCCGGCGTTTCAGCTCCAGCACTACAAGACGGTTGGACCAGCAGTGGTTGTTATGGGCAGATTCAACGCAACAGTGAAATGAGAGAACGCTGCGTGTGCCTACAGGACAGATGGGTTGCTAGATTGACCCGCTGGGAGTGCCCAAACCCTAGCCACCAAGGGTATCTCCACTCCATCCCCCATGCACAGGTACAGGCATCACTGCTGTTTGGCTGTGCCTTTAGCCTGCAGCAGACATGCATATGTATGTGCCATGGATGCAGAGGGTTCCAACCTCTGCTCATCATACCAACATACCTGCAATGGTCATGCCCGCACCCCCCAGTAGCGCCACCGCTCCCAACACAATGACTGCGATTGCCCAGCCTGGTAGATCGCTGCTACCATCACTGCTGTTGGGACCTTGACCTAAGCTTGGAGACTTCAAATAGGCAGCCAGGGCTACAGGCAGGTGAGCAGAGGTTTGGACAGCCACAAAACAGAGGTTTGTGCCCAGTCCTGCACAGCTGCTTAACTCCTGTGTGTGTGCATATGATACTAGCATGCTGCTTGCACGTGGGAAACGCCTGCTTGCTGGCATAGCAGAAGAACAGCAGCGCCGAGAATGCAGCGCCGGGAGATGCTGGTCCCCTGACCTGTGGTATTGACGAGGGGTATGAGCTCCATGCCCAGGAGGCCCGCAGGCCACACTGACGTGAAGGTGACGTTGGTGCAGGCCAGGTTGAAGAGGCGCACTGAGCGGTACGTGATGGATGTGTTGCTTGTGATGCTGCTCACCTGACGGGCGGCCAAGAGTGTGACACACCATGGGCCAGGGTGAGACTCGCATGTCTGCTTGCACATGCAGAGCACAGGCAGGCTGGCCATCCGTTCCACCAGATACGCCACAGCGTTGCACAGGCAAAGAAAAGCACATCATATAATAATGCTGACACTGTGCCACATTATGAGTGCCCCCGCATACAGGAAGCAGCAGTGCATGAAGACGCACAAGCCACTGTCAGCGCCACCCAGCGTTGCCACAAACAGTCAGGCCACTCACATCCCCCACAACTGAGACGGCCGCAAGGTAATCTGCCACCGCGGTGGGCATGTATGCTGGCCGTGTACTGGATATGCTGGTCCCCGCAGTAAGCCAAGAGACAAGGAAGGGGTCTGTCACGATTGTCACGCTCGTCAACTGCAATGATATGTATGCATGCGACCTGCCAGAGCAGGAACAAGAGTACAGGTGGGTGTTGCGTTGATTCTGAAAGGCTCAGCATGATTGCAGGGGCTGTTCTGCATTGTGTGTGGCATGCAAAAGAACACTTCAAGCACTTCAAGCAGCACATACGGTCACGATTCTGCCCATGGTAGCGAACATGAAAGCCAACAGAGGGCGTCCATAGTGTCGAGCCCTCGCAGCAACTCACTGTGTTTGTGTCAGCCCGCTTGCATAGTCCACCAGCTGGGCCACCCATTCACCGCCCTTACCGGACGGGTCATCATCTCCCAGCCATGCATTTGCCAGGACCATATGCCTGCGCAGGTACGCACCCAAGCGGCCATGGCAGCATCAAATACAGGTGCGTGGCATCTGTCCACAGCCGCGCTGGCCCCGACCTGCCCATGGCACAACATAGCGCCATGTCACCTCTTCCGAGCTCACATACAACTGCCATACTCTGCCCGAAGGTGTACGCATGCCGCTTGACTGGTCCAAGCTGGCGAGGCTCATACTCGCAGGCAGAGCACTCGGACATACACCAGGCGCCCACCTGAGCTTCAACGTTGAGTTGAGCGCCACATCAAACAGCCGCTGCCCACGTGCATCTAGCACCAAGGGAGCCAAGGGATCGCCCACGATTGACAGCGGGGACTGCAGCTTCACACCATTTGCTGGCCAGGAGGAGCTGTTCAGCGCACTGCCCACCTGCAGCTCACCATGTGCACAGTGACCTGATGTTGACTTGGGGATGGGCAGGGCCCATAGCACAGGCGTGTTGTATGGAACAACGGTATCCCTTGTCAGAGGGTCAAGCACTGCACTGGATGGAAACCAGACAACGGCACCCAAGCTCTATCACCTGTGTTTGCCGTTCAACAGCCAGGTGCGGGACCACCAGCCGGACATACAGCTCTGACTGCCCAGTAGCTGCCTGCAGCATGCAAGAATTCATTCGCACTCGCCACAGGCAGCTGCACAGAGAATACGCCTGACCAAACCCAGCATATGGCCCAAAACATCTGGGATCACCGAAATCTGTGTGCATTAGCACAAGGAAAGCAGTGATGCCCATGTGGTGCACACACCTGCTTCTGCGCCGCCGCTAGCAGCTCAGTGCTGGTTGTTGCAGCTGTGACAGCTGTTAGGGGGATGGGTTTATCATCCAACGACATGATGCCAGACAGTGGGCGCATGAGGGGGGTTCGTGGTGCATACGCCAGGTTTGTGTAGAATGTGACCTAGACATGCATCAGCCCATGTCAGTGGTGGTGTCATTAGCAATGTAAGCGGTGAGATGTGACACAGGAGGCACAGCATGCAACAACAACACAAAGCACCATGCCTTGTGTGGAAGCGTGCAGCAGGTTCATGTTGGGCTGTTCCTTCCCATGCATCCAACTGCTGCCAAGTCATGGCGGTATTCATGTGCAAGCATGCGCAGGAACAGTGTGGCAACAAGGGGTGCAGCAGTATGGGTCCATGTCAGCCCGGCCACGTACCACAGAGTACGGGGTTGTCGTGAGGTTGGCAGAGAATGAGGTTCGGTCATCACTGGCCACAATACCTGCAATGGAGGTGAGCAGTGGCACGCAACCGGGCGGCGCGGCCCCCAAGCACGCCACCCACCATGCCTCCTGCATGCGCGTTGCAAGAGCACCAGTGTCAACGCATGCACCACATGCAACAGCACCAATCCACCGTATGTCCAGGAATTCTCACCGGGAACTGAAGGCAATGCAACTGGGGTGGCTGCCCGTGATTAAATCACCTGAATCAAGTCCAGCGACATAAACTCCTCTACCTGCACTAGGGTTAGCCCCAAAGGATCTGAGGCCAATGCACAGCACACCAGCAAATGCCCACTGCCACCAAGCAATCCACACCAGCGACCTCCACTTCATGGCCCCCTACCACATGCTTGCATGCCCTGCCGCCCTGGCCCCCTCACCTGCTGGATGGACGGCAGTGGGTTGAGCACACGTACACTCCAGTATTCCCACCACCGGTATTCATCATCTTGCAGCACGATCTTGCAGCGGTTGATCTCCAGCTGCTGGTATTGCCTGCCGCGCAGCGGTCAGTCCAGGAAGTACAGATCCCATGAGTATGGCCTATACAGCTGGTGCGCAGTATGATTTAGGGCACAATGCCAGCAGCACATTCTTCGCGTTGGCATTCCAGTAGCAGCCATGTGGAACTTGCAGACTCTTCCAGACTGCACCCTCCTTTCACACGCACCTGCTGAACCTGAACTGCCACCAGAAGGGGATGACCAGGAAGCTATTGGGCCACTACATACGTCCACACAACACATGTGCAACGATGTCCAATGTTTGATGGCAAGCAGCACAGCAGGACCCAGATGTGCCACGCCGGCTCCATGTGCAAGTTGTTGTGGCTGGTCTTGGGCCCTTACGCGGTGTGCCCTATGCTGGCAAGGCTTAGAACTGAACCCGGTCACACACCACCATAGCCAACCCAGCAGCAGTCAATGTGGTATCCCTCCAATCACCCTGTTAGTGCAGCTGGCTGCTGCTGGCTGAGCATCCAGCTGTCCACTCGCCATGAGGCACAGCATTGCTGCTCCGGGCACATGCGGAAGACGCACCTGATCAGCAGGCCCCAGTGGCATGTTTACATGCAGGGTGTCCTGGATCTTCAAGTGTGCTGACGGCCCCAACCGGAAAATGTCAGACTGCATGCGCCAGTCCACCTCAGTGATGTCTGCGTTGCTGGTCCATCCCCGCCGCCCAGAAAGTGTGAGATTGCCAGTGACAGAGATGATGGACGGCGATGGAGGGATTGTGACGTTCAGCGCGTCAATGTTCAGGTAGACTACCTGTTGACGCAGTGATGGAAGGAGATGCAACACGGCACATTAGGAATGGCATCGAGCTCTAGAGAGAAGCTCTCAGATGATAAAATGATTGGAGTGCTGGAGTTTGAGTGCTACCCTCTCGCACGACACCTCCCAGCTTCCCGGCGGGCACAGCACATGCCTTGAGCTGGCGCCAACTGTAACATGTACTGCCTGCCTGTACCAAGCCGCTGCCTGCCTGGCTCAACACCCTGCCTCCCCAGCGGACCATGCCTCCCACTCCACACCTGCGAGTACTGCTGCTGGCTGGCTGCTGCTGCCAGCAGTGCTTGTCCTGTCTGGACCGTGCGAGCTTGGCATGGGCGAAGCTGCTTTGCATATGCCGCCCACTCCTCAATAGAGCACTGCACGGTTACATTACGCCACTCAATCACTGATGCTGGTGAGCTACCCTCGGTTCTCCAGTACGACAAGCTTATTCGGTTCTGGTTGACCTGCAGTGAGCACGTGCAATTATGCAATTTGGACATGCATGCAAGCGAACCAGTGAAAAGGTAAGCTGACTGGAACACCGCAGACAACGCTTTTCAGGCTGCCCAAGCATGACACATGCCCCCTTGCCCACCTCCAGTGCCATCTCGGGCTGATAGGCACATGCCCATGCCTCATAGTTCACAACACTGGCACATGACCATGTCATGATGTTGACGTCTTGCAGCCTCAGTGTGCTGTTGGGCTGCATCACGAACACTGGGATACCTACAGTCAGAAGTAGACATCATGATGGTCAGTACAACCACCAGCGCAAATCACATGCACCCGCACAGAATAGCATGCCCCATGGAGCGCTAATGTGATGCCAGGCATCATCCTGACGTGCTAATGCATGCGACTGGTCGCACTTAGGGGGCTTCGGTAAGGATCGTCCAGTTGAAGGTTCCCAAGATCGATATTTTGCCATGTCATAACAGAGCCTGCGAGTTTATAACCACAGCACAAGAAGGATCCCGTCAGTTGCAGCATGTGCTTGACCGGCATGAATCCTCAACGCACCCGGTGTAAGCGTCAGTCGTGAGTTGAGTGGACCCCAGTAGAGCGTATACTGCAGAGGCGCCTCGCTCCTGACTGTGACATTGCCCTGGACGCCATAATATGAGCTGGAAGGCACTATGCTGGACGAAAGCCGGAGCACATAATCATGCTGTAGTTCATCCAGTCCCAGGACCCCTGCTGTACCCTGGGCCACAGCACATTGGAAGCTGTTCACAAAGGCCCAGACGGCCGCCAGCAGCCAGCACGTGGCCCTGGAACATCCTGTGCTCATTGCACAAGTGGTTTCTTGACCAGCGGATCCATTCCCAGCCGTTGGTACATCAACAGAGCTTAAAAGCTCATTGATTGATGCTCAAATCATTATGGTTAATGATGGCAAAGAGCACGAACTTGGTGCGTTTCAAGGTACTTGAAAGTTTCGTTAAAAATATGATAATGTTTCGACTTGAATCATGATGTTATAATGCATGAATGCAAGGGTACATGGTGTGTGGTGAGGAGGACCTCAATCATGGCTCTCACCTAACCTGTCACACAACAACCTTCGTTTGCACTGCCGCATCGGCGCAACGTGCGTGAGCTAACCCATAACAACAGCTGCATTCACCTTAAATCAGCCTCACCACGGCATCTACCACCGCACCAGCGTGTACCATAACGTCCATAAGGTTCCAGGTGGCGCTGAGAGAATGAGCCTGTCTCCTTCACACAGCAGGCACCTCCCAACCTACTGCCCACAGCGGTGGCAGTACTGCGAGGTTCAGTATGCCCAAGGGCATGGAGCTTCAGTGTACAGCTGCTGCGCCTGCAACACAGGTGACCGCGTTGCTCTTGTAGTCCTCACCTGACCTGCACCACTCCTGACAAAGCATTGACTGCGGATAAGGCTCCAGCGTCTAGTTCAAAGGATGCAACTACCACGAGAGCCCCCCCGGCGTTGTTGCGCACAGTGTTGTGCTCGTACACACCTCCACAGTCCTGTGCAAGCGACAAATGGTGTTCCGGGAACAGTTAGCCGATGTGTGGTGCCATCTTCAAAGAAGGAAGGCAAGTCCAGAGAAAGATGAAAAGTTTACATGTGTAGCAGCATGCCGATGGCTTTCGCACCTGCAACGACAGTCCTGCACCGCGGTTGTCCAGGATCACGCAGTCAGTCACATGGGGAGCAGCACCGCCACGCACGAGGATGCCATCACCTCCATTTGCAACGATGTCACAGCCCTGTGTGTGGAGTCGGTTCACATGTCGAGCAGGGAGTATTCTAACTAGCTTGTCAAGCCCAGCTACATGACCATGGACCACCATGATGACCTGTCCAAAACTGCAAGTGCATCGCGATACCACCACACAGCTCTATCACGGCTTGTAACCACCACCTCCCAACCTCAGTGCACCTGCACCGTGCCACCAGCTGTGTTACCAGTTCCATCTGTGTCCGTCCAGGTGTCATACAGGCCACCAAAAACAGCAACTCCATGGCGCAAGCAACCGGAAATCCTGCAGCAACAAACAACATCACAGGGGCCTTAACTGGTTGGGGCTGCACATGTTGCGATTTTGTGGACAGCGCCAGGGCAGGTGGCTGACATGCCCTGGAGTAAGGCTGCTGGTAGGCACTGCGCTGCCACACATCCAGCTGCACTGTATGCCGCTTATCGATAAGAAAGCTGGCATGTCCGAATGGCTGGGTGCCTCAGGCTACAGGGACACGCAATGCGTGAACACTAAACCCCCTACATGTTCACCGACACATGATGCCACTCATCAGCCACTGCATTGACTCAAATGCAGCAGCTACACAACGCAACACAACAACACGTGAAAGCATCGCATGCAACATCCAACATGTGGAACACAACATACCGGCAGTTTCTTATGCTGGGCATGGAACCTTCAATGCCGATGCCACTCCCAGTGGCTGAAGACACATCACACTGCTCCATCAAAAGGTCTGAACCATCGTGGATGAAAACTCCATAGTTGTTGGCGACACTCTTTGATGCATGGCGCAGTGTGAGTCCCTGCAGTACAACTCCTGGGGCTGCACAATCCACTACTGACTGGTATGGCTCCTTGGTCTCCCATACAACAGTCACAAGAGAGCCCTGCACGGCATGCGCATTATATGATCACCACATGCATTTCTGATGTGGCAGCCGCTGCCTGGAACATCCTGCACAGCCACGACCCCTGGCAGTAGAGCTTCCAGCACTTCAACAAGCCCCAGTTGCATGACCACAAGTGATAATGCCACCGGCAGTGGCAGAACCAGGGCCTGTTAGTGTGAGGTGAGCAAACGGGAATGGCAGGCTGCTGAGGACTGCCCTCTGCTCGTACCTTGGGGTGTGCGCAGATGGTGGTTTCAGGGCGGCTGATGACCAGGCGCTCACGATACGTGCCACCTGCCACCTGGATGACCACCGGCCTGCTAGGCTCGACATTCGCTGCTGCTGTCAATGCTGCATTGATGCTGATATACACTCTGCTGTCTCCGGCGCTGCCTACTGCTGGGTCGACTGTCAGCAGCTGCACGACCACATGAGGGAGTGCACAGTTTCAGTCACTCATCCATAATTCCATGTCTATGGCCGGTCGGAGGCCCTGATGACAGCTTCATCCCATGGAGCCAAGACTTTGTGTCAGCTTCAGTTTTTTGGCTTGCCTAATGCACTCGCTGGCAAGCAAGGACGTTGTCTGCTTGGCACTGCACTGGCCACATGCTGCTGCATAGCTATGCATTTGGCTCCTGCTGTCAGGGAACGCAACAGATTCCGCTGTTAGACTCACCACTGCATCTTGAGAACGTGCCGCACCAGCTCCCAGAGCCCATGATGCAAAGCTAACAGGTGCTGTGGCCGCCTGCACTGCAACCACCCGCGTCAAGACTGCAGCAATGGAGCCTTCTAGGATAGTGCGCCTTGAGATGTCCGATGCAACCCCAAGTGCTGGTGTTGTGCTGGCACATTCCACTTGGAGTTCCGATACAGTCGCAGTGGCAGCAGCAGCCGTGTGAATTCTGTCTTGTTGTGAGCTATTGCAGGTTGTTGTCATGTGTTTCATGTGTGCACGGCGCTGCACTGCACCATGCCGTTCACATGCACACTTCAGGCATGAGCTGCGCTGCAGTGCCCTCAAACAAGGCATGCTGCAACACATCCCGGCTTTGATCTGCATACCACGTGCTGGCAAGGTTGCCTGCACTGCGCATGTATGCCAGCTCATTTGCAAGGGTGTTGTCACCATTTCAATGTGTACAGCCAAGGTGGCAACAGCACCTACATAACATTATATGACACAGGCACACGAGTCTGGCCTGCAACCTGTCTGGCCTCACAGGATGATGATATGGATGAGGTCGTTATTTGTCGACGTCTGTTCCTATCTGGAACGCATTCGTGGTTAGCCAGGTCAGGAACTGGTAATCGCTGCAAATCGTGAAGTCGTGATACTTCCGCTTGCTATGAGCTGTAAACTGCAGCCATCCAATGTGTCGCTCATGCCACGGGCGCAAGCCACCAAATTCTGCGGGCGACTTACAGGAGCCCAGCACATGATGAGCACTCGTCCTTGCAGGCGTGGCGTGGCATGTGCAAGTTTAGCATCAAACAGGTGAGCGCGGCCTCATGTTGATGTGCACATGCAGCGTGTCCATGCCAAGCAGCATGAGATACTGTTCATATACGTCTTCGATCGTGTCTGTACGTTGTATCTGATCCTGTCAGGTCCCCACATCCTCATCACGTCAGTTGCATCAGGCGTTGCAGCCCCGCACCCTGGACATCTCTCACAGGGGAACTGTTTCCTGCTGCGCAGTGGTACAACCTTTGCTGATGCGGCACAGCCCCAAGCGCCGAATGAGTATGTACTCACCCTGCGCAAACCGGTGGGCATCGTGTTTGCACAGAAACCCAGTGGTGGCCCAGGTGAGCTTGGGCAGCATGCACTGCGTCCCCCAAGGTCAGAGCATCAACTGCTCTGAGGTTGAATGTGCTGTCCTCAGTGGAGCATTCATCAGTGGCCTTGCGTGCAATGGCTGCAGTGTTTGTTGAGGAGATCACCCCAGGCGGGGAGGCAGACAAGACTGGCATGGTGCGCGTGGGCGATGAGCTAGCCAGGTGCGTGGCGTCCAGATGCACCACGATGAGTGGCTGGCGATGAGGTTGCGATCATCTCACTGTGCGGATCGTGCAGACACATCAATATGCTTTGGTGGCTCTCTAGTTCCATCCGTTGGGCTACAGCAAGCAGCTGCAAGTTCTGATATGCCGCTGTTATGCTATGTTATCAGCCAGCTTGCTCATGCAGCACGTAAAGAGTGCAGCGACTGAGCAGGACACGTTTGGGCACAGCAGCGTCAGTGAGGAATGGGCTTTTGATGTTGCAGAGGGTTTTGTTTACCTGTGCTGAAGCACATCTTGATAGCTTCAACATGCTTCATGGCCCTCTAGTCTGATGTAGGGTCTAGCAAGCAACTGAATGCAGCTGTTATGCACCACCAAACAAGCCGTCCGTTAGCTTCACGGCTCGGAGGACCACCTTAGCTTATGCACCGGTTGCTGTGTCCTCTCATATTGATGGCCCTCCACTGGACATGCTTTGTACAGGTGCAGCGCTGTTGTTCTCAAGGCAGGCAAGGAAGGCCAGTATGAAGCGGAAGGTTACGGGCAGCGCCCTTATGACAATTGGTCTCGGATCATGTTTGATTGCACTGGCCAGCAATTCCAGACTGTGATGAGCGCGCTCAAGTCCAACAATGCACGGTGCGTGGACCATCTCTTGACCGTATTTAGACTGCAATTGAAGGGTGCCGGGGGGATTATATGCACTGCAAGGTAGACCAGAGCCTTCAACCATGTGGCACTGGTCATCACGTGGGTTCATTTGTCTGCATGCGGGGCTGCCAACAGCTCAGATATTCAATGTGAGGTGCCGTGGCTCTGGAGAGTTGATGCCCACCTGGGAGGTGGCGTTCGTTGTTGCATGCACTGGTCCCCAAGCATACTCAACTGTCAGTCAATGGCCGTGCTGTGGTGTATCGTCCTTCTGTTCTGCTCATGCAGGTGGGGCATCATGGACGTGACCCTGGTATTGCGGAGGGCAGGGGAGACTTCGTGAGCCTTGAATGAGCCAACGATTCACCCACCTACCTAGTTAGGAGAATGCGGTTGATGACACAGGGTCTTTGCTGCCGTATGCACAGAAAATTACACAGTGCAGGCGAGCATGCGGATGTAAGCACTGGGCACAACAAGATGATTCCACAGCAAACACAGCAGTATCAATGGCATGGAGGGCGCAAATACCCGTTTGGATAAGTAAAGTGGGGCAGGACGCTGTGCACACTGGTAACACACCATGATACTGGTAATTCACTGGGCAACACAACACCGTGGAGGAGAGAAGAACGCAACAAGTTGTACTGGTGCATGTGACAGTGAGGTTGGCAGGAGTATTGGGTTGTTTCTGAGCGAACCTGAGTCTTGGGAAAAGTGATTCACTAGCTGAGCACTGAGCTGTCTGTTGCTCTTTGCAGCTTGTCTTTCTGTGCTGCAAGCCGCATCACGTGTCTCCGCCTGTGCTGACTACAGCAATACTTGAAGGTGACAGGATGTATGTCCAGGCATCAATGAAAATCATGATCAAGAGCTGCTCAAGGAGCGGCACTAGGCCCACCGGTATGCCAGTAGCTGCCTGGTGCTGCATGTTGGGTTCGTAATGGGGCAGGCTGCGCCCACAATGAAGCAGTACACGGTACCATGGACCGCACCTTTGGACGCAGCGCAATCGTCCAAACGTACATCATCAAGCCAGAGCTCCCAGGGCGCCTGATGCATGCAGATGCTTCTCCTTGGCATCTCTGCCATGTGTTTTATAAGGTGCGCAAATTAGTCTGGTGTATGCAGGATGGGCCAAGATGCTGTGACCGACCGGATCCTTGTGCCACACGACCACGTTCGTCTACATCACTGCAGTAGGGTCTCGAATGCACCGCTTTCGGCTGACTAGCCGCGCCCTGTTCCCCAGGCATGATCATGGTGCTGGTGAACCTCCACGTGTCCTTGCTGTTATCCTTGACCAGGCCTAAGGGGAGAAATCACCAAGCAGCGGCTGGACAGACGTTTCGCTGGCATTTCTAGCCCAGAATCTCCCGTGTGTGACGATGAGTTCATCATCATCAGCCCACCAGTGGTTCAGCTCAGGTCAGAGAACTCCACATTCATGCACGGCTATGCAAGAATTAGTATAATAACTGCGTTCAGCACGTTTCCGCTTGCACCTGCGAGAAAAAGGTTTTGAGCCGCTTACGCGCACCGAAAGACACTTGTGCCAGGGAATCCAGATGCAGGGTGAGATGAAATGCCTTCATTCACCATTGCGCAATGCCAGCTTGCTGGCTTGGAGTGGAGTGGTGGTATTGTCTTACTGATAAGCACAGCAATTGGCGCAAGGCAGTGCGCCCTTCCATCGTTGCGCTTCAAGTCGCTTGTAATCTGCAATCACATGCCACTGCATCCGAATACTGAAGGCCAGTGATAACAACATTTTGCGCGCTCTTCGCAGGCGCCACGTGCGCGGGAATCAGTTCAGGCTGAGGAGCTGTGGACCACTGCGCTGGGATGGGCAACTGTGTCAGTAGCAATCTGCCAAGGGGATCGTCTCTCGAGAAGCAGGAGGTGCGACGGCACACATGCTGACTGAACATCACCATCTGGTCATGTCATACACGCAACAATCAGCGGAGGCGAGGGATGCGGTGGTGCCCGCTGCTGCAGAGTGCCCCAGCGCTTGCATGACCTCCGTAAACAACGCCCTTCCACTGACCTGCTTGCAGGATGCGGCTGGTCTCGCCGATGCGCAGGTGAGTGCGGTCAAAGCGAAGCACAAACGACTCGGGGCGTGCAAGTGGATGCAGCATGCCAGGCGCGAGCGGTGGTGTTCAATCCATTAACTGTTCACATATGGCATGCTCGCAGTTGCACACAGCTCCATGTGACTGCTTCAATCGCCCCTACTCATGTGCAGCACGCTGAGGAGTGCCATTGCAGCGGCTGGCACAGTGTCACTAGCCCTGTGCTTTGAATGCCATGCCCCTGCCATGTCGCCATGCAAGCGCAGTCATTGCCTGCGTACCTGGGACGGCGCCGCAGCAGCACAAGTGGCTTCCTTGACCCCTCTTCACCCATGCGTGCATCCCGGACACGCTCAGCTGTCATGGACCTTTCGGCATCGGCGAGAGAAGGGGCAGCCATTCTGCTACGCAGGTGCGCCACTGAGGTAGTTTGCTTCGTGGCATGATACGACTGTTTGTTGGTGATCAGCGCTGATGTGCCAAGCGGTTCACCGTCGCAAGGTGCTGCAGCTCTGAACAGGCACTAAAGTATGCAAGTGGCACCCACATCATGCTCCTCAACGTACAGAAGTACATAGAAAAGCTTCTGGGTTGATGAGATGATGATGTCACAAAAGCGTGGCACATCATACTTCGTTTGCATGCTGCCCGCACAACGTGTGCATGAGCAACGATCATGCCCAGTTGCCAGCTGTTGTGCGCACTAATCACTAGAATGTGGTGTTGGGTGACCCAGCTGCATGCCCGCCGTGCTTGTTTGCACAACGGCAGGGTGAACACGGACGGCGAGGACGTCCCCGCGCACCCCTCAGTGCACGTGCACAGCTCTGTTCCCCGGGCCTTGCGCACCAGCACGCTGGGTGTGGGTGAAGCTGGGCATCACAGCCCGCACACCCACACACCCCGCGCACGGCGAAGCCCCTTAGGCGCTCAGACTACAGTGGCAACATCCATCGGGGGCGGATACAGGCCAGAGGGCAGTGGCGGGGCCGCAGACCGCTCCAATGCTGCCTTTCATCTTGGCACTGGCACCATAGGAACCCCAGCTCGCAGCTCCGTGCGATCGCTGATGTCGCTCCAGGATCGTGTGCCCAGGTCTGAACCTGGGGCGCCGAGTGAGATTGGCGGGCCTGGGTCAGGCCTGCCCATGCACAGTGCATCATCGTATGCATACCCAACCAGCGCCCACAGCATCCTGCCGCACGAGCCGCGCGGGCAGGCGCGGAGGGACATGCTGCCAGGAGGTCACGCACATGGCCGGAACACGGCCGGTGCTGAAGCAGCTGCCATGCCCATGACGCAGCTGGAGCTGGCACGTGCTGCGCACGCCATGTCGCTGCACACGCCCACACACAGCTATGGTGGGGCCTCTGCTCGTGCGCTGCCACACCAGGCTATGCCGCAGTCCCCGGCATTTGCGTGGGCCGTCAGCGGTGGCGACGCATCAAGCGGCAGTGGGCCTCGTGAGCTGCACTCAGCCTGGCCCCCCCATGCGCGCATGAGGCCGCAAGTGGCGGTTACTGGCGTGGGGATCACTGGCGGGGCACCCGAGGATTACTTCCTAGGCCTGGCCGCAAGCGAGGGTGACACCCTGCAGATGTCAGAAGTAGACGGGTCCGGGCCAGGTGACGAGTCCATCCCGGCGCGTGTGCGTGCGCCCACACCACATCACCTGACGACTGGCCACACTGACGCCAGCAGTGGCGGTGGGGGTGTGCGCACGCCTCTTGGCTTCAGCGGCAGCACCTTCTCGTCGCATGCAGCACCGGCTGCTCTGCACAGCCCCGTGACACCGGCTGTACGCTCACGGCTTGGCCATCAACACGCGATCGCAGGCCACCAACATGCAGTTGCACAGGCCGAGTTGCAGTTGAGCATGGTGACACCCGCTGCAGCAACAGCTCCATCCATCGCAGCTGCCGCAGAATTCTCACCCACTGTTCATGGCAGCAGCAGCCCCGCACCCCGCGGTGGCCCCAGTGGCTCCAGCGCGGGCAGTGGGGAGAAGCCGCCTGCCTCGGTTGTTGCAGCAGGAAGCGGCACAGAGGGCCGCAACTCACTGGCTGCCACACTTTTGGCAAAGCCGTGGGCCTCACGCTCAGCGGCAAGCAAGTCCATGGGTGGTTTTTCAGACACTGCTGATGAGAGCACCAGCGGAAGCAAGCCGCACAGCGGATCGGTGCCAAGCAGCGGTTCGCCGGGCTTCTTCCGTGTGGCCGGCACGCTGCCTCGACGCACGCGCAGCACGCAAGGTGGTGCAGTACGGCAACGCGCGGGCAGCATGGGCGGGAATGTCAGCCATGGCAGCTCCCTGTCTGGCGCTGTTTCACCGCGCCTTGCAGGCCATGCCGTCAGCACTGGCAGCGAGTCGCAGCGGAGCAGCAGTGGTGGTGCTGCGGCTGTGTTGTTGGCGGCACTGCCTGGGCTAATGGACCCCATGCCTCTGCACACCACCAGCTCCCTGACTGCAGGAGTTTTAGAGCATGAGAGGATTGAGGAGCCAGGGCAGAGCCATGAGGAGATTGAGTGGGATATTCCGCCACTGGCAGACTCTGCGATGCCTACCCCTGTGGGCTCTACTCGCACCTCTCCTGCTGGCCTGATGGCCAATCTGGCTGAGCCCATGCATGCCTCTGTATCCAGCCCCGCATTGCACCTTGTGTCAGCAGTTGCTGCATCACATGGCGTTGATAGCCTCCAGCGGCAGGAACAGGTGCAGCGGGATGGCAGCAGTGCACTGCACAGCTGCACACACCGATCTGTGGTGCGGCTGGACTCCGCGGAGCAGCTGCAGGTGGAGCGGCCAAGCCCGATGGGCATGCCAAGTGATCCTGGTCAGCAGCAGGAGCAGGAGCAGGAGCAGGTGAAGCCTGCGCCAGGTGTCCAAGACGTCAAGCGCGGGGTGGATCCAATACAGGAAGGCGGGGTGGGTCAGGACGCGGACTGCTTATCTCAGCATGCACCACTGCCCACGCAAGCTGCAGGGCACGACTCACACCAGCAGCACCTGCAGCGCCACCAGCATCAGCCAAACCCACATGCCCAACAGGCAGGCCTTCAGGCAGGGCATGCAGCAGAAGAGTGTGCGGGAAACAGAAGCCTGCAGCAGCATGGCACCATGTCCCAATCTGACTGGGTGAGCAGCCAGCTACCGGGTTCCAGCGGATCCACTGCTTCTCTGCGCCACATGGCTGGGCCCACAGCGGCGCCTGCGCAGCAGCTGCAGCTGCAGCACGCTCTACTGCAGGACGTGAGGCTGGGTGCGGGCTGTGTCGCAGACAACGAGGGCGCAGCGCAGCGCAGCGCCGACAGCATAACAGGCCAGTGGCAGTCGCAGGGATTCAGTGCAAAAGAGGAGGCCGATGAGGAGCCGCACTTATTGCCACAGGACCTGGAGCCAGCTCCACCCGAACAGCAGGCAGTGCCCCAGCAACACAAACGCATACCACCCCAGCTGCAATCCCAGTTTGCGGCTGGGTCTGATAAGGAGGGGTGGGAGGAGGCACATGCAGTGCTGGGCTCAGCAGGTTTGGGGGTGCGCGCGGCGGCTGAGTGGCCAGGGAGCAACAACCACGAGCTGGGCGGCAACACGGCCTCCCAGATGCAGTGGGAATGTGCACGCGGCAGCCCTTCTGGGAGCTCCCTGAGTGTGATATCACCAGACACCTCGCTGCCACAGCACCCAGCACTGTTGACGCAAGATGCTAGGGTGCCACATCTGCCTGCGCCAGCTACAACCTGGCCAGCGCCACACCAGCGGGAAGAGCCGCAAGGACTCACAGAGCTTCAGCAGACGCCACGGCGCATGGGCACACCAGGTACCGCTGGTACAACGACCTCGTCCTCCTCCCCATCGCCACGTACCTCACGCGCACAGTCGCTCAGCGCAGCGCTCAGCGCGGCCATGCACCTGCTGGACTTGGGCACCAGTGGCGGCAGGGGCGGCTCAGGGTCGGGCACCCGCACCATGAACTCGCAGGCCGCAGCCAGTGGTGTGGCGGCCGTGAACAGCCAAGTACACGCAGGTACAGGTCTGCCTGCCCGTTTGTCCCCCACCTCACCAGGCTCACCCCCGTCAGATGTGATCTCGGGAGCAGGACAGTTGGCGGCTGGGTCGCAGCTGTACGCATATGAGCTGGCGGGTGCCGCTGCCGCCATTCACCTGCCCGCACCGCCACCACCGTCGAACATTGGCACACCTCGCCAGCGCTCCATGCACCCCTTGCAGCCTGTCGTGCCCGTGATCCAGCGGGGTCCACCATCAGGGGCAGGGGCTGCGGGCCTCACGGCTGCAACTGGAGGTGCATCAGCTCCTGTCGCTCGCCGCATGTCTGGCCATGCCCAGGTGCCACCATCACAAGGGCAGAAGCCAACACTGAATCGTTTGCCATCTGCGGGTGTGCAGCCATCCCCCCGCATGCTCATTGACCCGCAGCCAGAGCGCACCACATGGGCTGGGTCCCTGGCGGTGCCATACCCGCTACATCAAAACACACTGGTGCAGGTGCTTCAGGCTGGAGAGCAGGCAAGCGCAGGCGCCGCTGGTGTTCTCAACCCCAGCGGTGCACCATGTGCATCCCTTGGCTCCCCCGCAATAGGCGGCAGCTCAATGTCCCCCACCTTGCCGTACGTGGGGCCCGGCAGTGGCCCTGCTGCTGTAGGCGCATATGCAACCCCGACATGTGCAGTTTCAGGGGATGTGGTAGGTTGGGCTGGCCGATCCAGCTTGGCAACCGGTACCGAGGCCAGCTCACCAGGGAGCGTGGCCGCCGGCATGCGGCCACTCACACGCTGGGCGTCTGCCATGCCGGCCGGCCCAGGGGTATCCAGCGCTGGCAGTGGTAGTGGGCTGACGGGCATGGGTGCGCCCGGTCCCAAGGGCATGGCCAGGGCCGCCAGCATGTCAGTCGTGCTGCCTGGCCCTTCAGGCCATGTGCGTAGCCTGCTCACAGATACCTCGGTGTCTGACGCTACAGCACAGGCTGCTGCAAGCAAGGTGTGTGCTGGGGCATGTGCATGGTGTCTTGACGCCAGCGCCTGACTGGGGCAATCGTCAGTGGACATTGGAGAGTGAATGGATGACACAATCCCTAACAACCTCCATCTATGCTGCAGTTGCACCATGCAAAGCGCAATCATGCCTGCCTATGTGTATGCACCTGTTGCAGGTCAAGGCTGTTGCTCTGGAACTGCAGAGCGCTCAGATTGCAATGGCAGTAGCCGCTCAGTTTGGTGAGGCAGTGCCTGAGCTGGCTGCACAGGCCGTATCAGGCACATTGTCACATCTGCACGCGGAGTTGTCCTACGACCATGGTTCAAGTGCGGCCGAGGTGGATCCGCTCATTTACGAGTCCGCCACAAGCATGGTGCTCCACCACTCACACTCCCAGCCGTCGCCTGGGTCCGGGCTTCAGCTGCAGCACTCCCACCGCGCGTTAGCACACTCCTCGGATGCCTTGGCAGCGATGTCAGGGCTGGAAGGGGGCCAAGGCATGAGCGGTAGCGGGGCATATACCACTGCCGCCGCTGGCCCACCTTCCGGCACCCACGGCCGCTTCTCAAGAGAGGCTCCGACCAGCGGCGCGTACGCACGTAGTGCGCATGGTCGCAGCAGCAGCCGCGGCCGGGGAGCCAGCTACGCCGGTCAAGGTGCCTCCCTCTCACCCTTGGACCTTGTTCCCACGGCAGGCACACCGCATGTTGGCGTTCGTGAGCTGCCACCTGCCCTCACCACCGCTGACGGCATTGCAACACACGGTGAGGCGCCGGTCATTGGCACGCCGCACTTCAGCGCAGCAGAGCGTGTGAGCTCCCCAGTCCGTGCTGGGCTGGCCCCAGTGCCGAATGATCAGCTGCTGAACCCCACGCTCCTGCTGGCTGCGCTGGAGCATGCCGGTGGGTCCCGGGCAAGCAGCATGTCCCCCAAGCCAAGCAGTGGGCTGTCTCCAACAGTCACGGGGGGAGGAGCACCCATCCCCATCCCTGCTAGCGCGGGCAGCCGGCGCCTGCATCATTCCACATCCACGCCGCCAGGCCAGGCGAGTGTGCTGGGGGGTGCAGCCGTGGTCTCCGCGTCAGCAGCCGCAGCAGGCCAAGGTCCAGTGCCGCGGACGAGCTGGTCAGCCATACACCCCACACCCTTTGACCAGGCATCTGCATTGCATTGGGAGCAGCAACAGTACATTGGTGGTGGTGCACTGGCATTTGAAGGTGGCCCGCTAATGGGTGGTCATTCACGCGCAAGCACCCCGCGCAACCCGCCAGAACACCGTGTGTCAGCTCCAGCCATTGTGGCCTGGCCAGGTGGAGCCGTGCCGTCTCAGCGTGGCAGCTTGACAGGCAGCCTATCGCCGGTTGCTTATGAAACTGGGGATGTGGGCGGGTGGCAGCTGCACCCTGCTGCATCCCAGCCGCTGCCACAACCCCGTGACGAGCACGAGACACTGGCACTGTCCTTCTTCAGGCCGCAGCGCCCCTCGCACCGCACATCAAGCGGCACAATCAGTGGCGGCAGCCCCCCACCCAGCGGGGATGGGGCCAGCAGTGCCTGGGGCATGGCATTCCCTGGCCTGGGAACAGAGGGTCACAGGGGCCGCTCATCCGCACCTGGCTGGATGGGCGGAGGTGGCATGCAGACAGCAAATGGGACACCACGCAGGATGCTTCTGGACCAAGTGCCTGAAGGCGAGGTGTCCTCCGGCGGCCTCTCATCATCCACAACATCATATGCCCGTGGCTCACAGGGCAGTACAAATTGAAGTGAGCAGTACAAAAGACCATTTGAGCAGTGCAGTCCGGAGGTTGAGCTTGTTCATGAGAACACAGGAGGTGAGTGTGGTGCACACATTGCGCCACGACATGCAGTGTGCTGTACCTGTGATCACTGCTGGTGATTGCAGCATGGTGTAGGCATCAATGCTAATTGACATGCTGGCCAGACTTGGGGCTGGGCAGCTCGTCATGTTAGCCCAGGAGTCTCAAGTCTGGTCCTGACTAGCGGTCAAAGCCAGCATGAGGATGCACCAGGTGCACGATGCCTCGCCGCTGATGCATTGCTTGGGTGATGCGTGTGGGACGCTGGAGCGGACTCATTTAAAACATGACTGCTGCACGGCACATTCATCCACAGTGCAGTGCGCAGCATGGGTGGTGCTATGGGCACTATGTTTCATGCTTGGCGTGGTGGGCGGCCTGGGCGCTGTGGCTTTGAGTATTTCATGTCTTTTCCTTTGCGTCTGGGGCACAGTGCAGAGATGCTTCAAGTGTTCGAGGTGGGGCTATGCAGCGGCTGGGGCTGGTGGGTACTTTTTGCCCCCTCTTCTTACATACAGGGGTGTGTGCATGCGGCATGTGGCTGCTGCTTTGCACATGGTGTTGGGCCAAGGTGCATCAGCGCAGCTGGTGCTACAGCTCTGTCTGACTTCCAGGGCACACAGACAAGGCCAGTCATGATGCGCGGATGCCCAAGGGCTGTGCAGCTGAAAGCAGACAGGTGTCTGGGGGTAGTTGGTGTCTTGTGTATCAGGTCCACTGTGCTGCGATGGAGCTGCACTGGTGCAGGACTCATTGATTTGCGTGCGGCGCAGGCAGTGGCAGTTGCCACTTATCAGCTGGCAAACGCCTTGTATGGCTCCCTGGACTTTTGCAGGTGGCCTCCATCTTCTATGCGTGGTTTATGGGTTGCTTGTGCCTTCCAGCGCTTGGGTGGGGGGCCCTCGCATTTGTGCACTGTTGTGAAATGCTGCATGCCATGTTTTGGCCTTGCGATGCATGCTCCGCACACGGACGCAGCGCCTGACCATGAATGGAGCGGTTTGGTGTTGGCAAGCATGACGCATCAAATGGACACGGGTATGGTGGTTGGTGTGGACCATGTGCTGAATGGAAGGTACAGGAGGAAGAGCTCTGACAGAAAGATCTGGGTCCGGAGGTGCATGCCACATGCTGACTATAACAATGTGACGGCTGCTGTTGGACTTTTGCCAGCTTGCAACCTACGTTGTTCATTTGTTGTGGTGTTTGGCACACGTGTCGGAGCAACTTACAACTTTCTTGTGCGTGCTGGCCTCTTGTTGGTCCCTGCCAGTGCTCCCACCATGCAGATGGTAGTCTCATTGATGTCATGAATCAGTTCAACCAGTGGCCGCAGATCATTTGTCGGATTTGTTCATGCTATGCAGGGCTGCTGCAGCACTTTTGCTGCATGTGCCAGCGGGGTGTTTCTGAGCGCTTTTGAGGTGCAGGGTGGGGCGGGGGGGCGGGTGAGTGTGCGTGGACTGTGGAGTGTGCAGGCAGTCAAAAGGCGCGCAGGTCCAGTCTGCTCATGCTTGGCGCCTGGTTTGGTGTGACTTGTCAAGGTTGCATTTGCCATGCCATGCTGCATTGATTCACATTGCCTGATGGAGGCTGCGATGCAAGTGAAGACCAGATCCCAGAAGTGCTTCATATGGTTCCATTGGTTTGGTACACACTACACAGCAGGCATGTGTACCGCATGCTGATGTGCGAGTTGAGTGCCTTGCTGCTGCGTGCGCATTGAACATACTGTTTGAATTTTCATGGCCAGTGGCCAAATCCGTACAGTGAATGCCCATTGATGCCTAACCAAAGACTGGCCTATCTGAAAGGCACAAACAAAAAATACATTGATCTACAACATTGATGTCGCCCCATCTTGAGAAGGCAACAACTTCGCAAGGGCCGCCTGCTTATGTTTTCTCTTACCTGATGTTACCCAAAACACACGCCAGTCTGGTGTATTTCATGGCTTGCACAGCAGCAGCGGCAGCAGCAGCAGCGGCGGCTACTCTAAGCACTCGAGAAGGCACCAGGGCCGTTCAATTGCAGTATGCGGCGGTTTGATGGCCGCCGCACAGGAGGCCATAGGGAGTGATAGACAGTCAGAGGGCCTCGCAATGGCTCACAGGCACAAATGGGCATAAGTGATGCTCCGCGGGCCCGCTCCCCTGCGCCACTTCCCAGCTCATCACTAGTTCATTCTTTGCCATACTCCACTCAGGGAGAATCACTCCTCCTGATCTGGCGTCTACCAGGTTTGGAGCTGGGCCATGCCTCTGACCCTCTTCACCATGCTTTGGCCCTGCAGCCAGATACTAAATGGCGCTACCATGGATACACAGGCCTTGCAACCTACAATGTGCACTTCATGGCAGGTTCCTATGTCGTGTTATGATAGGCACTGGCCGCCGCTCTGTGCGATGGTTCTTTGTATGTCATGCAGCTGGTAAGCAACAGCTTCTCATATATATGCAGCCTTGCTTTGTGTCACCAGCATCCCTGTTTCCCTGAGCATCAACAGCATGGGAATGCCAGAGGTCCACATGTGAGCAGTGTGACGCTTCTCTTATGGCTTGGGTTATGATGCCCGTCAGCTGCTACGGTGTAGGGACGGCGATGCCTGTTTTGAGTTCAAGCCGATTGAACAGGATGTAGCACTCCAGGGTTGTCATTACTTACCACGATCAGCAGGGTCCGTATACGGCTGATAGGAGCGAAATGGTGTCTGTTGCAGATCCCTACAGCATGGGTGTGCTGAATCATGAACCCTCGTCAGAACTCGAGAAGCGGCAGTCGAAGCACCTGCTCCAGGTGTGCTCTCGTCTTCCCCGTCAGCGCTTGGATTGGACTCATGATCAAGCGCTGTAAATGTTTGCTCTCTGCATACCTGCTGTTGTTGCAGTACCTCCAAGAAGAGAAGCTGTATGAGGACCGCTCGGAATCGTTGTTGCGCGAGGAAGTGCTGGGCCACATGGACCAGGTGGTGAAGTCCTGGATCAAGCTGGTTGCGCAGGCCAAGGGCCTTGCGCGGAGCGACGTGCAGGAAGCCAATGCCAAGATCTTCACGTTCGGGTCTTATCGTCTTGGGGTGAATGCGCCAGGTGAGGTAAAACCTGCATGGCATGCATGGGAGCTTCAAGCAACGTGGCAGCCATGCAGGCCTACCATCCATCGTGTGCTTGTTGTCGTCCTGCAGGTGCTGACATTGATGTGCTATGTGTGGGCCCCATGTACGCAATTCGAGAGCTGCACGTGTTTGGGGACCAGCAATACTGTCTGGAGCACGTGCTCAGGGTGCGAAGGAATCTAGTATGATGTGAAACTTGCATGTGACCATGTTGTCCCACAATTCAACGAGCACAACAATCACCATGAAGTTGCTATGGTGAGAGCACGGTCAAGTGCATTAGTGCTGGTTCGCCTGCTGACCAACCTCTGCAGAACACGCCAGGCGTGTCGGACGTTCAGGGTGTGCCCAAGGCGTATGTGCCAGTCCTGAAAGTCGTGGTACGTGGCCAACGTGGGGTTCTTGGACCAGTGCTGCATGGCTGCTTTGCTGCGTGTACACCTGCAACGTGCACATGGCACAGACGTGCATCCCTTCTCCTGTCTGGCTTGTCACGCAGTTCCGTGGTGTTGAGCTGGATGTGCTGTATGCCAACCTGGCTATGCATGTCATCCCTGAGGAACTGGACCTTTCACCTAACTCAGTGCTACGCGGCTGTGACGAGGCCAGCGTTCGTTCACTGAACGGTTGTCGTGTCACAGACACAATCCTGCGCTCAGTGCCAAACGTACCTGCGTTCCGCCTGGCGCTGAAGGTGTGCTGTTTGGTGCATGTATGTGCACACTGCACCGAGCGTGCACCTGGGGTGGGGCAGATGGGCCTTGTGCTGCTGGATGCATGTTGTCAATGGTGGGCAGCAACACATGCACCATGCAGCCAACTGTGCAGTTAAGCATCCATGTGACATTGGTCCGCCATGCATCTCTTCACTTCAACCGCTGGTTGCCATTACTGTACTCTTTGACCAGATCTACCATGGCATCTCATCGTTGTTTTTGCATGTGGTGCCTACAGGCAATCAAGTTGTGGGCAGAGCGGCGTGGTGTGTACTCCAATGTGACTGGCTTCTTGGGTGGTGTGAACATGGCCCTGCTGGTTGCAAAGGTGTGTGCTGCGTAGCGGTTCAACGAGGAGGATTCACGCCTCCTGCATGCATGTATGCCCTACCGGTCCCTGCCAGTGCATGTTTCAATGTGCTGCAAATGCAGCATGGCATGTCTCGCTGTGCGCTCTGCAGCCTGCCTGGGTGATTTGCAGCGCAGTGCAGTGCTGTGTGTAGTGCCCTGCATGGTGAGCATGCGTCCCCCGAGGGCGTATGACTCGTGTGTTGTGGGTGGCGGTGCTGGGCCTCAGGTGTGCAAGTGGTACCCCAAGAAGGATGCAGCCAACCTTATCATGTCACTGTTCATGATGTTTGGCACGACGTGGCAGTGGCCCAACCCCCTGCACCTTGTTCCCCAGGTACGTGCCGGCTGTGTCGCCTTCACAGCACAGCACCATACAGGTTGAACAGGGCGCCAAGTCTCGGTGATGCATCCGCACATCATACAGCCATGCTCGCTCCTGTTGATGCAGGTCAATGACAACATGGGGCTGGATGTGTGGGATCCCAACAACCCTCGTGACCAGAAGGCCCTCATGCCCATCATCACACCAGCCTACCCCGCGATGAACTCCACGTACAACGTCTCCCGCTCCACCATGGTGCGTGGCTAGAGGAATTGGGGTTGGTGCTGAGCTGAGCAGCTGATGCCGCAGCTGTGCACTGATAGTAGGAGGATGTGTTTGCTGCAGTGCCAGCTCGGCTAAGCACATGGGAATGCTGGCAGAGCATTGGTCTGCGTGCTGCATGCCGTGCTCTACAGGCAGTGATGCTGGAAGAGTTCCGGCGCGGCTTTAATGTGTGCAAAGAGATCCTGCTCAAGCCCCACGCGGTCACACCCTGGGCGCGGTTGTTTGAGCCGTACCCATTCTTTGAGGTCAAGTCAGCGTTCTATGTTGGGGTGCGTAGCGGACGTTGCTTTGGGTTGTGCACATGGTTCAGTACCGGTATTCTGCCTGCACTCTGCATTGCAAGCACCGAGAACACGATTTTTGCCAATCACATTACTACCAACCACTTGTTCCCGTGCTTGTGCTAGTAGATTGAGGTACTTGCTGGCAACCAAGCAGACCTTGAGAAATGGGACGGCTGGGTGCGCTCACGCATTCGTGTACTGGTGAGTGTCCAGCTTTCCACCTAACAGATGCCTTGTTTGCTGTGCTGCTGTGTGCTGCATCTGATGTTGTTTCCAAGGACCTGTGATGTCTGTGGGCAGAACTGTACCAGGTTCGGGTCATATATGTGATTGGCTCGGCCACATGCAGGTGCGCAACCTGGAGGAGCACACATCCGTGCGACCATTCCCAGATTCAGTCAAACCCCCGCCTGAGGCCAACCCAGGAGACACCCACCCCCGCAAGTGGTACTTTCTATGCCTGCGCAAGCGCGCAGTAGAGGCGATGACTGTGAATGCAGCTACAGGGCAAATCATCCCTACGCAGCCTGTCGCAGGTGCTCTGCAGCGCAACGCAGGCGCAACAGCCAAGGCAGGTTCCACAAGTGGCAGTCTCAACCTCACGGAGCCCATCATGCAGTTCAAGCAGCAGGTGCTATGTTGGGATGAGAGGAGAGAAGGCATGGAGCTGAAGCCGCACGTGGTCCGGCAGAGGGCGCTGCCAGCCTGGGTGTTCCCAGGGGGCCAGAACCCGTTCCTGCCAGCACCAGCCGCTGCGGCCGCTGCGTGCGCAGATGGCTTACCTGCTGCTGAGGGTGCAAGCACAGCGGTGGCAAAGCGCATGCGAGAGGATGACAGTGCTGCTGCAGGGACAGCCGATGGCACAGCTGCGGATGGTGTGCCACCTGCAAAGAAGCCTCGCGTGGCAATAGTGTCTGCGCGTACTGCAGCTGGCGTGACGAGCAGTGGCAGTGCGGCACCACCTGCAGCAGCAAGTGTTGGCGCAGCAAGCACAGCTGGCGCTGCATCAGGCAGTGCTGCAGCACCGGATGCAGCAGGGAGCAGCAAATCAGATGACCTGGACATGGCAGAGGGCGGGGCGGAGACGAGCGGTGCAGCTGTCGCAGCAGCACGCGCTGTACTTGGGAAACGACCGCGTACGGCCTCGTCGAGGGAGGACTCAGAAATGGACCTCACAGTGCTTGACGTCGATGTAAGTACACGCACGGGGAACGGAGGTGATTCGTGGCATGTGTGCACTGACGGCGCTGCTGGTGCCACGCTGACCTCGCAGGACTCGGCCGTGGGACCACCTGGCAGCACCGCGAAGGCAGACACGCCTGAGATGCTGGCCACTGACGCAGACGTGCGGATAGCGCAAGGCGGGCAGGCAGGCATGGCAGATTGGTTTGGGGACACCAGCCGTAATATTGTTCATGGTGGTGCTGCCACCGCGGGCAGTGGCCAGGGGTCAGGCAGCGCGATTGCAGCAGCAGCAGCGGCAGCACGTGAGACAGGCCCGCAGCCACGCGAGGAAGTGGCGTGCACAGGCGGGGATGGCAGCAGCGCGGGAGCCAGTAGGACACACGTCACACCAGCCACCCAGCATTCAGCGGCGACTGGAGTCAGCGCACAAGGCGGTGGAGCAGTGCAGAAGGTGCGGCGTGACACTAGCCTCACGCATCTCATCACCCACGCGCACAAACTATGCCACATATCGGTCGTTATTTTGCTAGTCATAGCAGCTACCACATCACACAAACAGCTGCGTTCACGACATGCGCCTTTTGTTTGTCGTGTGCCACCTCTAGGTCACCCCACACCCCAAGCCGGCGCCGCCCAAGCCACCGAAAGGCCTGGTCGTCAAGTGAGGGGACGCCCGGCACACTGCTGCGCACTGCCTGCTCCGCGTGCAGGCTGGACTGTTGTCAGGGGCAAAAGGGGGGATGCCGCTTGCAGACTGATCAATGTGCCAGTTTGTGTGCATGTGGTGGGTTCGGATTGGCTGCTGGTCAGGGGGCCTCATGGCCCCCTCTTTGCTGAGGCGCTTACACACATGTTTTAACTTGGATTTCTACTGTTGCTATGCGCAGGCTGGCAGCGCCCAAGCCCCAGTGAGACGGCCAGTGATGCCTGGGAGCGGCGGTCTGGTGGGGTGAGGTGCATGCGATGGAGTTTGTGGCAGCCAACCTGGTGCTCGGTTACCGAAGCATGATTTGGCACCACTGTGCGTCCTGGCACTGTGCAAGGCTGCACTTGCGTGCAGGTCGCACCTGTGCGCTGGACCACTACATGCTACATCCTAGTCAGCCATTTGAGCGTCAGCCACAGTTGTACACTCTACATGTGCTCTGTGTGGCATGGCGCGCAAGGTACGTGTGCAGTTGTAGCCGTCCCGGTGCGCTCAGGGAGCAGGTTGCTGGTAAGAACAGTCCTACTTGAGAGTACATGGTCCCTCGAGGCGAAGAGGCCACGATGATGATATCAAGCATGTAACAAGTGTCGTCCCAGACGCCCCATGACAGCACTCGTGAATTAATCGTGCGCGCTTCGTGCCCACACGGTGTGCCGCACATGTTGTCATGGAAGCCCACCGAACACGTATTGTATGAAATGAGGAATGGCAGCGGTGCTGACGCCATCGACTTGCTCGGTGCGAATCGGTCGAACCCTGACATACTTGCTGAAAGGTCATGACGCCAGGTGCCGGTTGGAATTCGACTATGCCACCTGCATATGTGGGACTTGCGCCCACTGCGCTTACCCCACCTGGTATGGTGTATGACCATGGGTTTCTAGATGTGGGAGAGATGGACAGCTGCAGGGCGCCACCAAATTAAGGCAAAGAACGCATCAGGAGAAGCCTGAAACAAAGGTTTCCACAGTCCCGTTTCGCCAAGGACATTTGGTTCGCACATGTTTAGCTCGAGGCTAGAGAACTCTTAACCAGACAACAACAATACAGCAGTGACCATCTGGACTGTCCATCAACGTTAGCGGTGGCAGAACCCCTGTTCAGGTGCTGGCAAACTGCCAGGCGCGCAGCAGCGGTGCATTGCTTACTGCGCGAAATGTCAGAGCTCTACGTGGCCTGGTGACAACAACGTTCTTTCGCTTCAGAGAAGACCTGACAAAACAACATGGCAGGGGAGGAAGAGCAGCTTATCAAAGACGTGAGTTTGAAGGCGTATGCGATGGTGCTTGTGCGCAGCGAAGCGACTCAAAAGACACACACAACATGGAACACCACTGGAACCCAGCCCGGCATGCATGACCCTGGTCACTACTGCATGCGTGCTCATTACGTGCTATGAACACCCTGGACGCCCTATGCATGCGGGTTCATGCATGTGTGCATGCACAGCGATGTGGTCATGCCCTTTTTCTTGCTTACATGGTCCACATTCTCCATGTGCCTTGCGCCAAACATAGATTTGTGTCCTACATACATAGCCCACGCCAATCATCCTTTGGCATGCAGGTGCACGATGACGACGACCTGGACATGTCCCAGTATGGCAAGCCAGTGGCCGCATTTAAAACACCTGCCCAGCCAGTCTCCCCCAGCCCGGCAGAAAATGGCGAAAAGCCAGCTGAGGAGCGGCCAAGTGGAGAAAAGAAGAAGAAGAAAGTCCGCATGCCACGTCCATCCATGGCAGCATCAGGGAAAATCATGTGCGTGCATTTGTACTGTACCACCGCTGTCATGCTCTGGGTGCATGCTGATGGTGTTGCAGCAGCAGTGTACTGGCCCTGGGTCTAGCCCCAACACATCTGCAGAGCTCATCAACGGCCCGCACAACTCACATACTGAAGCACATGAGCTGTATCAGCACGCAGCAAGGGGAGCATTCACACTCAGCTACGCCTCCCCACCATTTACAGGAGCGCAATCGATGCCGAGATCGCTGGCATGGGTGATGATGAGGATGAGGACGATGATGGGCTGATGAGTGAGCTGGGCACCTCTCCGGCCCATGCGGGCGCAGGGAACAGCAGTGCGGCGGGGGGTGCAGCCACGGCTCCTCGCCGCGCCGCTCCAGCCTTGAGCCTGATGGATGTGGGCCGAGGGGACAGCAAGCCCATTGGAGGGCCTAAACAGGACGGCCCCAAGGACCACGCGTATGAGATTGTGGATGGGGAGGCCAAAGCGCGCGTGTATGACACCCAGGAACTGCGTGCCGCGTTCCTTCACTACTGCAACTCCAGCATCAAGGTGTCGGAAATGCACCTGGTGCATGAGGGGCCATTCATGGGCGCCGCGCAGTTTGTGGCCATGTGCAAGGAGCTGAACCTCATGGAGCCGGAAGGTGGGTGCTGCGCCAGGCAGTCAGGTGGGCCCTGCATTTGTTAGACAGAGTGGGGAAAAAATGTTCATGCTCAGCACCCTTGACGGCTAACAGCTGGTCAGCTGGCTTGGCTGCAGGCAAGCTTTCCCCTATCATGGTGGGCATCATCTACACCACATCAAAGAGCGATGACGATGACGGGCTTGCGTTTGGCCAGTTCCTGGACGCACTGGTGTCACTCGCCTTTGAGTGTGAGGTGAGCGCAGCAGGTGCAGCCACAGTGAGGCAGCATACAGCAGTGAAGGGGCTATGATCTCCGGCGGAGGTGGGGCTGCAGCTGGGGCTGGCGCACACATCCACATCGAGTGTACTGTCAGCAGTGTGGAGCGACTGACCTGTATGCTCTGGTGCGCAGACCAATGTGGCTGGCAAGCTGCAAGTGGAGTGGGAGAAGCGGCGCATTGCCGAGGTATCTAAGCCTGGCTCGGTGCGTAAGACTATGTTACACCAAACTTGTATGCAGTGCCCGACGGCGCACAGGACATAACATGATGACAAAGAAGTGGCTGTGTGTGTGTGTTTGGGAGGGCGGGGGTGGTGGTGGTGGTGGTGGTGGGAGGTGTGCATCCTGCCGACTTTTGCACGCTGTGGCCCGTTAGCTTATCCATGGGCAAATAAGTGCATTTATTCCTGGCAGCCTTGATGCAGAATGTCTGTTTCACCCTGTTGGGCTTGCCCCCGTCCCTCCTTCACCTGCACTTTATGCAGGGTGGTCTAAAGCGCGCCCCGACGCTGCGCACGCCCACCATCTCCCAGAACGGCGCTCACCCAGATGATGGTGCGTGTGCAGAGTCATGGGTATACGCTGAGGTGTCAGGTCAGGTGGCATGTGGCAGGGGTGGTCTGGTGCTGGCATTTGGTTTCAGCTCTGTTAGCGACCCCCTCATGTGGCGCCCATCACAGACAGTTGATCATGTGGACAGCAGGCCTGCTGCCACCGCAGCATGACGTTGATGCAAGCGGCGGCACACATGTCAGGACACGGATGCTGTGTGTTGCACACACGGTGTGCACACATGCCTTGATGCTCTGCACCGCGCAGCTTCTCACATCCCCTCTTGGAAGGCCGTGATGGAAATGAGCGGCAGCGTGCAACGTGCACCCGGGGAGAAGGTCGCCCGCTTCGCGCGCGTGGAGGGACTGACACAGCACCCTGACAAGTGCGCGCGCCTCTGCTGCAATCGTGGCGGGTCGCATGCAACTGCTGTGTCGTGTATCCGGGAGATATGCATGGGTTCAGTATCAAGACAATGGGCATTGACAGCAATCTGGCTCAAAATTCTGTTTCTGTTTACATGTACAATTGCATGACAGGCCTGGGGTAGATGTGGTCAAGATCAAGAACAAGGCCACTTCACGTGCCACGTCTGTTGTCAATTCCACGGTGAGGCATGCGCTGGTGGCATGGCCCCTTTTACCTGTGTGCTGGTGCTTCGGGGTTACTACCGCATGGCTGTTACTCCAGCACGCAAACGTACACTGTATGAGGAGGGTAGGGCAATCTGTGTATGAGGGCAATTTGTCTATGAGCTGGAATGCGCGTTGCAGCCCACCCAGACATGTATACAATCACCATCCTGTCTTTTGGACTGGATGCATGGCGGTGCCATGCATCCCCAGGCTGATGGCGGTGATGTTGCAAGCAGCCAGTGCAGGCCCAGGTAGCAAAAGCCACCCTTTTTGGCAGGCTGCTTTGCGGCCTGCGCTGGGGTTACAGACAGAATTTAGGTTTGCTCCGTGCCTACAGCATGGATTGACATGGGACTTGCGCGTAACGAAAAGTGACATCAAAAGCTGCATGCTGATGCACTTGTTGTCCAAGCGGCTTGTGATACACACACAGCTCAGGGCGCAATCACACAAGTTTTTGACAAAGGAGGGGCCAGCCAGCTATATAAATGCATTGGAGAGGACCCAGGCCAAGAAGGCAGCTGAAGAGGCAGCAAATCAGCAAAACAATGTGGAGCATGCGATTCAAGAAGCAACAGCGCAGGCTTGTGCACTTTCATACTCATACTGTGTCCATGGGACTGCCCCACCCAACACTGCAGGCAGTGAGCCGTGTGACGTCACGGCTGCCATCCCAGCTGCACACACCTATTGAGTCGGACGATGAGAGCGACGGGGATGAGGGCGACAAGCAGCGCGCCAACAACCCGTACCAGGTCTCACCTGCGTTCCTGTCCACGTGAGTTGGCTCAGCGCTTCTGTTGCATCAGTCCCTTGCTGTTTGTGCATGTGCTGCGTTGCCACTTGTTCTGCAGTTGCAGCTCACGCTGCTGCCGCATCTGCTTCTGGTTGATGCAATGGGTCTGCGCACGCACTGCCATGACTGACTCAGCATACTTGCATACAGGAGCTGCTTATGGCATTCTGAACACTCTTTGCACCGATATCACCAACATCATGGACGATGCAATGAATGGGGTCTTACTGCATGTTGTGCACTGTCATCACCTTGCAGCACGTCATGGGTTCTTGTTGGTATAATATCCCAGCAGCTCGCCTCTCAGTTCATACTACATACTTCATGACGTGCGCAGGCATATCCACAAGGCGCTGGAGGATTACGACCCGTCGGAGCGCGAGCATGCCACCCCCCCAGGCTCACCTATCAGTGTGCCATCCCGTGCGCAATCAGTGACGTTTGGTGTACCCGGATTTGGCCGCTCACTACAGCGGCCGCCGTCGCTCACTGGTGTGTGGCTGTGCCTGCATATTGGGGCTGAAGCAGGCAAGGCAGCAGGCTGCTGAGATGGTACATCGGGGTCATCCCTTGCACCAGAGCACATGCATGCAGCGGGTGTCGTATAGCTGAGTGCCCGTCAGCCACAACTGCTCAACGGCTCTGCTGCTTCACGTACACACAGGCCCCGATGGCACGCCCATGTCACCCCTGTTTGCCGCAGCGGGAGGCGCCCTCATGGCCTCTGGGGAACAGGTGGGCTGGTCTGGGCATGTGTCAGCTGGCCTGATGTGGCACAGCATGTCCGTGAACCGACATGGTCAGCTGCAGCCCCATGCGGCCGATACATGGTGCTTTTTATGGCGTTAGCACATCACTGTGCTAGAGTGGTGGATCCCGGTGGGACCCCGGATGGATCCCGTAGCCCAGCGGCCTCCACCCACGTCCCCCTGACGTGTCTTGACCTGCTGATGGTGGTGTTGCTGTGTGTGGCGCGTGCTGTGTTGTGACACAGGAGACCATCCTGGCATCCGTGCCGCGCGAGGGCACGACGTCTGTGCCGGGCTCCCCCATGACGCGCCAGATCAGCGGGCTAGCCAAGGCGCTGCGCCCCACCACCGCGTCCAAGCGGCCCGACGCGGACGTCATGCGGTCGGCACCGTCGGCGCCCATGCTGTTTGGCCGCACGATCTCGCTCGCAAAGGCCATGATCAACAAGGTACAGCATGATGCACAGGGATGTACTGAGTTGGTAATGGGTGTGACATGGGCCATGATACATGGTGCAGGGTGCTGTTGCTGGCTGGATGGCTTGAGGATTGTGGTCAACGTTGCCTGCTGCAGGGTTGATCACCGCCTTGCGGTATCATGAGCTTGGTAAGGGTGGTAGTGGCAGAGCCATTGTAACGTTCAGTGCACACGGATGCTGTTGGTGCATGTTGCGTGGACAGGGTTTTGGGGACGATGATGACGACGATGAGGATGAGGACGATGAGGAGGGGGCGCATGACTATGATGGAGGTGCAGGTCGTGCCGCCAACCTGGCACCCACACCACCTTCATCGGAGCCGCCCCCCAAGACAGGTGCCGCACTGCGCCAAAGCCAGGTGGGTCCACTGCTGAGTGGCGTGCTGGCTGTGGTCACTGGCAGCGCGTTTCCCCAGTGAACTTGGTCATCATACGCGCCCCACATGCGCCCCATCCCGTCCACCCTAACCCCACTCAGCCACGTCATGTCCTCCCCCATGGAGAGCATGCAGACGCCAGGGTGTAAACTGCAGGCTACACCAAGGGCCCCTGCTCATGCACAGTCCGCACATGCCAATTGCGGCAGCAACGGTGTGCAGCAACGGCCTGCTGTGCGCGCAGGAGGCACCCACACTGGCGGCTGAGAAAAGCACCGGTGCGTCAGGGGCTGACTCCCCCACGAAGAAGCCGCTGCTGGCAGCTGGCCTCAGTGCAGACCTCAACGCGGCGCTGTGGCGGCAGTGGAAACAGGCTGGGGGCCGGGGCACGCCCAGCGACGCGTGGGTGGCGGAGAACGCAGCGGCCATGGCGCCTCCGAAAGCCACTGCCATCCACCGCGTATCGCGCCGTGTATCTACAACCGCAGAGGGTGCGGTCCTGATCCAGGGCACACGCAGGGTGGGGGGCGCAGGAGCCACAAGCGGCAAGGCACCAGCCGTCCCTGAGGACAGCCCCTCACCATCGCCCCCAGCCAGCCCCAGCACTGCGGCTGTGGTATCTGCCGCCGCGGCCGCTGCCACAGCTGCAGCGTTGTTCGCACAGACACCGCCTGCGGCAGCAGCAGCACTCGCGTCCGCACCCACACCCACACCCACACCCCCGGCTGCTGAGCCTGCACCTGCAGAGCCGGCACCACCGGCTACAGCAGCTGCAGCAGCGGAGCCGCCTGCACCCGAGCGTTCCAAGAGCCCGGAGAAGGCCACGCGGCAGCTGACGCCGTACGAGTTGCAGCTGGCCAAGCTGGAGGCCAAGTACAAGAAGCAAAACGCAGCAGTGGCGGCGGCTGAGGCCGGCGGGCCTGAGGTCGTCCTGCCCACATACAAAGACAAGGTGCGGGAGGGAAACAAGAACATCGGCCCCGCATGGAAGCCATCAGGCCGTGCAAGCGTGCGCGAGCGCGAGGCGCGCATGAGCAGCAGCGGCGGTGAGATCTTGACCTCCTCCCCCCGCACCTCCATGACTGGGAACCGGACGTCGATGAGCGGTGAGCGCGCCTTGCGCACGTCCATGAGCGGGGAGCGCGCCTTGCGCACGTCCATGAGCGGTGAGGTGGGCGGCATCCCCCAATCCAAATCAGGCAAGCTGGGGGGCAGCCGCATGGGGAAGAAGGTGGGGGGCCTGGAGGAGGCAGACCGCGGCTCCAACTCCCGCAAGGGCGTCAACTTCTCACCTGAGCAGATGGCCCTCATGGCGTCATTCGGCCAGGGTCTGGCCCCTGCAGCACAGGTGGCTGCTGAGGCCGCTGCTGCAGCCGCTGCGGCCCATGAGGAGGCTGCGGCCGCGGCAGTGGCGGCAGTCGCAGCGGAGGCGGCAGCTGCAGGGATTGACCCCACTGATGAAAAGTTTGCATTCGTGGCCAAGCGGAGGGCGGAAATGGAAGCCAAGCTGGCCATGATTGAGCAGAAGTTGGGAGGTCCACCCCAGCCGGCACCGCCCAGCAAGCCCAAGCCCCCAGGCGACCGCCCCAGTGCCACGCGCCCCATGGTTGCCCTGCGCACCAGCACACCAGGCGCCAAGTAATGGCAGCTATAACGCGTGTGGCATGCAGCAACCACTTCTGTTGCCATCTGTGATGGGCAGCGGGCAGCACTGTGTGGTATCCTGCACCACGCACATAGCTGTGTGTTGGGAGGACTGCGCCCGGTTGACTGGAGGTTCCTGTGGGGAGCTCGCCGGTCGTTACAGTGCTTGTTGTTCAGATCGCCCCTGCTAACGGCATTGCAGCTGGTCAGAAATCAAATGAGGTTTGGCAAACAACAGGTGTTATATAATGGTTTGGGTAAATTGTGGGCAGTACAAGTCAGATGTGCCTGCTGGGGGTGTGGCTGCACTGCGTGTCGTACACGTCGTCCGCGCTCTGCTGTTTATTCAAGAGCAGCAGCAGGTTCTTGTTTTGTACATGTTTGCCATGGCTCTCAACGCTTCAGGGGGTGGGTGATACCGTACTTGATCCTGGTCAGCAGCAACTGAGCAGTTGATTGACATGATGGACTGATTGATGCAGCGTCAAGGTTTGCGCGCCATGTGAGCATGAACCGGGCGTGCTAGCTCGGGGAAGGCAGCGCGAGGGTCCCTGCGTTGATGCGATGGTGACTCATCACCGAGTTTTAGGCGCGCTACGGGTTGGGGACGGAGGACTGGGGGGGTTGGGCAGGTGCCTCAAGTATTGGGCACGATGCATGAGGCATGTCGTATATGTGGTATGTGGCGGGTTCGTGTGTGATGGGCGTTCCTTGTGGGTGAAGCATCCTGTGCTGAATTCATCTTTGCATACACGTGCACTTGCCAATTGTAACTGGCATGGCTGGCTGGCTGGATGGCTGGCTGGTGGCTGTCTGTGTGGCTGCATTTGGAATGGAGGCTGCTGGTGCATATATTGCCACAGTTTGGTCGCTGAAGCTGCGAGTAGTAGGGGTAGCGTGGTTTGCTGCGACTAGGTGTACAAAGCCATAATATACCCATGCTCAGCTGTACCATGTAAGGCCCAATTGATACGTCAGGACATGTACGTAGCCATGACATTGAGAGGTACAATAAAGCAGTACTCACCAAATGGTGTGTGGTCAGTGGAGGTACTGCAGTACTCACCAGCGCGACAGGCGAGCTTGCGGACACACGAAGGGCTCGAACTTGGAATTATAAATTACCATAACGTACAGAATCCACAAGTGGGGATGCAACCCATACCACAAGCGCTTCCCAACATCTCACGAACTGAGAGAACCTCGTCATTGCATGCGCTGCTTTCACCGCGTCATCCCAGATGGCTAGCAAAGGCCCACCACTTAACCGCTAGACGTTCCATTCACAAGCAGCGCACCCTGAGCTTTCAGGCCCATGCGTATGCTGCTGTACAGCCGGGAGCTGGAGCATTCTATGCAGAGGAGGTATAAATCAAGGGTTCCTCGCAATCAAAACTCTTGTTTTAGCTGCTGACAATGCCCCCTTGTTGATGTCATGCAGCAAACACATGAGGCTCACGAATCATGCTACGCTGGGCCGGCGTTGCGTTCCCAACATGCGCAACTTGTTGTGAGGTGATGTCAGGGGCGGTACAGCATGCGGGGCCTGCATGGGGTTGGTGCCTGTGCACCTTGCCACAACCCGGGCAGTGGATGCATGTCAATAAAGCTGAGCACAGCGCAGAGGCCATGATGCTGAAGCAGCAGGGCATGCTGTGTAACGCAGCTCACCACAAATGCAATTAGGGACCATGATGACGACATGCACCAGCTCCTTGAACGTTTGCATCCCTGCCAGGCTCTCTGACGGTTGGGTGTGATTGCCATACTGGCAGGTTCTTCAACCACCTGAATCGCCGGGAGTTGGCAGGGATGTTTTCTCTGTTGGCCCCAGACATCGTGTATGAAAACTCGGCTTTGGAGGTGAGGGACATGTCACACCCCAGGGGATGGAAGGTCGAATCATGCACAGCTCGTGCAGCCTTCAACAGCAGCAGTGCACATCCCACGGGGCTTGAAGCGTGGCATAGCTGAATGCAGACAGCAAGCAGCAGTGCCAATCTTAGCATCAACAACATGTCAGAATCGCATGAAGCACAGCTGGTACATGCTGTGTGGAAGGCTGGGTGGGGCCTAGGTATTGTATCGTCTGCAATGAATTCAAGGTGGAGTATGTGCCTGCTGGTTGATGAAAACACCGCCTTGCAATCCAAGGGTTGCCTATGTGGACAATGTGGTGCAACTCGTTAACTGCTGCATGGTCAGGCTGCATGCTGGACATGCCTGTGCATGACATATCCATCACGCTGCACGCAGCGCTTCGTGCGAGGCAAGCAACAAGTGGTTCAGTTCTACATTGATGTCCTGCGTGCGGTGCCAGACGGTACCGTGTTTGTGTTGGATGAGGTTACGGTAGGTGCCATGCTCACATCGGGCATAAGTTCATGATCACTTATGAGGTGGGATGTGGCACACCAAGCTCAGGTGGCCAGTACTGTGCTAGCCATGCTGTGAGGTGCTGTTCGCCCTGCATGTCATGTTGTTTTTTGCACTGTGAACTCACATGCATTTGATCATGATCACGCAGGTATGAACCGTGTCACACGTGCAGGTCAGTGAGGTGCCAGAGCCACCCTCACCACCCTCATCTGGCATGGGTTGGGGCAGCCCTCTGCGGCACGCGCCAATGTCTGGTGGTGCGGTGCGCCGCGTTGCTGTTGCATGGTGCGTGCTGCTGCATCAGGGCTGGCGTCGCTGCTGGTTCTGTGGCGCAGCTGGCTGGGCGTGCATGCCATGGGCATGTACCGTGAAACATGGGACATTTGGGGCCTGTAAGGTGTCCCCACAATCGTGCATGCCACTGGACGCTTGGGCCTCAACCCTTGCTGCAATGCTGCTGATGGCCATCTGATTTGTTGCCCCAAAGCTGCCCGCACGATGCCTGCTCTCTTACCCATGCTTATGTGCTGTGCCTACTCGTCAGGCACCTGGAGCTGCCACAGCGTGGGCTGGAGCTGCCTGGCTCACGCGGCCTTGCTCTCTACACAGTGGATGCAGCGCGTGGTGTGATGACTGACATGCGGGATGCACCGCAGGTGGGGTACTGGGTGCTTGCATTGACTTGCAGTTGTTGGACTTGCAGTTGTTCATATGAAATCACAAAATCACGAAATCAGCAATGTAGAGCATATTGCAAGGTGGTCAGTGGCTCCAGTAAATGCCTCTTGGCTCTTCTTCTTCTCTCTCCTCCCCTGATACCATGGCCCACTGCGACTGCGACCTCTGGCCCGCGTTGCGCTGCACCACACGTCCCCCATGCAGGCTGTGGTGCGGCTGCTGCTGCCTGCACTCGCACTGGCGGCACCTGCCATCAACGCGTCCGCGCCGCTGGTGATGCCGCTGCTGCGTGAGGCGGGTGCAGTGGTACGCGACCCCACCAACATCGTGCAGGGGGTAGGCGCGGTCACGTCAGGGGCAACCGCTGTGTTCGCTGCCACCGTGGCGGGTGTTGCGTCCGCGGCGGCTGAGCAGGCCGAGGCAGTGGAGGGTCTGCTGTTTCAGGGCACAGCCACCGTCCCAGAGGTGTCGGGGCCAGGGGCTGGGCTGGGTGCAGGTACAGCCGGCCTTGCTGGGCCCCTGTCTGCCTTTGTGCCCACACCACTTGTGCATGGCGTATCCAGCACGCTGCATGGCGTGGCCGCATGGGCGTCATCTTTCCAGGGGGTAGCTGCTGGGTCTTCTGGCATGTCGGGCGGCTATGGGGAGCCAAGGCCGTATGCAGCACGAGACTATGCGGGCGCAGCTGTAAATAGCAACAGTGACAGCCTGTCCTCAACATTCAACTTGTCAAACTCCCCATCATCTGAATCATACGGCGGTACAGCAGTACAGGATCAGGGCCCCGTGTACAACATCCCCATGCGTCGCCTGCGCACGCCCTCCCCGCCCTTCAAGGAACCTGGGCAACACTCATTGCCACGGCACGGCTCTGCTGCCCCTTCCCCCGCCCCCTCCTCCACGTCACCCGGCACCCAGCGCATCAGGGGCCGACCCATTGCAGGTGCGCCCCCCACATCCCCGCCTGCCGCCACTGACAGCACCGACTCCCTGCGCCTGCCACAGCAGCCGGATCACAGACATGACTTCCACCAAGGGGCCAGGCCGGCCACAAACAGCCACCCCAGCACCACCAGCAGCCACAGCCAGGCAACCTCACCACATACTGCATCATCCACGCGTTTGCGCACACCCAGTCGCAGCCCCCTTCGCGCGGTGGCTGCCACCAGCCATGAGTACTACTTTCCGCAATCCTCATCGCCGCCCCCGGCCAGCTACAACAGCAGCCGCAGCAGCATGGCACCCGTTGGCAGCGGCGACGAGGGTGTGAACGGTGATGAGCGCATCCAAGGCGGGGACCTGACTGGTGTGTGGGAGAAAGACGCGGCGGCGTCTGAGACCACGTCATACGAGGCCATGATGGACTTGTTGGGGCTGTCTGGGCTGCAGCGTGTCACTGCACGGCTGATTGATGGCCTGGAGATCAAGCACACCGACATTGGGATGGATGTGTCATTCATCACCGTGGTGCCGTTCTTCAGGGTGCGGCGTGTGGAAGCTCCTGCTGCCATGTTTTGCGCCATGCACGGATCTGGAACCGACTGGATTTCAGCCTGTAGCAGCTCGGTCATAGGGCAGCACGCCACATGCCAGTGCAGAGCCATGTCTACCAGCCTGCTGCTCATGTCTGTGTGCCTGCTGCGCCATGTGCAGGTGACCGAGTCGAGCCGGTTTGACCAGGAGGTGGCGCTGATGCGGCGTGACCTGCGGCCGGGCAAGCAGCGGGCACGCGCGGAGCGTGTCCTCGGGTGGGTGCTGCCACTTGAACCTGGCTCCTAGTTGCGGGGAAAAGTTGGGAGCTGATGCTCATGCCCGGAAAAACTTTACCAGCAGGTGTGCTTAGATCACAGCACTCCTGAACACCAAAAGGAAAACGACTGCTCCAACCCAAACTGGCGTCAAGATCTTCAACACACTCGGGCATGGCACCTCATCAGGCCCCGGACCTCATGCCCTCTGCATCTTGCTTGCTTGCATCGCAGTGGCGTGCGTGTCTTGTTCACATGGGGCGATCCGCGAGCGGGCCAGCTGGAAGAAGTGTACCGCCTCACAGGGCCCAATGAGATGAGCGTGACATCCACGATGAGTGTTGGCGCACAGAGCGTGAACACCTTGCAGGTGAGGGCTTGTGGTTGCGAGTGGGTGGGCTGATGCCTGCATATGTGACGCAAGCTGTATACTGACAGCCGAGCGTTGTTTGCAACCTGGCAACCTTTGGTGCTGACGCTGGCAATGCTTGCAAACTGCACACCATCATGCCTGGTACCATGCAAGTATCCGTACATGCTGATGCCAACCTGTGCACTGTGCCGTGTTAGGGGTATCTAAGTACATACAGTAAAATAATGTAGTGCTTCCCGATGATCAGCACCTGAATCCGCACACGCACACGCGCGCAAACATGCACAATCAGCAATACTTCACATATTAGATAACTGCACCACCCTGCTTCAACAGGTGTACCGCCGCAGCGGCAAGGATCGTGCAACGCTTCTGCGGGAGAGCCGCGCACGCAACACAAGCTTAGAGGAGGTTCTGCAGCGGCAAAAGGTGGGTGGACAAACATGAGCAGCACGTCGCACGTGCAATATGTGTGCCCACACATGTGCCTTCAGCTAGTTACATCGTTGGTGCCCTGTTCGTGTCATGCAGGCACAGTTTGGCAACAAGGGCATGTGACAAGCACCTAGTGGCAGGACTCCAGAAAGATCTCATGAGTGGCAGCAAGGGTGGTATTCATCACCAAAGCACAATGCAGCACGCATTTGGTGCAGTGCACAGTTGGCAGCGCACAATTGGTATGGCTGGTGCCATGAAACAAGTGTGTAGCTGCATGTGCTCTGTGGGAGTGCTTTGAGGTGATGGTTTTGGCGTAAGCACAGAGTGTGACGCAAGCAGCACATCAGTAGGGCAGCAGTAGGGCAGCAGGAAGGTGAAGGGCGGGCGTCGAACAAAGCAAGTGCCCTAGATGGATGGATGCAGGTATTAATAAGTTTAGTTGCATTGTGAATAGAGCACTTTTTAGACACCGAGTTGTTTGCAAGCTGTCTTCTAGGTTGAACATGGCCCTGTTGTACACCAGCGAGTCGTTGTAATAGCGGTGATTGAGGGGGTTTACGTGCTATGTGCAGTTGTGGTATTGCCCGCCATACATATATCTATGGCGAGGTCCCACCACATGTGCCGTGCTTGGGATTGGACCAGGTTGTGATCAGCACATACCTATCACCACAACTTGCCCGCCAGGGTAATGAGGACACACACGGACAACTGCATGTCACTTAAACTGCTGTTGGCGAGTGTGAACCCATCTGTAAGGCATCTTAAGACTAACTAGTTTATGTAATACAGCACAGAAATGCAATGTGGGTATCGATATGTCGCGTAACAAGATGGTTGGTTTTCGTGTTTGATCCTGGTTGCGGGCAGCGCGCAGCACCTGATACTGGCACCGTAGATGACAGTGTGGTAGAAGGCCCAAACGCTCCAGCCTGTTGAGCATGTGCCTGTGCTTCCGGTAAGCGGGAAGAACACTGGCTGGCTGGGATGCCATGTTCTGTGCGAGTTTGAATTGCGCGTGTTTTGCCGGCCAGAAGCAACTATGTCTACTTTTGTTACATAACCTGGCAGCCATTGCGCTCGCAGGCCGCTGGGTGCGCTGCCGAAGCCAGGTGCGCGTCTGCTTATGGTTTGATGCTGGGTTCCGATGTTGTTCCTAGTGAGACAGTTGCTCATTATGCAATGCGCCAGTGGTGCTCTACGATTGCAGGGGCTGCACCGGCAGTGCTGGCTGCACAAACAGACAATGCCAACTCATGCAAGCTCGGTGATGAGGTGGCACATGGCGAGCGTGCTGAAGGACCACAAGGGCATGCAAACCCAGGCCTGGTCACCATGGCAAATGTGGCATACACAGACCAGCCCGCAGTGTCTTGCCAGCCAGCAGCATCTGCACCGCAAAGCAGCAGCAGCACACCCAAGGAACACTCGGCCCATATTGCTGCTGCCACTGCATCACAGCCAGCAGCACGTGCCCCAGCACGAGTGCCCCCACAGAGCTATGTTGGGGTTGGTCCGGCCACAGCGCCTGTGCTGCCCTCGCCCAACACCTCCATCCACCAGCTGCCTGGTATAACGGAGGGCCCAGGCTCCCCAGCTGCAGACATGCAGGCCGCCAGCAGCCCATGCTTCCTCATGAACCATTCAAGTTGCATCAGCCTGCCAGCAGGTGCCTCCGCCATGTCTTTCGGGATCCCCTCTGGCACACCCGGGCTCCACAACAACAGCAGCTCAGACTCTTTAGGAGCACACATTCTGGCGCAGCACAGCACCAGCGTGAGTTTAGCCATGTGGGCCCACCCACACTCGGGCCCCATGCGTAGCGGCCTGGTGTACTTTGGATCAGCTGCTGGAGGCTCCACACCTGCCGGGGCTTCCTCCGCAGCGCTGCAGAGCCTCACAGCCCCCATATCCTCTGCTGATGACATGTCCGCACAGCAACCTGCGCTGCAAGGACTGCGCGGTGCACACGGCAGGCCGCTGCTGGCCAGCCCCACTGCTACCTGCAGCCCCCGGTGGCAGGAAACGAGGGAGCCATATCTGCCGGGGCAGTCGTCAATGCCGGGTGGGGGCTTCATGTTCATGCCACAAGGGGACCAGCCGCCTTCACCACTGCCTCCATCACCGCCGGGGCAACACGCAGACCTGTACGCAGCCAGCGCAATGAGCGCCGAGCCTCACGCACTTGTGGCCTCTGGAGGCGCACTGCCACCTGCAGCCCTCAGCAAAGATGAGGTGCTGGCTGCCGTGTCCCAAAGGGCGGCAGCATCTCCCAGGCACCACTCCCGCCCCAGCTCTGGGCTGTCCACCGGCAAGGACATGGACGTGCGCGGCAGTGCTGCGGCTCTTGCTGAGGCCATCTCTTCCCTCTCGCACCCCGCGTCCCCAGCACACTCCCCCAAGCTGCCCGTGTCTGACAGCGCACGCAGGCTTCAAGAGCTCGCGGCACAGCAGCATGCTGGGGCTCACGCGCAGCTGTCGCGTGTGGACTCTGGCGCTGAAGCTGAGATGCCCACTCTGTCACCCGACACGCTGATGGCCATGGCCTCTACGGGCGGTGCAGTCCCACTACCCAACTCAGGTGGCAGCGAGGGGGGGCTGCACCACCCTCAGGAGGGGCCTCCAACCTTCGCAGTCGGCATCGCCGATGGCCCGGAGCACTTGTCACCCGGTGTTGGGCCATCTGCAGGAACAGGAGCAGCAGCAGCCAATGACATAACAGGCAGCGCTGCTGTTAGCGAACAACCACACGCATTCCTGGACCCTTGCAGTATTGACTTGGCTCCTGTGAAACGGCTGCCTAGTGCATCGGCTGCTGCCAGGGCATGGGTGCCCGGGTCAGACCTGGACACAAGATCCTCACCGTCGTTTCATCAACCCTTCAACAATGGTGTGGCCCCAGGCAGTAGGACAAGTGTGCCCGCAGTTGCCACAGCGCCTGCCAGCCCGCCATCGTTCCCCTTCCAACCTCCACAAGTCATAGACATAGATTTGGGCGAGGTGGTAGGTTTGGCTGGGCCGGGTGCATCACCATGGGCCCGTGGCACCGCCAGCATTGAGCCCATCATGCCTTCCAACACGGGCAGCAGCCTCTTGCATGGTGACGCAGCCAGCCTGGCCCAGGCAGCCCTGCGTGTGGGCGGCCTGTCAGAGTCGCTGAATGGCACAATGGCCCACCCGGCCAGCAGCAGCGGCGCTCACACGCCGTCGTGGACCGCGTCGGGTTACACAGGTACACAACCCATGTGCTGTCACTTCGGGGCACAAGGCTGCTTGTGGGCCACACGTGCAGCAGCAGCACCACAACTGCTCACCAGCCACCCAACTAACCAACCCACCACCTGCCTGCTGGGTTTGTGTGCAGGCCTGTCAGGTGTCTCACGGCATGTGGTGGATGCGGACGCGGGGTCCAGCCGCAGCTCCACGACAGACCCCATCCTCATGGTGCTGCGCGAGTACGGCGCGGAGCTGCCACATGCAGACAGCCGCCGCACAGCCCCCTCCCGCACACCAGGTGCGGAGCACCTGCGGGCGATGCAGCAGGCGCGCAGCACATGGGGCGCGGGCAGGCCGAGCCCGCCGGGTGCGGCTGGGGCAGGGGCCAGTGTAGGGGAGGAGGGGGAGGACGACGAGGAGGATGACACGGGCATCGTGATCCTTGCAGGGGAGGGCAGCGGTTCGCGGCGCAAGGGCAGTGGCAGCACAGCCAGCAGCCGCAGCGGGCTGCGCGGCACGCCCAGGCCCCTGACTGCACGCGAGCTGCATGAGCAGCTGCTGGCGCGCTACCAGCGGCGGCTGGCGCACAGCACCTCGCTGCAGCACACACCTGTGCCTCTGGACATCATGCAGCCGGCAGCAGGCACTGAAGGTGTCGCAGCAATTACAGGTGCCACATCGCCGTCCAGTGGGGGCTCTGGGATTCAGGCACTACGGTTGGCGTAGTACCACCGACTGACTCATCATGCACTTCACGCACAGCATGGTGGTGTCCATGGACCCAGGCTCAGTATTCACTACGGTATCATGCTCAGATGGCACCATCCGCGTGTGCACACGTGCAGTCGCCAGCCGCAGGGGCCTTGTCTGGCGTAGCAATGCTGCACTGTTGGGTCCCAAAGCTTTGCAACTGAATTCAAGCATGAACCTTGCACAGGGCAATGGCGGCACGAGATGCGCACGTGTGCGCGTGTGCGCATACCTCACAGTAGGTCTGATCATGAGTGTTGTTGCAGTAGACCAGTAGTGCCAGGGCTGTGCGGATTGCCACTTTACATGTTGCAATAGTGTGGGCCCAAACATGCACTTGCTCCTGTTCATCGGTCAATGTGATCTGTTGAGTGTGCAGGATTCTGAAGGCACCTAGTATTGGATGTCCTGGATGTCAGTGGCAGATGTGCTGGTGTATGTGGCACTAGCATGGCACTAGTGTGCTGAGAGTGCCAATAATGAGTTGCATGAAGTTGACTGATGGAGGTGGTGTTGAACTTGCATGTGGCCATCTTGTTGCTGTGTGGGTGTGGGAGGGGGAGCTGGTGCCGTGTGTGATGAAGGGATGCCTGTGTGTTGCACATTGAGTAGCGGCATTGCCTTGCCAACATCACCACACGCATGTACATTGGGCATGTCCAAGATTTTGAGCAGCGATTAATTCGTGCTGCTGGTATGATTAAGCTGAATTGCTTGGATGTGACCTTTATGGCGTTTGAAGCGTTGCTATTCAAAGGTCCGTGGTGGTGTCTGGATGGGGGCACGTGAGAACATCCCATGGTCCCCATGGCCACAGGCTGATAGCCAGGTGCTGTGGCAGCTGTGCACTGTGCATCAGTGCTGGAGGCTGCAGTGCTTTGGTTGGCGACACACGACAAGCCGCCACGGCGGAACTGCTGTGCTCTACTTGTACCTCTTCCTTTTTGTGACCGTTGGAGAATGCATAGTTCCAGCGCTAGTGCCAACACGTATGTGTGCTGCAGGCCTAAACCATGGTCTAAAACCACCAACGTTATCGTTGGTGGTCACCGCCAAAATGTGAGTTGTGCAGAATGGTTGAGACAGGCGTGCTTGGCGCACATCGCTAGCACATTGCAGAAGTGCTGCATGGCCCTGCACGAGCGGCACAACACCGATTTTCCTGCAAGCTACAATAAGGTGGTTGCGTGTGTCTTTCATGCCTTTCATCCATGGGTACAACAGCTAACCCAGCTCATTGGTTACGTACATTACATGCCTGCACGCAGCAAGCATGGTACCTATGGATGAATGCCTGCTGGCCGTGTGGAATCCATGAACTGGACAGCCAGAACTGGGCTGAAAGTGGGTTGCGGGTACCCTGATCAGGCGCAGTACATCTAAGGACGTTCACAGCACGATGTGTGATCTCTCTGTAAAATTAACTCCAGCGACCATGACAAGCGGCTTGGCAATCAACCAGCGAGACGCCAACGCACTGGCTGCAACCCTGATTGATTCACGGTCAACACTCAGCATGCACCGTGCACACAGCTCACCATGCACCTTGCACCATGCATGCAAGTGCCATGGCCCTTTGGGCCTCTGCATGGTCACCTGACTCCAGTGCAGCTTACCTCGGAACGCTTCATGCCCAGTCCCTGCCATACGTGAACCGGATTGGCTGCCAGTACCTGTGCCGCAACCATGCATTCTGCGCTGCTCCTTGGGAGGCTGAACAAACGGCCCCAAGTGGCTTACACCACAGCTGCTGCCCCCCAAACACCCAGAGCAGGTGCTGGCCTTGGGCGTACAGTGGTGGTGGCAACGAGCAGCAGCCCGCTGCATCGTGCAGCATCACCCCATCGCTGGGCATCATGATGCGCACGGCACGCGGCGGCGGCACCGGAGCGGCTGGCGCAGCAATAGCCATATGGCATATATAGCATGAGCAGTGGGCACAATGAACAAGGTTCACAACCACAAGGAACACGCTCATGTGCTCAATGAGAACCGTGTGACACACCTGTTCACGTATGCATCGCCGGTTCAACTAATTGAGTTGATAGGTAGCTGAAGCACGGAGTCAATCTGCACAACGTAGCGAGAGGGAGTGAGCATTCATTCAGAAGCCACCTCACGTCACAGAGGAACTGCAAATTCTATTTGTTTCAGTCAATCTGAGTGACCTGCCCTACCTGCGTGATAGCCTCCGGTCCCCCAGTAGGCTCCCAGCCTTCGCAACAAACGATTTCTCAAGCAGCGAGCTAATCGAGCTTCTAGCTCCTGCCTTGTGGGCTTGACCAGCTCGCCCAGGGCGCACGTGCGTGCCTCTCGACAACATGTTGTGCTGCTTTGGCCGAGGCGCCACGCAGGTACGTTCACCACTTGAAAAACAATCCGTTATATTGCAGCCACTGCTCTCGCCCTGTTCTTGCCCGCTTAAGCGAGAAACTACCTCTTCACCCATCGCAGGCTACTAGCAGTGCAGGATTTAGCGCTGCGGCTGGGGCTGCTGACGGCAAGGTGAGCAAACAAAAAGGTTCCCGCCATGTTCATGTGGGGCCCATGTGACCATCTGGTGTCTGGTGTGGCGCTGGTGGCCCTTTCCATACGCACAAAAGTCTCGCTCCCACTGCCACCTCATCACAACACTATCCGCACGTGTATGTGCCCTATGATGTTGGGTCGCACAGCGCTGGAGGTCATCGAGTTGGGACACTGCATGCTTGCATGAGCCGCCGCTAGCGGCTGCTGAGGGCAGAGCACTTGAGCAATGCGCATAGAACCATTATTAAGGCATGCCACAACAACTTTCAGTAAGTAATGAAAATGCTGCTGGACAACGTGACATGTGCAGCAGGACGGCTGGACCCTGTTGAAGGTGGGGGCTGAAGGCGCAAGCACGCGAGGGGGCCGAGCGGCCCCTAGGCCATCCCTACAACAAAACCCTAGCTTGCACAGCAAGCTGTCACCGGGGGAGTTTGACCGCAGCGTGAGGGAGGGGGCGGCCTTCCTGCTAGGAGGTGGAGGTGGAGGTGCAGGCACACGGGCACCTTCCGTCACAGGAGCGCCAGGCGACGTCAGCGTGCGAGGGGGCCGGCGGCAGCTCAGCGTGCACGGCAGCAACATGTACGGCGCCAGCAACCACGCACTCTCTTTTGCTGCAGCTGTGGAGGGCGGGCGCAGCGTCCGCAGCGGCAGCCTGTATGACCACCTTGGCAGTGGGGAATACGCAGCCCAGCTGCCGGTGCACCCCATATCTGGACGGCTGGCAGTGGCTGCTGTGTCTTACACATCCCACACCGAGAGTGTGCTTGCCAGCAGTGCCAGCCTCAGCATGCAGCGCACAGCTGCAGGGCATGCAGCTGCAGGTATGGCTGGGAACTGCACGAGCCCTTTGCAGCAGCCCATTGGCCCTAGCATACACAACAGTGCACTTAACGCGCACAGCAGCAGCACATTGGCCAGCCCTTGTGCCACCCCCACTGCTGCACCCGGCTCATACAGCCAGCCACACATGCAGGGCACAACAGCTGGCGCCCTGGGCACGCACAGTGGTGCGCAAGGGCACATGCCCAGTGCAGGTCTGGCTGCTGCCGGTCAAGGTGCCATCTCAGCCGTGCCTGTCGCCATGCCACTGAGCCATGCAGGCGGCAGTTGTGATGACACAGCCTGGAGCAGCATGCCATCCTCTGGTCTGCCACACTCATGTGCCAGCAGCGTGCGTACCAGCCCTGCCACACCTTCCAGCGCCACATGCGCCGCTAACATCACCGGCTATGGGGTCAACACCCTGCCTGCGGTTATGGCAACAACTGTGTGTGCTGCCAGCAGTGCCGGGGTACCCACAAAGCTCCCTGTGTCCAGCCGGGCAGGTAGCGGGGATGCAGGCATTCAGCAGCAGCAGCAGCAGCAGCAGCCTGCCTCGGCAACTGACCCGGCTGCTGCTGCCCGTCGTCGGTCCGGCGCGGTTGCTGAGGACTCCCGCAAGAGCCCTAGCGTGCGCGGATGGAACATTGCATCACCCAACACTGGCGGCACATCACCTGCGGCCACTGCAGCAGCAGACAGCCCTGGTTACCAGGCAGACGCCGTGGAATGCCAGGCCCAACGGGCCAATGCCTGCAACGAGCTGGTGGACCCTGAACTCTCATCAGTGGAACGTGACTCCGAGCCCCTGTTCCTGCTGGCGCTGCAGCCTGCTGCATACGCCGTCGATGCAGCGGCAGATGCTGCAGCTGCAGCTGTTGAATCATCCCCCAGCGCGCAGCAGCTGCAACTGCGCACCATGTCGCAGGCATCCCAAGGCACGGGGCGGAGCAGCTGCGCCACAGGCCTGTCTCGTGGCATCAGCGACACACACAATGCGTCCCATGCAGACATCGTGGAGCTGGAATCTGCAGGTGAGCTGTCTGTCCCTCCGCGCATGATGGATTGCATGGCTTGGCAGCCTCTCTGGACTGGAAGTTGTTGCGTGGCATAAGCAGTAGTGGTGCGGCCTGCATGTTTGCAACGAAGAGGTTGTGTCAGCTGACTGTTTCATGCTGCTTGCGGTTGCCTTTGCCCTGCAGCCATCGCCATGCAAGTTGCTGCCATGATGGGTGATGAGGTGGCTGCTATGGTTGGAGACATGGTGCAGCATGGTCACGTGCAACACGCTGGTCACTATTCTCCGCCTCTGCCTGCCACGTCCTCTGCTACCTCAGCTGGTGGTGTTGCGCATGCCTCGCACCTGCCAACCAACACGCTGCAGCCCACACCTGCTGCAGCCACAACTGGATGGATGCAGTCTGCGGCCATTCCCATTCCCACCGGCCAAGTGCCCCCAAGCGCGCCGGTGGCAATTCCCGTGCGCTCCCCGCGTGCAGATGTGAGCATTCGTGGGGGTGCCCTGGGTCGCACTGTTTATGGCGACGCTGCTCTGGATGATGCAGGTATGGCCGTGCAGCAGGGTGTGCAGCCAGGCACTGGTGGCCATGGGTCCGCATCCCTCGCCGGCCAACGCGCTGCGTCCTGCCTTGCGGCCGCCTCCCCTCCCAAGGCTGCCCTGTCAAGCTCTTTGGGCCGTGGACTGCCCGCCGTTGCCATGGGTGGCAGTGTGCATGGTATCATGCTCTCTGGCACCGGCAGCCCCCGTGGCATCCGGGCAAGCCTTGGTGGAGGCACTGCAAGTGGTGCTGCTTTGGAGCGGCGCCCACAAAGCGCCTCCACGCATGGGGGCTGCGCCTTTTTCACACCTGGCATGCAAGTTACCGGCTTCGTGCCACGGCCAGCCAGTGGCGGTCGCAGCAACAGCCCTTTATCTCCAACTCGGGCCGTGGAGGGCCACAGCATGCACAGCGGCAGCGGTAGCCGGCGCATCAGTGCAGGGCCTGAGCTGGCCCTTGTACTGCCTGTGGTGGGTTCACCCTTGGGCAGTACACATGTTCTGGGCAGCAGTGTGGCACCGGGGCTTGGGGCCCACACTGTCACGTGCGCCGTTGATTCAATGGGCCGTGTACGGGATGAGAGCGAGAAAATTGCCCTGGGTTACTTTGCTCGCTCAGTGTCGGGTGGCTGTGCAGGCGGCCACAGCAGCAACGCAAGTGGCGGGCCTGGGCCCAGCGGGATGATGCCCGGCAGCAGCCTCATCCCTCGCTCTGCCGCCCACAAGGCTAGCTACGGGCACATGCCATCAGCCCTGGAGGGCGTCCCTGAGAGCCAGTCAGGCATGTCTGATGTGTCCTCTTCCTCGGAAACCTGCTGAACAGCTTGCAGCTGCTTCCTGCCTGTGAACTGATGAGAGTGCGGGAACTCCAGAAAGGTTGTCAATTACAAATGTGTGTGTGCTGGTGCATGTCTCACAAGCAAGCTGAGGGCATGCGAGGGATAGCATTCATGGCTATTATGCGTTCGTGTGCAGGGTTGTGGGAAGCCAATGCACCACACTGAAAAGCGCTTCATTATGGCATAACGTGATGTTTGCCTGAAGGCAGGTAGCCAGCCGGGTCACATTATTCAGGCCACAGCTGAAAGAAGGTAATTGGATTGGTCGAGCAGCAAATTGCTGCTGACTGCATACCTGTCAACCTACCCGATACAGAGCCAGGTGCACTTGTTTCAGCATGTGTTCATACCTGTGCTGCGTACGTTTTGCAATGATTATTAGCCGTACCTGAGCCTAAGCCTGTTCCTTCTTGTCGTCTTGTGGCAATCCATCTCCCACCTCTTCCTGGTGTGCCCAGCATTGGGGGATGCTGTTTGGACTGCCAGTGCAGCTTCTTGTGCCATGCCATGACTGATTGTTGGAGCTGGAGGGAGGGCGTGGAAAGTTGGGTGTCCCGGTTGATTGTTGCATGTCGTGCAGCATGAGACTGCCGTGACTGATTGTTGCAGTTGGAGGGAGGGCGTGGAAAGTTGGGTGTCCCGGGTGATTGTTGCATGCTGTGCAGCATGAGTCGTTCAAGTCTCCGTCATTGGAGGCTGACGCACAGGTGTTGCAACCGCTGTGGCAAAGGCAACAGCTGTACAGCTGCCATTGATTCATTGTTCTCCATGAGGTTGTGGGATGCTTCGCCTGCTGCCTTGAGGTGTGGGAGCACCTCGAGTGTTGAATCTCCCTTGGTTGTGTGCAACCGGCACAGGACGCATGAGACATGTGGGGCCTGGGGTCCCACACCACCAGCACAGTAGTTGGATTGAAACATTCAGGGTCACGAATGCAGCTTTTGATTGGTGGTAGTATTGTATGTGCATCTCGGTGGATTTCTCCACCGGTGGCAACAAGAGCACCGCTGTACAGCTGCGTTGCTGCATTGAGTGATGCGAGGTGCACGCTGTGCCTGACCAGACACCAACATGCTCACGCAGCTGCAAAAAGTGCACTGGTCACTGGCATGTTTAGTTTGCAATGGGTGAACCCCATCACACGGAGGTGGGGTACGGACAAGTAAGAGGGAGACAGCACGATGTGTGGTAACTGAACGAACATGTTGTGCTGTGAGGCCTCTTCGTGCACGTAGCATGTTGGAATGGACGAACCTGCACAAATTGGGCAAGGGTTGCCACAGTGAGTGGAATGGGGCTAGCTTATGCTCTGGGACCTGATGTGTTATGTCTCACTGCCATTGCAGTGCAGCACTGATCAAGTGTGATGTCCTCCTGCAGTTTATCGCGTGTAAGCTCGGTATTCGGGACTGTGCGGGACTGCTGGTGGTGTGATTCAAAGCTTATGGGCCAGAGCACACAACAGGTACGCCTTGCGCTCACGGCAGGACTCAGGCGGTGTGGGCTGCATGCCATGCAGGGTAGGGCTAAAGGGACAATCTAGGCTGTGGTGCTGCTCAGGTGCGGCCATGGGCATGCCGATGGATGTGCAGGCTTGTTTTGTTTCAGTTACACGCCAGGACGCAGCGTGGACACACGGCAAAGCTCAAATATCACATTTTGCAGCCTTTCTAAGCCGAACAGCCCTGAATGTACGTCTACCAGCAGCATTAGCAAGCAGCATTAGCTGGCCATTCCCGTACATTTCCCGGAACGAACGAATGCTGCATGCACTACAATGCTTGCTCACCAGCACTTGCATGATACCACATACATAAACATGTGCGCCAATGTCTGTGCTTCGTACAATAGTCTTCTCATGAACATGAGCTTGAATTTGCAGGCATTAGAGCTGCCGAATGAGGGTGGTGGGAAGCTGGTACAACGTCTGCTACATGTGGGCACTTGCACACATGCACCACCTTCATGCAAGGCTGTTATACCATTCTGATGCCACCATGAAACGGGTAAATGCTTGCCACCACTTGGCTCGGACCAACAGTGATCACGAACAGTGATGGAATCATCAAATAGGGCTTCTGCCGAAGCACTGCCCAAAGACTGCCCCAATCTGTCGGGCTGCATGGACTTCATTGCGCTGCCTTGATAAGCTGTTTGGTCAGAGTGTGATCTCGGGAGGTGCCCCTTTCCCGCTCTTCACGTGGTAGGGCTATTGTGCACCATCCAATCTGCAAATTTCCATACGTCTTCAAGATGTCTTTTGTTGCGCCCATACTCGTGGACGTCCAAAAGCACACAGGGCTCGCCGCGTCTTTCCACTACACCGTCAGCGTGGAGTGAGCGCAGCAAGATCAGCAGCTTCCCCTGCTGACAACCCGGTGGCCTTGGGATCCTCTGTATAACTCGGCAGGACTTTATTCTCATTACAAGGCGCGCACACTCATGAAGCTCTTTTGCAGCTGCTTGGGGGTTGCTGCGGGCGCCGCAGCGTATGAAAAAGATTCGCAGGTGAGCGAGCCAGCCCGCTGGAGCCCAGCTGGAGGCTTCGCTGATTCGAGAAGTCTTTGTTTTGAAGACTTTTTCATGCCCCACAGGCTGCTGCGCCAACGCCCTTCCTTCCTGTCCTTGGAAGTAAGAGGTGAGCTCTCTCGAGGGGAAGCACTTGATATTGCACATGATCGAAGCAGTGGGAACAGAGGAACGCAATAGCGTGCATAGGCGCGTCTTTGTGGAGAATACGACGCAGCAACTACTGCTGCTCATCAGCAGAGGCATCATTGACAAGTAGGAGCCTGAGAGGCGAAAGTTTGATGCGCGCGCAAGCGTCACAGGTAGGCGCTACCGCTCATACTAATAACTGCTCCATTCTTCACGTGCCTGCAGCCGAGACCTCACGAACTTCACAAAGGACGCCAAGGACGCAGCGGCGTTCCTGCGTGGTGGCGCCTCGTTCGGTCCCAGGTGCGCACTTGGCTCAACTGTCATGCATGCAAGCATGTGCATTCACTCCTGCATGCACACTCCTGCACACTCCTGCACTACAGCTCTGCACACCCAGCACTGCTGCAGCACAACCGGTGTCATATGATACAGACTCCACAACATGGCCAATTACACGATGCAACGCCAAAGGCTGGACACAACTTGTGCTGTTTGCCGCACAACTCCAGGTCACCCCGTACACGCCAAGCTGGACACACTAGCTGCAGTGGCCTTAGCCGCACACCAACAAGCCTCAGTCGGCATTGCATCCAGAATGACCCCAGCGTGTGTGGGGACCGCGCCGGCATGCCACAAGGGGACATACTCTCTTTCTCAAGCAATGAAGACGCATGCCCCATTGACCTGGGAACAGCGGACATGTGTGCTGGGCTGGGACACCAGGTGCATTATTCCATCCTTATGCACACAGGCCCTGGACGCATGAGCGGCAGCAACGTCCAGCCATATGCCCCTGTTTCTCCACGCATGTGCCCTGCTGCACCCAAGCTGCTCAGCCGGGCACACCTGTTGAGCCAAGTCCAAGGCCTCTCCACCCCAGCACCAGCTATGCACGCAGTCAAGCCCAGCGATGAGCCACCCCTGCCTGCAGTGCGCCGTTCGGCCCGCCGCAGCCAGTCATTCGGCAGCGAGCTACCTTCCAGGACCTCCAACTGCTTGGTGTGTGGCACTGCGCATGTCATGTGTGCCTGCTCACGCCAGGCACGCATGTGGGGCACAGCGGCTGCGGCGCGTCACATGGCTCGCACCGCACAGAGGCCACAACTGCCACCACTGCGCCCTGCATCCGCCCGCGGCGCACCTGCTGCTGGCCCGGTGTCAGAGCATTTGCCGCAGGTTAAACCCATAGCAGAGGCGAGGGCTGACCAGGTCATGGGCTGCTTCACAGCAGGCGGTGACCATGAGGATATGAGGGTGCTGCGCAGCATGAGCATTGCGCTGCAGGTGGCGGAGGAGATGGGGGAGGGGGTGCCTGTGGCAGGCCTGGGTGATCTGCTGCTGCGCACACTGGATGCTGAAGAGTTGTCTGGCCGCATGGGTTCTGCCAGCAAGGCCCCTTCCAGCAATCACGGGCCCGTCAACAGCGTGCGGCGTGACTACCTTGCAATGGCCAGGTACACCGAGCCCGGCTGCAGTGGGCTGTATGGCGCCAGCTCTGGTGATGTGCTGCCCATGGGCGAGGAGCGCGACTGCAGCCGCACCAGTGCGTCGGTGGCGGCACCCGCTGGCCTCAGCCTGCAAGGCGGTAGCCAGGGTGGCGGCAGCCCTTGGCAGAGCGGCTGCCAGGCGAGCCATGGACTTCTCGCCTCACCTCGCATGTCACTGCGTGGCTCTGTGACCTTGTTCCCGGGCGTGCCAGTTGGCGCACCACCTGCCTCTCCTCCGGGCGCTGATGCCGCTATCGCTGCCACACACAGCGGCTATGGTGGCGGCAGCCAGTCCCTCAACAACCCGCAGGTGTCTGTGCGCAGCTTGGCGCCGGACATGAGTGACGTGGAGGATGTTCTTGACACTGCAGAGCTGCAGGCTGCAGAGGATTTTCAAGGGGTCACAGGCAGCATGCTTCGCATGGTCCGTTCGACCGCCTCCCTCAACGGGCTTGTCAACACAGCAACATCTGGCTTGAACGGCAGTTCCTACAACAGCGAGCACCTCCTGAGTAGTCCAGGTCCTGGCATTGCAACTGGCAGCGAGATCACACGCGCGATGCTGCCCAGGCCCATGCGTAGCAACGCCTGTGGTCACGCGGCTGCAGCTGCTGGTCGTTCAACATTCTCTGGCCCTGCAGCGCTGCTGCCTGCCCCGTTGGGGGACACGAGCACTGGCTTCCAGCGCAAGCCACGGTCCTTGGGCTACTACCAGCGCTACAACACCGATGTTGGACTGCACGCAGCTGCGCACCACGACATGCGCCTTCGGCCCCGCAGCAGTGGCCTGCACAAGCTGAGCGCAGCCCTGCTCAAGCCTGCTATGCTGTCCCGAGGGGCAGCAGCAAAGCCCGTGTCAGGACCCATGTCAGGCCCAGCAAACCAGTACCAGCAGCAGCAGGCAGACAGGGCCACCTCCCTGCGCAGCCACAACAAGCAAGAGTTGTCGGGCAGCTCCCTCGACGCAGATGCGCGTGCAGTCATTGAGCAGCGCACGCAGCGTGTTGCCAGCGCTTTAGCTTCAGGAGATTGGCTGCTCCAGGTTGCGGGCGACGATGACTGTGGAGCGTGCAGTGTGCCATCAGTGTTTGAGCACCAGTATGCACCTGCACCTCAGTCCAACAGCAAGTTGCGCATGTGCACCGCCGCGCACCCGGCACATGGTGGCGCAGGCCTGACCACGCCTGATGCGCCCACGTATGCGCATGGACTTCATCATTCAAGTGCGCCCAACAGAACAGGGATCCCTTGCCCCACATCGCCGCTCCCACAGGGCAGCCGTGCTTGCCCTGTGGAGGCTCAGGCCTTGGCGTTCTTCAGCCCAAAGGCACGTATGCTGGAGAGCCATGGACGTTGCTAGGTGAAAGCTGTGCGTTGGGATATGGTGCGCCTGCATACGCACCAGACTCAGTGCTCTGCTAGGACGGCCCAAGAGTGTTGCGGGATGCTGTGTAGTCTGCTTGCTTAGAGCTAAGTTGGTAACAGGTCAAGTTGCTGATTAATGCAGTGAATGCAGGGCTGGGATCTGACCAATGAGGCGGGTTCTTGCCACGTGGTGAACCAAGGGAAGCGGCGGATTGCCATTCGCCACGCTTGAGTAGTCGTGTGCCATGAACGATGGTTTGCCAGCGCGATTGCGACGAGAAATACTGATGGCAGCTCTGATGCTCTGCCTGATGTGCTGGGGCCACCAGCTTGCAATCGGCCTCGAGCATTGCCGTGCTTGAGATGCATACATCATCTGCTACATCACAACAACAACACAGCAGCTCCTTGTTTGCTGGTGCTGCAATTGTTGTTTGATGGGCACTTGCTGTAGGTAACACTGATTTGGTGCCGCTGGGTTTCATTCATGTGGAAGATAGACAAGGATCACTGTTGACAGGACCCTGCTTGTCATCTTCGACAACAGGATTGTGCAAGAAGCGTGCTGATATATATGGTGTGAATGCAATTTGCACAGTGTTTACCGTGCCAATGTGGGCTTGAGGGCATTTCAAGGCGCAGGCAGCTCATTGCGCAGGTGATGTGCGTCTTTGTGAACTGAATTGTTTGTGAACTGAGGTGTGAAGAGCGGCAGACTAGTCTATGATGTCAGCTTGATTGTGTGCTATTTGTTGGGGTAGGTTGTGCACAGCATGACGTGCCATCTCCCATCAGAGGGGCCCCCGAAGAGTTGTAGATGCCGATTGGTTTAGTTCAAGCGATTGGCAGCTGATCACAGCAATGATTGGCCCAAGGCATGGATGCATGTCATTATTTGAATGGACATGCCTGTGCTGGGCTTTCTGTCCCAGCTTGGTGTTAACATTTTAGGCCTTTCGCAGCTCACTCCATTAGCTTCCTTTTCTGATGGGACTGTATTTGACCTTTCGCATGTCTGGCTGTGTCTTGCTGCGACCAACCTCAGCGTCAGAGATTGCAAGCAGAATGTTTTTTACTGCTTTGCACGCGCTGGGAGTCCTGGTGTGCTTGATAAGTTAATTGTTGTTGATCTGGTCTTGGGTACGCTGGGTAAGACCACAGCAGACTGAATGTGGCGGGAACATATGTTGTTGTTACATTCAGCCTCAGGCGCCAGTGAAGGCCCTCTGGGCATGTGGATCATTTGCATCCACTGCATGAGTCGTTCTTTTAGATCTTCTGAGAGGATGGTTGCCTGGGATTTTTCTTTCCAGGAGCCAGGCCTCCTGCATGGCCTGCTACTGCAGCCCCTTGTGGCAGGAACATATGCCACCTGCAGTACGTACTGGGTGTCCAGTGCTTACTGCTGCTGTGCACGCTGTGCAATAAGCTAGGCTTTTGATTTCCATACAGTGTTCTTGCATACTGTGCATGCTTGCTCGGCACGTCCACTGTCATACAATACCATTGCGACACAACAACTGTAAGGTTTGGAGCAACAGCCTCTGCCCATATCCAACTGCATGTGCAACCATCAGGGGATGCAAGCCGGCATCCGCCCAACCTTTCAAGCAGTGACCATCATTCCATTAATTATAAGATCACCTTGCTTTGCTGTAATATTAATACACTACTTGAATCCCACCTTACACGGTTTTCCAACTCTGCGACATAGCAATGATTGAATTTGCGAACGACCGAATCAGCATCACGGTCATTGCCGGGGCTGCTACTGCGGCTTGTTTGTGCGCTGGGTACGCAATGTGGCGCTTGGGACTTTTGTCCAGGTTGGACGTCAAAGAAGCCATGATGGGACCGTACCTTGTCCTATATCGAGAAATCAAGGCGGGTTGGCGCTCTCGGAGCACGGCCATGGGGCACATGGTGTTTGCATGCTGCCTTGCATGAACCTTGACATTGCCAAGACCTTCTCCCATCAGCTTCGCAGAGGTCACGTGCTGTCATGCCCTGCTTGTGTATATGCTCATGTGCTCACTCACTGCGGCACGACACCGGTGGTTTGCAGGGGCCTTACAACAAGCTGGCCGGCGAGTTTTCAGCACTGGTGCAGTCGCTCGTGGATGTGGGCCTGGTGCACAAGGCAGAATGCAGCAAGTGGGTGCTTGGGGTTTTGTCTTCATTTGGTGCATGGCATGCAGCGTTCCTGGCATGCTGGGCCAGCCCCTCCACTGGCGACTGCATGGTGCCGTGAGATTCAGCTGGAGTGGGGTTCAGCTGTTGCATACATTGCTACATGTGTGTCAACCTCTTCCTCATGGTGCCAGGTGCCTGCATGGCACTGCATGCATGGTGCCTGATGCCGTTGTGGGCGATTGCATGGCTGCAGGCAGTCGATGCTTGGAGTGTTCCTGGACAACCCAAAGACCACACCTGCAGCTGAATGCCGAGCTGCTGTGGCCGCCATTGTGGCAGAGGGCGCAGAAGTGGTGACACCTGCAGGTGTGGGGCCCCTGGCCACTCCTGTGCGCACCTGGATGAGAGGTGCACGGTGCACATGGCATGGGGCATGCAGCACGCGCTACTCCACGTGGTGCACTGGTGGCGTTTGGATGGTGACGGCAGGCACTCGAAGCAAACGCGCCTGCCATGTGGCGTCTCTGCTGCGCTCATGCCCCTCACTGCTGCATGCCGTTATCACTCCCTTTGCCTACATGCCGGATCCACGTATCCAGGTGTGGAGGCGCGCAGTAAGCTGCTCATGGCCCTGAGCATCGTCAAATCCGGGGAGCTCAAGGCAGGCGCACGATGTGGGATGCAAGTTGTTGTAGCTGCTCTGGGTATAATGGAGGATTCATTAGCCGTGGTGGTGCAGTGGTCTCACTGGAACCTGAAGGATTGTCATGGCGGGAGGAAGAGCACCACAGTGCCAGCAGCGGTACCTATCCACGGCAACCCCTGCACATCGCCCCCACAGTGCGCCCCGCTTTGCACTCCCACGCTACGTCACACCCTTGCTGCCTTGCATTCCCTCATGTCGCGCACAGGTGGGCCACATGCCTGCCAGCCGCACACTGTGCGTGCAAGCGCCGCTGCCTGGAAGCCCCTTATTCGGCTTGGCCATTTTGAGTGCAGTCATGCGCGGCTACCCTGCGCTGATGAGCGCACTGAAGGGGCGGCCAGAGGCTGACCAGAAACTTGTGTGTGCAGTGTGCGCGCGCACATGTCCCATCTCTTCGGGCCCTGCCTTCGACCTTGTCTGTGTGCTGCCTTGCCATCAACATGCATGTTGTGCTGTGATGCCTTGTGTGCTGTCACATTGCTTGGTAGCAACGCGCCGTGCCTTGCCACTCATTCCGGGCCATGCGCCACCCAGATAGATGTGCATCATCTCACACCTCCCATTGCACATAACACACACAGATGCGTGGCTCCATTGAGGTGTACCACCCGAGTCAGGAGGCCATGTACCTGGCGTTTCCCCTCATCGCGCGCAAGGACATCCTGAATCACATTCAGCTTCCAACTGCCAGCAAGTGAGGTGCAGCGCACGATACGGACAGCTGATACCTTGCATGCACATCGTCAGCTAGAACTGATTTTCAAGCCGCAAGACGTGGCATGAAGCAGCAACTCTCCGTGTGGGTGACGTCACAGTTTGCCATGCCAAGCTACCAGCGTAGCTTATGGGTGCTGCAAGCGCTGCGGCACTTTTTCAGCCGCTGCCCCCCCAATGCAGTTGGCATAGCACGGGCATGGCACAGGAAATGTGATCCTATCAACAACTCATCTGGGTTGAACAATGTTCAGGTGTGGTTTGCACTGATTGTACACCACATATGTGCACTGTGCACGCGTATCAAGGCTCTGAATGTTTCTTCTGCTTGATACTGAACGTGCAGCCTTCATGGTGCTCCAGCATAGCGCATAGATCTGCATCAGCCGGTATTGCTAGTCTGAGGGATCACACAGCTGAGGAGTATCATGAGTGACCAGTGCCAGCAAGTATCACACCTTCACAGACGACTGGGTCTGTCTCACGCCAATCTGTGTAATGCTGTGTACCTCCACCACTCCCTCGTCACTCCCCGCCATTTGAGTTGGGATGCTCCTGCACAGAAGGCAGCTGCTGTGAGAGCTGCAGTCCCAGCTGTGACAGCCCAGCCAACTGCCCGCTACTGCCCGCACCCCATCCACTGGGTCCTGCAGCTCCCGCACCACCCGCAACAGTGGCATGAGCTGTGCTGTGGCCACCGGCCCCATCCCCTGAATCTGCCAATGCCTGCTCAGTGGCCATTGTCCCTGCTGCGCCACTGGCCCCAGCCGCAACCCCTCCAGCAGCGCGAAGGGCCTCCCTTGCATTGTGTGCTGCCTCACTGGCCTGGCTGCCGCTGCCACTAAGCCGCGAGCCTGAGTTGGAGTGTCGTACATTGGCAAGCGTGGCAATCGCAAAGCGTGTGAGCAGCCCACTGCCTCCACCCACACCCTCAGCCTGTGCGCCAGGGATCCCACCAGCGGTGGTGCCTGCACTCCCTGACCTGCTGCCGGCAGCACCACCTGCGCTCCCACTGGCAGCAGGGCTGTTGGCCGGGGGGCCGCTACCACCGCTACCACCGCCCATCCCCAGCAACGCATTGATGGCGGATATGGCCGGTGGGGAATTGTTGGCCGATGTAGCCGCCAGCCTGGCTGCCATGCGCCAATAGGCGGATGGGCCCCCTTGGGTGTTCAACCGCGCGCCTTGGTTGCTGGCCCCCACCACCGGGCTGTGCTTCGCAGAGGGGATCTCGCGTGAAAAGTACCTGCCGGGCAAGCTGACCTGGCGCAGCAGCGTGCGGCCCGCAAGAGCTGCAGCAACTGCAGGGGAGGGTGGCGTGGAGCCCGGCCCGCTGCCATCCCTGCGAGCAGGCCAGCCGCCAGCCACCCCTGCACCTGCGCCACTGCCGCCCTGGCGCCCTGAGGAGCCAGGGGGGGCTGACCCAGCAGGGTTCAGGGACTGGACACGGCCTGTGGGCCTTGTGCCACCTGCACCCACACCATCATTGTGACCCGGGTGTGAGGGTGGCGGCGGAGGCGTGATGCGTAGCGGACCAGCATGAGCGGTGCTGGGACCTGTGGCTGCTGGTGGCATGGCGGCTGCTGCTGCTGTGCCGTGAAGAGTCAGAGGGACAGGGTCCGCGATGTGTGCTTGCATGGAGCCACCACCTAGGGACACTGGATCCCGCTGCATGGAGCCAGCAGTACCAGCGCTACCACCAGCGCCATGCAGTGCAGGAGCAGTACTGCCAGTACTGTAGGAGGAGCCAGCTGACTGTGAGATGGTAGGTAGGGCACTGACGATGCTGGCCATGCTGGACACTTGAGCAGTGAGAGCAGCTACTTGGCGCCTCAGCTCATCCATCTGCTGCTTCAGACCCAAGCCGCCATCTGTACCCCCTGTACCGCCCACACCAGAGGGGTCCCCATACATCATGTGTGAAAACTGGGCGGCCAGGTCCGCCTTCAGAGCACCCTGCCGTATATGAGCAGCAGGAACAGTGACAGGCATGCGGCATTGAATGTTGCACGTTGACAGCAGCTGTGAGAAACGACTCCAACTCAAGCCCACTGCAGCTGGGATTGTTGCAGGCAATGCACACAAACAGCATGCAAACTGCAGCGTCGAGCCAAGTGCACAGCAAAAGAGCTGGTCACTGATGTGTGCTGCACCCTGAAAGCCGCACGCACAAGGCTGCAAGATCTCATCGCACTCGGTGGCAGCACCCCAGATGCCACAGCCACTCACCCGCAGCTGCTGCATGCGACCGCGCCACTGCCCATCCAGACCGCCACTGCCGAAGTACCCCGCATTCACCTGCCCAACAGCGTGCACACCAGCCATCGAGGTTCAATGCCCAACAGCAGTCAATTCACCACAGATGCAGGCAGCTGGGGCAGCGGTGTAGGTGGATGTGGTGCAGGAGAGACGCGGGCACCACCACAATCAACACAGGCATGGTTCGCCCGCACCATGCACATGCACATGCCCATGCACATCCATTCACGGCCGCCAACAGCGCAGGTGCCCAGCTGCACCAGGTCCTTGTCACAACGCACATGGCATCCATCACACCCACCACCCAGGACAGGTCTGCGTGCGGCACCACATCAGCCAAGGCCGCGTCGTCACCGCCACTGCCGCCACCGCCCCCAGCGCCGTCACCGCCACTCCCTCCCTTGCCACGTGCTGGGCGCCGCGCGGCGCCACCGCCCACCCGTGACAGCACGTGAAGGAACGGTCCCAATGCTTGCTGCTGCAGGTAACAAGCAATGAGGGGGCCCACCGACCACTTCTCTGGTTGTGGGTTCATACATGACAGGTTGGCAGGCGGTGCATGGTATCCCAGGTGCGGAGTGCAAGTGCACACATCACAAAGATCACAGGCACCATGAAGCACAAGACATGAACGCAGCCACAGCCATCAGCGCACAAGCTAGCAGCAGCCCACACAGGCCAGTGTCATGGCCCCAGCACACCTGCAGTGCTGCCAGGGCCCAGGGCGACATGAGGGACTGCAGGTCCACAATGATGCGCGCCTGTGATGCGAGTAGGCATGTGCGACGGATGGGTTCGCACACACTGTGACAAGGTGCACTGTCCCCATGGACTGGCATGGCTACCACACTGAGCATGTGGGCAGTGCAAAGCAAACCCTCACTTTGCATCTCAGGTGGATTGTGCATAGATAGGACAAATTTCACGCAGTTGCATGCAGCAGCTTATGTCCATGTCGCACAGTACCAGAAGGGCCAAGTGCACTGAGCACCACCAGTGCGTGCACACACCTGATTCCTGAGCACCTCCATCTCCTCGGAATCCTTGATTCGGTCAAATGTGTCATTCATGATGGCCACCTGTGCATGCCCCACACCACAAACACTGCAATGAACACTGTGAGCACATCTGTGGAGCAGGCCAGTGCTCTCGCAGGTCCCCATCCGCAGGCTGCACACTGCCTGTGCATTTATGCACAAGCTGAAACCCCTTTGCTGAGCCACACCAGGCGCCTTATGACAACACAACGCACAACAGCTCCATCCCATCACTCACCAGAAGCGTGACGAGCACAATGCCCACTGCAAAGCCGTAGCACATCCACATCAGCAGTGCAAGCCGCGGGATGAGCCTGCAGCGCAGACATGACACGAGAACTGTGCCACTTCAGCGCCGACGCAGCACACAGTTGTAGGGGTCATGCGCTTGCTGCGCATGTAACTGTGCACAATGATTGAACGTGGTGGTGGTTGTGTTCATTTCCTTGAAAGCCTGCTTGAAAGCCGTATACAAGGAAGGTATGGCGCACCAGTCACCCTCTGACTCCAGCACGGGCTGCATCCACTGAGTGGAGAAGTCGCCGGTCATGGTGGTGTACAGCTGCAGCACAAAATGGTATGAACTGCAACAATCTAAGCAGCGGTTGCAAGCGCCACACAGTGATGCAGCCAGTTGACAGGGGCAGGCAGCAAAAGTCGGTGTCATTTGGGCAGCAGCAGCATGGACTGGCCACCCCCTCCACGCACCAGCAGCAGTATGAAGTGGTAGTTGCCGGTCGCGCCCAGCTGCACCATGAATGCGATCGCAAAACCCACGTACAGCGCGGCGATGAGCACGAAGAAGTGACGCAGGTCCTGCAGGCGGTGCAAGGGTTTACAATACTTTGCTGTGATGCGGGGCTAGCCATCGGGTGCAAGGCAAGCAGGGCAGCAGCCAGAGCCAATGGGTGGTTGGTTGGGTGGTTGGTACTCCAGGCACAGGTGTGGACACCAGCGAGAGGCTGGAGCAGCACGTGCACCTTCCTCCTGGCATGGCTGTGGCTATGGCCCTGCTTACCTTGTAGCAAGCAGGGCGAGAGCTGATGCTACTGCAAATTAGGACAAAGAACCCCACTACATTTGCGACCCACCCAGATGGTAGACGCAGGACAAACAGCCACTCAACAGCATCCACCCACTGCCCCCACCTTATTAATCTCAATCACGATGCGCAGCAGCGAGTTGAGGCGCTCGGCGATGGAGGAGAAGAACAGCAGCCGCACAAACAGCACGAGTGTCTCCACCGCACCAATGGACAGCACTGCGCTGTAGCTGGCGCCACCCAGCAGCGCGGCCACCTGCAACATGCAGACATGTGTCAGCATGGTGCGGGGCAGCCTGGCCACAGGCCAGGGAAATAGCAGGCAGGCCACAAGCGAGATGCGGTTTTGAAGGTAAGCGGATGGTGGAGGTGGCAGATGCAGGACACACGGCCGCGGGTGAAAACAGCTTGTCTGCTTCATGTCATGGCAAGCAATGCACTCTGTGCACACACGTCTAACGATGCAAGCAGGCACTCGGCAAGCTTGAACATTCATGAAGCATGCTGGGCACTCCCTCCCTGAGCAGCGACACGTGCAGGAGGGCTGAGGCGCACTCACAGTGGCGGCAATGAGGCAGGCCGACAAGGCATCCACAAAGTTTGCCACGTGCGTTGCCCACAGCTGCAGCCCACTGCGCTTGACCTGCAGGGGGCATGGTGCATGTCTATGGCCTCAATGTGTGTATGGTTCGCATGTACCATTCTATTTACCGTACCATCGTGTCACCATGCTACCCTGTGTCCATGCTGCCGCAGCTGATGACACCCCACCCGCGCACCTGCATCACTCGTGTGACTACTGAGCCCAGTGTGAACAGCAGCAGCAGCGCTAGCACCACACCACCACCTCGCTGCACGGCACAGGGAGAAGGGTGCCCCGATCATGTAGCACAGCCAATGTTCCACCACTGTTGCGCCTGATAGTGTTCCATGCCATACTGAGGCCATGACAACCGCTATGTGCAGTACAGGAGTGAAGCTGAAGCCACAGCTGCCAAGCAAGGCTACTGAAAGCAGCTGTATGCACGGGCTGCCCACACACACAGCATCCTGTGCTGGTCATTGAGCATGCAGGCACAGGGTGCGCAGCCAGAGCGAATGCAAGACAGGTAGGGTGGTCAATGGTCAACCCTGCAGCACCCACGTTGCGCAGGATGTCGCTGCGGTCCACTGGGATGAACCCCAGCTGATACGTCGCAGATGGGTCCTGCTCCAGCACGGGCCCATCACCAGATGCCTGGCCAGCCGCCCTGCCATCTCCCAGGCCCTGGTGCATGGCGCTGGTCGCTGGCAAGGGGTCGCCGTTTGCGTCCAGCATGTGCTGCTGCTCTTGCAGCGAGTTGTGGACCAGGAGCAGCAGCAGCTCAAACAGCACCATCAGTGCTACGTGCTCCAACAGGTGCATCACCAGCAGCACCTGTGGGTGCACACACCGGTGCACATAGGCACGCACAATCCCATGAGATGCGGGAAGCCAGCATGGCATTTGTGGGCACAGGGGTGAGGAGCCAGCGGCACACAGGCCCAGGGAGCTGCGTGAAAAGGAGCCAGGCATGCAGGAGTGCGGGCCGCCTAGGCCACACCAGCTGCAGCTGTGCTATCATTAACGTACATGTCCTACATGTACATGCATGTAACAACATACATCCGACAGCCATCAGCGCAGGTCAATGTACCATGATGCACATGAGCACATTAGAGGCAGCCCACCTGCGCAAACCCGCGCCACTGCACCGCGATGATGGCGCGTGCCAGGGGCGTGCCATACCAAGACGCGGGCACATCAGCGGCGACCAGGCCGTGCAGTGGCGACGCAGCGGGGTCCAGCAGCGCGGCATTGATGATGGGGAACACCTGGGGTTTGATGACGTGTGAGGTGGCAGCGTGATCAGGGCTGGTTCGAGGAAACACTGGCGAGTTGCGCTGAGGAGTGATAGGCTCCTGAAGTCGTGAGGAGTTGTCGGTGCGTAGTCTGGGGATTCGGACGTGGCACAGGGGCACCAGTTGGCCAAGAACGTGCGCCCCTGCCACACCCAGTCACAGCCTTCATCTGACCGGCCCTGCACCCACCTGCGCCTGCGCCTCCACAGTGTGCTCGCGGTGCATGCCCAGGCCCAGCGCCCCGCTGCCTCCCAGCCCCAGCCGCGCCGCGGCCCACTGGCCAGCCGCAGCAGCAGCCTCCATGGCCAGCAGGATGGCCAGGAACAGGAGCAGCGTGATGGCGCGCGGCAGCTGCCATGCGGGGTGCAGGAATGCGCTGCAGGAGAGAGTGCATGCCAGTCGTGAGGAGTTGAGGGTGTGCGATGTGAGGGTGTGTGCGTGGTGTGGCAGATGAATGCAATGAACACGGGTTGAGCCTTGTACAGCCGCGCCTCTACAGCCGGTTCACTAAGCTGGAACATTGGAGGAAGTGCACGGCCCTCAGAAGGAAGGTGTGTTAGAGCCCCCCAAACAGCGTCACACTTGCATCCATCATGCTGCTGAGCCCAGCGGTGCCCAGCCGCCGACCCACACCCACTCACCCCATGATCGTCGTCAGCCGCTGCCAGTCAAACAACCGCTGGCGTTCGCCATGCGCCCCTGTGAACGAGCCGCCTGCACCGGGTCCCCCATCTCCAAGTGCCCCTAGGCCGGTGGCATGACCACGCAGGGTGAGCTTGCTGCGGTAGTTCGGCAGGTACCAACAAGTTTTATGAAGTGGTGTTGAGGTTGAGGCTCTAAGCTCTGGGGATGAGGCTTTCAGGGCGGACGGTGGCAGTGCAGCATACGGTCATTTCAAACAGGTTGCTGACACGCGGTGCAGCTGTGAAGCACCCACTAGTCATACGCGGTCTTGAGTTTGGTACACAGCGAGTCAGTTGGCATAAAGACCTGTGGGAGGGGCATGCAGCTACGCAGGTAAGCATCTTCATGGCCACGCGGGCCTTAGGCAGGTTGAAAGTCCTGCGTCATGCAACGTTTGTTTCTCGCACTGCACCTTGTCAAGGAAGCCCTTCTCCCAGCCTGCGTCCGCCCAACGCTGCAGCAGCCGCGCCACAAATGCGTGTGACAGGCGCGCAGCGCCCGCGCCGCCGTCCACCTGCGGGTGCGAGGTGCAGCCCAAGGGATGGGTGGGTGTGGTGATGCGCACAAGGTCGACATGGAAGAAGCACCCATTCTACGCTGCACTTGACTGCTCAGCTGACACTGGTATGACGTAGCACGTGACTGCCAAGCCACCTGTGCCGCGTCCAGCCGCAGCGTGCGGTCCTGGATGGTGGTGCGCGCCACACGGTGCGTCAGCAGCACGTCCACCAGCTGGAACGGCAGTGATGCCGCCAGCATGGAGCCCAGCAGCTCGGCGGGGATGCCCTGGCACGCACGTGTTCACGTGAAGGTGTGGAGGGTGTGAGGTGGGGCGCTGCTCGTGTAGCATGTAGATGCATGCAGCAGACTGGACGCGCGCGCTGTTCCTGAGCAAGCAATAATGGACGGAGGACACCACGCGGTGTGCTCCTCAGTAGCACCATGCTGGTCACACGCGCGCGCATACAGTCCCACTGCTTTGCAGCTTCTTGAATGATCCTTTAGCTACACCACCTTGGCCTCGCCCTATACCGCTGGACCTGCAAAGTGACACGCGCACCTGCTCCAGGGCGTCGCGCACACGCCCAAGATCAGCACCTGATGCCACCAGGTCAGCAATGTGGCGGCCTGTGGGAGCGCAGATCAGCGGCAGGCATTAAGCCGCACACAGCAACGTGCCACATTCAGTGAGCCAAACCACGCCAAGTGGACCAAATCAACAATGCCGCAGAAAGGAGTGTGCCTGCTGAAACCTTTTGAGGTGGCTGTACCTCCAGCACAGGAGCAGCAGCAAGGAGCAAGCCCTGCCGGCATGATTGCAGCACCTTTGGGGTGTATCTGTACAGTGCATGGGTGCGGGAGTGTGTGCATGGGCAGCTGCTCACCTGACAGCCCCAGCTCCATGAGCTCCAACAGCCCACTCACACCAACACCCTGCTGCGCGGCCTTGCAGATGATGTTGAACCGCATGTTGTGGTCCGCCAGCAGTTCCACCTGCCATACACGGCACAAGTAGGGCAAGGGCAAGAGGTGCATCTCACACGAGGGAGAAGCGTACCATGTGGAGGAAACACGTGGCCCACAGCGTGTAGCGTGCGAAAAGAACTGTGGGACATGCCTCTGTTGCCAGCATAACTCACAGCTGGTGCCGGCCAACATGCTGCCACCCACTGCCAAGCACCAGCCCACCTCTTCAAGGCTGTACCCGCGGCTCGCCAGCTCTGCCAGCTCTGCAGTACGCCACATGAAGCTGTACCGCGTGTGGGAGCAGCAGTACACTGTCATCTCTCGGCCCAGCACAGTAGAGGACACCTGGACACATGGAGAAGCACAGGCGATGGGAGTGTTGGCGATCCAACAAATGAAAGGCAAATGTAAATGTAACCAGCAAGCTGACGGCCTGGTGTGCTGCGCAAGCCAGCTTGATGAGTTCCACACCCACCTTGATGTCGCGGGATGCCTGAGGCGATACACTGAGCAGTGCAGCTGCAGCATATGGGAAGTGGTGCGCCATCTCGCGCATCAGCTCACGCCCAATGCCTGCACACACAGGTGGCATCGAGGCTGAAACCAGGAACAGCAGCGGCAGCTGATGGGGAGCATGCAGCAGATCACGATGCGTGCGATGCGCACTTCAGGACCAATGCAGGTGGCATGTACGTCACGCGCTCACCTGCAATGAAGGCAAGGCGGCGGTGACGCGCGTTGGCGGTGGTCCACGCCACCAGCGCAGCAACACCGGCCTCCACACTCTCGGCGCTGCGCGCAGCCACCGCAGCCCACAGCAGGGTTGACGCGTCCAACACCTGCAGGCGGGGAGAGGAGAGTGGCATGTGCCTGAACCAATGAGTACACAGAAATGCTGCAGACAGGCATGCAGACCAGGGCAATCCAATCACAATGCACCATGCCAGTTGCACCATACTGCAGTTACACAGCAGATGCCAAAGAGCAGCAGATGCCATGGTTCATGCCCCATCTGCGCAGCACGCGCACCTCTGCCTTGGTCTCATTGAGGTGGGTGGTGCCCTGGTGACCGCTGCCGCGGGCTGCAGTGGAGCGGCGCAAGGAGTGGCGCAGATGTGCGCCTGCCGCACGTGCGCTTGTCGCGCTGGCCATGCCCGCCCCTGTGCGCCATCAGTGGATGAGCACACGCGTGAGCCTCATCCAAGGTTGAGCAGTGCCATGGTCCTGAGCACAGTCACATGGCTGTTGCCCAGACAAAGCTTAAGCACAACTATGCGCTTTGGACTATGTTGAGATGCCTTAAAGAAAGCTGAGGCGGCAGCGGGTGGCCTTACAGCACAGCTGTTAGGAGACTGCGGGCGACTGATTATCCAGCACCTTGCTGCAGTGCTGCTGAGCAGCCTGCGCACAGCACCATGCACACCTGGTGTGGCCTCTGGCGCGCGCTCCTCGTCTCCATACGTCTCCTCCTCAATCACGTCACATGCCAGTCCCCCACGCCCCACGAGCTTGGATGGCAGCAGGCCAGCAAAGTCCTGAGGGGCAGCACAGGTGTGGGAGCAGGACAGGGGTGCACACCTACACAGGTCATGTGCACGTTGTGGCGGCTGACACTGCAGGCATACAGTATCATCTGACTTCGCAAACACAGCGGTACCACCAGTTTGAACCAGGCCGATACTGGACCAAGGCCATGTTTCACCTTGAACACGCTCATCGCCGCCATCTCACGCATCACCCCCACGTCCAGCCGCTCAACAAAGCACTTGACCACACGATACTCGGCAGCACGCAGCCCGGACACCAGCTGCCTGAGCATGGAGCACGGTAGCACAGCAGGGTGGTGAAACAGAGCAGCTGACCAGTTTAGTGATCATGTATGTGCCCTCTCCGCCAATCGTGTGCCTGATGGCTGCCGCTTGCAGGCTGCGGAGAGCAATGCACCCGACCTGTGCCACCACCTGGTCACCTGTACAAGGTGTACTTGAACGACGCGGCGTCCTCAGCAACTGTGGAGTAGTTGTCCAGCGCGCCCCTCCCGCTCTTTCCCCCGGCCCCTTCCCCTCCCGCCAGCAGGTTCCCCACAGCTGCCAGGATGGCCGCGGAGTTTCGGCGCGTGCGGCGTGGGGGGCCTGCCCCAGCCGGCGCACGGGGCCCTGCAGGCCCACCACGCTCCGGCCCAGCCAGCAGGGAGGAGGGGGGCACACCCCAGTCACGGGGAAGCGAGGGTATGGTGGGGAAGGGCGACCCCACGGTGTCACCAGAGCTGGCACGCAGCAGGCCAGAGGCAGGGCCCGGAGGGAGCTCTGAGGAGCCAGTGCGGGTGTGGACGGTCGGGGGCAGCATGGAGGCCGAGCGCCGCACACTGCCCCGCACCCGGGGTGGCCCATCGGCTGTGCGCTGCCCCGTCTGCTCAGGTGAAGGCACCGCTTGTTGCATGTCTGAGGATGTAGCCCGCTGCAGGCCATGATCAGGGAGCTGCAACGTGCGTGCTTTGCGGGGTGCGGCAGCTGCGGGAGGCGCTTGCAGCAGTGGTCCCGGTGTGTCAGGTGGCAGGGGCAGGCTGAGTGCGCCAGTGGGGCGGTCCCCCACCTCCTCACTCCCACGGGGGCCCACGTCCCTGACCGCCCCGCTCTGCCCGCCCCCATGCCCACTGCTGTCCGGTTGCTGACCACCCGACACACGCTCAGGGGTGCCCGCCCCATCCCCGCTCTGCTGCGTGTGCGTGATCCAGCCGCTGTCGCTGCCACGCGGTTTACGCCTGCTGCTGAGGTGCCCCAGGGCCCAAGCCAGCGGGTTCCACCGCCACTTGGTGCTGCCACCATGGCCTTCGACCTGCTGCCCAGTGCCGTCCACTAAGGAATCTGCTCCTCCCTGAACGCCAGGGAATAGAGTAACCCCACGTGCATCCGCATCCAGATTCAGGGCAGCTGCATTGGTGGCGCCTGCAGTCCCCTTCCTCGCCCACCAGCCATGTGTGAAGGGCGAGCGCGGCTGTGGGCCGCTGACATTGTCCCGTGCGTTGCTGGTGGGCAGGAACAGGTCAGAGCGGCCGGTGGCCGTTCTCAACTGGGGCCTGTGCTGCTGTGATAGGGCTCCAGGTGGCGGGCCTGAAGCAGTGCGCGCCTGCAGCAGAGCCAGAGCAATAAAAAGATGCAGTAGGCCGCTGAAGTGCAGTGAAGGAAAATGGCATGCGGTCGCACTTTGCAGGGGGCGTACACTGCAGCTGCCCTTGGCAAAAGCGGATTCACGCAGTGATGAACATGTCACACGGTGGCATGTGGCGCAGGACAACTGATGCTGCAGTCACGGGCACGCACCATGTGTGCTGCTGCTGCAGGGCCGCCACCTGCCGCTGCTCCTGCCGCCAGCGCAGCAGCACGGGTCTTGGCAGTGAGATCACTGAGGTTGAACCCCGCAACAAATGCTGACAGCACAGGCGCTGACACGTCCTGTGCAGGAAAGCCAGAACAGCCGGACAAGACACGGGGCAGCGCAGCGTGGCGTCAAGGTAGTAGGTTGGGAGCAGCATGGTACCTTCTTTTCATCGGTCGTTATATTGTCAGCTGGGCAAAAGCATGGTAACCAGGCCCAAGAGTGAATCACGAAGATCCGGTATGTGAGCAACTCACAGCCGTGCAGACGCGTACCAACCCATAGGTCCACCCAGCCAGTTGCCTGCAGCTTCCACTGTCGACCATGCATTACATCCATGACCAAGCCCTTACCTTGAGGCTGGCCAGCAAGTGGTGGAACGCAGCAGGGAAGGCCTGGCCCAGCGCCACCATGACCGTAGACCAGGGCGTGCGCAGCAGTGCAGCAGGGAAACGATGCACCAGCCGGTCAATCAGCAGGTGCACCAGCAGGCCGTCGCCTGCCGCGCAGCAGGGCAGGTGGCCAGAAAACAGCTGTGCACCGGGAAAACACATTGCGCTCGACACAGGAAAGAGGTGGGTGTGGCCCAAAGGCCATGGCAGGGCACAAAACCAGAACAGGCAGAACAGCGCAGGAAGGGCAGAACCTCGACTGATGCAATCCAGCGGAGCAGCCCAGCGCCAAGCAGAACCTCAAGGATGCGGTAGCAACTGGCTACAAGGTCAATCACACAGCGCACCTGCTGTAATGGCTTGTGCCACCAGCTCCCATGCCATGTCCACACCTGGGTGGCCCTGCCCCTGGCCTTCGCCATGCCTGCTGGCTAATCCATCACGAGCTCCATCCTGCGCAGATGACACGCCTCGGCTGCTCGCGTGGCTGCCTGGCACAATGCCTTGGCCCATAGACAAGCGAGGCACGCGTGCAGGCGAACGCATGCCAGACAGGAGTGCATGAAAAGGCGATGGGGCCTGGGACGAGGACACTCCGTCAGGGCGCCTTGATGAGGCCCTGATTCCACGTGTGGGTCCTGGGGCATCTGGGTGGTTGCTGCCGGCTGCTGCAGGGCCCCCAGTGCTGCAGTGGCCCGGGATCGGTTCATCATCAAGCTCCCCAGCAGCAGTAGCCCCCTCCCATTTATCATAATCTTCAACCATGGCTTCCCGCACAAGGCACAGCAGCGACTCCACCTGTATCGGTGGTTGTACAGCGCAGGTGAGGGCAGAGCACGATAGACATGCCCGATCAGGATGTGCATCATGCTGTGAACACTCAAGTACGCATGAACTGCTACCAGAGCACACTGCGTGCCTTAAGACTGCCCACTCCACAGGCTTGCCGGCAGCTGCAGGGACAAGTCAGTGGCACGGCAGCAACATATGCGTCAACACCTACATAAGCCTCCAGCTGCGTGGTCTGCTGCACCACACGACTCTCTGCATCCTCAAACACGGCCTCCAGCTCAGCATTCCACACCTGCAGAGTGCATGCCATACAAGCAGCATTGGTGTTCAATGTGTTCATGGATGCGCCAGTTGAGCCGGCGGCAGCACTGGGCCAACACGCAGGGTTGGGGTTGGAACACAGTGTACCCCAATGATGTGCAGAGCTATGTATGGGCAGTGATTGAACCCATGTTCAGCTGTGCGTCATCATTAGTGGCAATCGCGCATGCAAGTCCACATGCCAATATGCGAATACAGCCAGGAAACATGCCGCCACACCTTGAGGCCATCAGGTGGCGCACGAGTGGGGAGCGGGTCTGGCACCGCCACTGGCACTTGGGCATATGTGCGGCCTCCCAGGGTGCGGCGCTTGTGCAGAACGCGCGGTGTGCCTTCCAAGCCACACACATCCCGTCCGTTTGCTTGGCTGGCATTCGGCTGCAGCTGGCTGCTGCCATGGAGATGCAGGCCAGATGTGGTTGGGAGGGACGAAGAGGCAGGTGGGGAGGAGGCTGTTGCAGCAGCAGCAGCAGCAGCAGCACGGGGATCGGCCTCAGTTGCAGCTGCAGCCACAGACGGTGGTTGGTTGGAGCAGTCTTGAGAGACAGGGTCTAGGGACACGTGCTGGTGTGATCCGCCTGTGCCTGAAGTGTTGGCAGCTGCAATGCCGCTGCTGCCCGGTAGGGCAGCACCGCGGCGTTGCACACTGCCCGGCACAAGGGCAGAGGAGGATGCACGGCGCCGGATGCGCACGCCCCGGCTTCTTGCATGCCGCCCACGCCCCCTTGCACCACCACCCATGCTGCTGCCCTCTGCCCTGCCCTCCTCCTCCCCCTCACCCGCGTAGTCCTCGGACTCATCCGGCCCACTTCTTTGGGTACCAGCACTGGTTCTGTCATCAGCCCCACCCCCTGTCACCTCCTCCCCCAGCACCTGATCAGGGCCCTCAGCCATCCAAACTTTTTGGCTGCGCACCCCTGCAGCTGCGCTGCGGCCCCCCACCCCAGCAGTCGCGTGGATGCCTTCTTCTGCTGAAGTGCCTCCAAAGTGAACTTGCATGCCTGACGCGCGCTGCCGCAAGCTCTGGTGATTGGGCCGATGCACAGGGTGGGACAGGGGTACCAGATGAGTGCCCTTGTACCTGGGGTGGTACAGGCCGCCAGGCCCACGCACGGAGTTGGCCCCGTCTGCGCCAGGCGGCCGGCTGGGTTTGCCCTTCTTCATAACACCCGTATGCACGGCCTGCTGCACTTTACGCAGGTGCGCCCTGTTGTGAGAGGCCACGCATGTACATGATCAGCTTGGGAGCTTAGGTTGAGGCTGAAACAGCGACGCAGGTGACTCACACAGACCAGGCAACTCAACGTGGAGTGGTTGGCACTGGTGGATGGGGCAGTTTGAAGTTGAGGTGGGTGAAGGGAGTTGCAGCAAGAGCAGCTGGAGGAAAGTAAGCAGAGAATCAGTCACCCACTTGGCCGCCTCGACCTGTGCCGCAATCTCGTCAGGCGCATAGCCAGCACGCTTTGCCGTTCCTGCAACCACTGTTGCCACCTCACCACACAGCTCGCCAAGCGCCTGTGTCTGCTGCAGCAGCGCCACCAGACTGCGCGCCTGCAAGCGGCATAACATTCAAAGCAGGCAGAGACATGATGCCGCTTCAGGAGCATCTGTGCCGCATGCCAAGTCAACATGAGGCGTGCCAGATGCACACCGCAATAAAAACTTAGGTGTTGTGACTGCAATATCAAGGCGACGCGTGTAGTATCATGATGTCACATCATGGTCAGATCATGCACTGTGCACAGCTTCAACAGTCCATCTCATGCACGGGTGCACGCCATCCAAAACCCCCCCCTGAAGAAGGAAATGCAGTTCATCACATGTCCTCACCCCCATGAGGTCCGCATGAGCCAGATCATTCAGCAGCACCCGCAGCAGCGCATTAGCGGTACGGGGTGAGTCCAGAACCTCCCTGCATGCAAATTGCGAGAGGCCAAAATGCATATGCAAGATGCGCGGCTGATCCCACCAGGACACAAAAGAGGACAGTTGGCACAAGAGCGCTGCAGAACGGCTTCATGCTGTCCAATTGCCCAAAACCAACCAGCACGTCCAACCAGCACAAACGAGCGAAGAGAGGTGACCCACCAGATACCCAGGCCTGTGACATCCTTCAGGGCCCACAGCCGCCCGCCTCCGTTGGGCAGTACAGCCGCTGTACGACCACGTGCAAGCTGCGATGCGGCTGATGTGGTCACTGTCAGTTCATCGTCAGCACCCACTGCTCGCCGTGCCAGCAACCCTGCGCCACTTGTCACACCTGCTGAGAGGCTGCTGCCAAGCATGGCTACTGCATGGATCTCCTTGCCTGGCACAGGCCCATCGTTGCTCACAGCATGTGCACTGCCCCTGCCACCGGGCGCGCCGCCCAGTGCGCTGCCAGGCACATTGCTGATGACACCAATTGACGTTTTGGCCTTGGCCCAGCCAGATGCATGTGCACTGCCTGCCAGCGTCTGTTGGGTCTGTAGCTGATTGTTTAGGCAGGTAGCCACCTGCTCATCCACAAATGCACCCGCCTCTATCATGAGCAGCATCACACCCACATGGCCTTGTGCAGCGGCAGCGTGCAGCGGCGTGTAGCGAATCTGTGGCCACAACAGGCAAGGTTGGGTATATCTGAAGCAGACACGAGAAGACCTCTTACATCAATTTCATGGCATGCTGTGCATGGCAATGTGCCATCATGCAGCTGCTAGCCTCAGGTTCATGAATCGTGGGCTATGCATGCTTGAGCCAAACATGCGACAGCAACTCGTGAGTCCGTGCCAGTGCAGCAACTCCCCTAGGAAGCAGACTTCGTCGCCATACTCAGTCAACCTGCCCAAGTTTGGCATCCACAACGTGTGCAGCTGTTCTGCACTGCCCACGATCTCATCAGCATCCAGTTGCGGAAAGGTACCGCACCACACACTTGTGCCTCTCACCCCACCTGTGTGTCCTGCACGTCCATGAACGCGCCGCGCGACAGCAGCTCCGCCACCACTTCATCATCCCCACATGCGGCGGCCAGATGCAGTGCGGTGAAACCCATGGCATCGACTGCGTTGACGTCCGCCCCAGCATCCAGCAGCATGCTGACCAGCGCCAGACCTATGCTGATGCCACGCGCCTCCTCGTCCGCATCTGCGACCCCCATGGCCCGCCCCTCCCCTGCAGCTGCACGCGCGTTGCAGTACATGACAAACGTCAAAAGGCGGGTGGCAGGTGATGTGAAGTGCACCTCTGGCAGTTCGAGAACGGGGCAGCGTCCCTGGGAAAGGCCACAGCTGCAAGTACTCTCAACACGGCGCACACCTGGCTCGAGCCCTGGCAGCAGCGCCATGAAGGCAGGGTCTGGCGGGGCCCCCATGTCAGGACGGCCACGCAACGCGGCAATGTGCAGCGGTGTTACTGCCAGCAGCTGCGGACATGTGATGGTTTGCATTCAGGTCGGCCTGGAACATCAGTCTGAGCGCAGCAAAGCCTGTGGGCTGTTGTGATGTCCAGGCATGGGCTGCTGCATGAGCGTGTCATTGAAAAAGCCCAGCAGTGCTACAAATGCACGCAGGTCATCCAGCAGCAGGCAAACACAGGTCTATGAGGTGGATGATGCGAGGAAGGCAGTTCTCCCACCTTGTCATCAGGGTCAGTGTCACGTGGGTCTGCCCCTTCCTCCTCCAGCAGCCGTGCAACCTCCACCATGTCAGCCGCCCGCACCGCAGCACACAGCGCCCGCGCACGCGCCTGCACCTGCAGTGTTGCAGCCCAAGTGCACAGGGGCTGTGGCAATGCGCGTGCCGACATGCATCACCCCCTGCACTGCACTACTGCTCGTGAAGGGTCCCGTGCTGCTCAGCATCGAGGCCAGTGGTTAGAGCTACAAGCCTGCAGGCACACACCCACTGCTTCACAATCCCAGCTGTGGGGGCAGCAGTTCGTGGCTGGCAGTAGCAACGCACCAGTGCATGGCTGCGGCCAGGCCGCTTGTGTGCAGCGCCCACAATGAACGACATGCCCGACCTGTTAGGCGCTGCAGCTGTGGTGGACGCGTGCGTGGGGGCAGGGCCCACAGGCGCTGACGCAGCGCCCGCGTCGTGCTCCGTGTAATACGTGCGCCCATGCGACGGCTGCGGCTGGAACCGCGCCCATGCGCTGGAAGACGGGGGCCCTCCAGATCCAACCCAGGCCGCACTGCCAGTGGCACCAGCCCCGCCCTCCACGGGACGACCATAGTTAGTGCGGACTGATGGAGGTGTGGGTGCATGGGTTGTTGCTGTAGCCTCCGCAGGCTCACTGCCGGGCACGCCAGGTAAAGCAGACATGGCTGCAGTGCATGTGCTGAGTGCTCTTTATGGCACAGCCACGCATGCTGTGTTTGCATCGGGGGCGCTGCCACTTGACTGAGGCCCGGTCTTGACCACCATAGCCAGTGCCATTACTGTGCTGCACTCGCCTGCAATGAGCAGGGGTGCTGCAAACCTGCAGGCACATGCATGATGAGGAAGATCACTTAAGTGTGCTGTTTTGAGAGGCAGCGTTACCATGAACATGAACCAGATCCATGGCTGACAGGTGCGCATGCAGGCCAAGTGTCCAAAACAGTATGCGATGCACATGCTTCAAGCCTGTAACACTTTTTCATGCGCCTGCAGCTTTGCATCTGCTGTTGCATGCACTTGGCCCTGCCAACTGCATACTCTAGCTGCATGCTCGCCAGCGTACAGGACGCTCTTGATGAGGCTCACGAGGTATAAAGCAGATCTCCCGCGCCTGTTGTCCGCCTGGGTCAGTGCAAGACAGGTGATGTTCCAACCAGCACACAACGCCTTGAGATGTACAGCAGGGAATAATCGATTAAAGCTTTAACAAGGTTGAAACGCACAGCTTGCAACACCTGTGTGGACCAACACGGTGACCAGAAGCGTGGATTGTAATAAAAGAGAACGAATTCAAACATAAAAGGAGAAGGATACAGACCGCGGAAGATGGGACCCGAAAACCAACCAAAAACCACCCAATGCGGTTGAAGCGGTTGAACTAGGAAATCCCACGCTTGCTATTCAACTCTGACTGAACATAAACTTAGCACGCACACAGACCAGGTCGAAGGCGCACGACGCAACGACGTACTGTGTATGTCTCATCGATCAAGCAAAGTATTGATATTGTCGAGCATTTCAAATGGTTGACCAGTCGATATCAGATCAGTGTTGTGAAGTGCCAATTGAGCAGCTGGCGTCGTCACTCGGTTAGTAGCCATTGGCACTGTTAAAGCTGCGCCATTGACCTGTTGCACACATCGCTGTGCTGTCAAGTTGCGAGCGGTGGTCATGCCGCGCCATGCCATGCCATTGCATGCCATGCCATGTAACAGCATGCCAAGCCAAGCTGTGCCATACCCAAAGGACTGCTTCACATCCTGCACAGTATCTGCGTTGAATGCCTCGCAACACATGGTGTGCACACCCATGTACAGGCGGTGGTCCACTGCTGGGTGTGGTGCTGGGGCCAGGTCCGGCAGTGAAGCTGCCACCAGGTACACATTGGCTGGTGGTGGCGCCCGACACTCTGGCTGGTGCCCGCCTTGCAGCTGGACAGAACGTGATGGTGGCCGTAACCAACCGTGAAGTGAACGGCCCCCGGACACCTGGGAAGCCTTACGCATCCCCCTTGACGCCCACCTCTGCCTTTGCCCCGGTGCCAGTCCCCGACCTGCGAGCACCTGGCACAGCTGTGCGCGACCTCTGGGCTGCCTGCAGTAAGTCATACAGCGTGCAGCTGGTGCACAGCTTTACACAAAGTGCAGTTGCAGAGGGTGCTACTCCCCTGGTGGGGCAATATGCAGTGGCTGCACGTGTGTGGGCGGCGGCAAAAATGCCGCGAGGTGGGGCCATGATGAGCCCAGCTCTTTTGGAGGCTTGTGGGTCACCCCCACATGGCACTGCTCTGGCCCTGTTCCCACTTCCACCCCAGCATGCAAGTGCAGCAAGCGGCTCTGGTACGCTAGGCGCACCCGCTGCTGTGGGCGGCGTGCTGCCGTGCAGCCGCATCGTGCTGCGCGTATGCATGGACCGCATGAAGTTCATCCCAGCTGTCCTGCCTCAACAGCAGCAGGCGGTAGGTAGCAATACAGCCACCCCTGGTGTGCCTTCCACCCCCATGTCCACACCTGGTGCACGGCAGGCAAGCAGTGCGGCTGGCAGGTGAGCGCTGCACATGATGGGGTTCCATGGGCAACGAGCTCAGTTGAGACGGGATGACATCAGCTTGGCCTGCACAGCCGTGTATGTCCAGGCCTTATTTTGCTGTCTGATTCCACAGACTTCATGCATCCTGCTGACTACTGCATGCATCGGCATGAGTCATGTCGCAGTTACCGTGCCTCTGCTGGCCCCCTGCAGGAAGGGTGCCCCCGCCACACCAGGCGGCACAGGTACTGGTGCAATGCCCCCCGCAGCCGGCCTGGGCACCTGGGTGCTCCAAGTGCTCGGCAGTAGCACGGGCCTCAATGGCAGCGGTGGCGGGAATAGCAGCAGAGCGCCGCAGGGCTTGTCCGCGCAACAGCGGCAGCTGCTGGACATGGCTGCTGCGCACGTGGTTGCAGGGCGCATGCTGTCGCGGGGCAACCCACTGGCCCTGCCCCTGCTTGGCCACACGCTGCTCTGCAGCGTGGAGCGCTTGGAGGTGACGGGTGGCAATGGCGAGCTTACATGCCATGATGGCCCAGTGGTCGTGGTGCCCAGCACCACCAAGGTAGAGCTGCTGCTGCCAGAGGAGGAAGTGGAGGGGAAGGAAGATGGCAGATCTCAGGGACCAGCGACAAGTAGCCTGCTTGCTGGGTCTGCTGCGGTTGCAGCTGCTGGAGGGAGAGAGGCAGCTGCACTGGTGGCATGCGCACGGAAAGCAGCAGAGGAGGCGTGTGAAGGTGCCAGTGGGGCAGAGGCTGCTGCGGCAGCAGCGGAGCGTGCGGTGTTGGCAGGTGGGCCACCTCTTTAGTATGCACGTTTCAAGTGCACGACGTTCTGCCTTGCTGGTCATCGGTTATTCACGTCGAGTGGAGCTTCCCTACCTGTATTGTGTCCTGGTGTGCTGCCAGTTCTGCCTTGCAATGCAAGCGTATGGATGGCAGCATGAGCCCACGCGTGATGCAATTCCGCTGCTGGATACGGCACCTGCACAGCCAGCATGCTTGGGCTTCATGCTCCTATGCACAAACATGCGTGTGCTCCTCATTGGTGCGTGTGCAGGTCTGGCCGCATGTACGAGCGGCCATGGCTTTGCATCACTTGGGGGCGTAAGCCATTACGCTGCCACGCTCAGAGAGCTGGTGGCGCTGCCCCTGCGCGCGGGCCCGCTGTTTGCAGCCGCCAAGCTGAGGCCACCGCGCGGGGTGCTGCTGCATGGGCCACCAGGCAGCGGCAAGACAGTGCTGGCTGTGGCGGCAGCGCAGGACGCCGGTGCCACACTGCTCACGCTGAATGGCCCTGACATCATCTCCGAGTTTTACGGTGCGTGTGCGTCAAGGGCACAAAACACCCCCATAGGCACTGCCGCAAACACTGATGCTGCCGGTGTCAGCTCGGATGGCATGCTGTCCCTGGCCCCCCTCAAGCCCGCCTTCCCCTGTTTTGGGCCCAGCCCCAGCCATGTGTGGCTCAGCATTGGCCAAACACCCAACCTTTGCCTCACGCATGTCCTGACCTGCAGGCGAGTCGGAGGCGGGGCTGCGGGGTGTATTTGCTGCGGCGCGCGCCCTCGCTCCATCAGTTGTGTTCATCGACGAGATCGATGCCCTGGCCCCCGCACGCGGAGGCGGAGGTGCGGGGAGCGGCGGTGACGACAGCGCGGGTGTGGCCGGCGCGTTGGCCGGCGTTGGCCGGCGCGGGAGGTGGCGGAGGTGGCGAGGCCGGTGGTGCAGCGGCGCGTGTGGTCACTGCGCTGCTTACGTTGCTGGATGGGGCGGGCGGTGCAGGGGCCGGTGCGTGTGTGCGCGGCTCCTGCCAGCATCACCTGCAGGTGGTGCCCCTGCTGTGATGCACGACACAAGCAGGCAGTGCTCTAGCTGCACCTTACTCCTGATGTGTGACCCTGGCACCTTCCAGCACTTGCACACTGCATACCTCACCGCCTACACGCCGCCTACCTTGCGCCTGGCCGCAGGAGATGGTGTTGTGGTGATTGGAGCCACCAACCGCCCCGCCGCCTTGGACTCTGCACTCCGTCGCCCTGGTCGCCTGGAGCGGGAGCTGGAAGTGGGGCCACCTGGGGCGGATGGTCGGCAGGCCATCCTGCGAGCACGGTGTGTGTGTGTGTGTGTCTCTTCCTGTGTTTGGAGCTGGCATGCAGAGTTGGGACTCGTGCTTTGTGTCCATGTGTTTATGTGCTTACTACTGTCCATGTTATTATTATCATTATTACACAGTCTTGGTGATGTGCATGACATGGTGGCATGGTTGCGCCCACGCCAGGTTGTCTCGCGTAGCGCACAGCCTCACGGACGCGCAGATCCAGTCTGTCGCGGCTGCTGCACATGGTTGTGTGGGCGCTGATCTGGCGGCCCTGGTGGATGCAGCTGCGTTGGGGGCACTGCGGCGGTGCGTGATGCCTACCTTGCTGTGCTGCCCAGCACTGGCTGTTGTTTGCATACAGTATCTTCTTCTCGTGCAGGTGCTTATACAGTTATAGAGGGATGGTGTGCACTATTGCTGCTTGTTTGCAATGTGGGTCTGACGCGGGAGGAGTGATGTTTGTTGCTGTGCGGGCCCGCGTGCAACAGGTACATCTCAGCTCAGCAGCGCACGCCACCATCAGGCACCCCACCCACACTGGAGGTCACGTGGGATGACATGGCAGCTGCACAGTCACACCTCAAGCCCTCAGCTCTGAGGGAACTGGCAGTGGAGGTACCCAGTGTGAGGTGGAGTGATGTGGGCGGCCTGGATGACGTGAAGGCCAGGTGGGTGTGGGCTCTTGTGCTGGGGGGCGGGTTAGTGTGGGGAGGGTTAGTTGCCATGGGTGGAGTCGACTGCTGGGTGTCCTTTACAGCAGCATTTCTCCATGCAGTGCACCATGACTCTCCTTCGTTCCCGGCGCCTGCCATTTTCACCCAGTGTCAGAGGATAGCACGACTCATTGATGACAGGTTGTTGGTGGTATTAGTCAGGGCGCGAGGTATACAGGTGCTATGTGCTTGATTGACAAACTGTGCTGGGCCAAGCACATGGGTGGCATGTGCTCATACCCACGAACCATGCAGCCTGAGGGAGGCCGTGGAATGGCCATTTGCCGCACCTGAAGCCTTTGAGCGCCTGGGTGCCCGGCCCCCACGCGGCGTGCTGTTGTATGGGCCTCCTGGTGGGTCGAGCAGCTGTTACAGCACCTTACACTTCAGCACCTTGCGCGTCTGCTGCCCTGCATTCCGTCAAAGGTCCCTGGCCCCTTGTCCCTTGGTGGTCCCGTGTCTGGTCCAGGTCTGGTCACCTTCTTGTAACAGATCTTCAGAACGGCAGTAGCACTGACACACATGGTGGCTGGTGTGCAGGGTGTTCCAAGACCCTGTTGGCCCGGGCGGTGGCGGCTGAGGCAGGCCTAAACTTCCTGGCCATCAAGGTATTGTACCAAAAAAGGCTGCCACGTGTAATGACAACGCATGATGATGATGCCATAATGTGCAATCCACCTGGTGGCAGGGGCACAGACTACGCACATGCATTTCCAGCACGACCTCCTGATGCTGTTCATCCCAACCTTCAATACTCTAGGTTCCTCAGCACTTCCCTCGCACACCAGCAAACATGGCGCGTTCTGCCCTGCCCATGTGTTACATCCCCACAGGGTGCTGAGCTGGTGTCCAAGTATGTGGGTGAGAGTGAGAAGGCAGTGGCCGGTTTGTTCGCACGCGCAAGAGCCACAGCACCGTGTGTCGTCTTCTTTGATGAGCTGGATGGTCTTGCACGCACAAGAGACGCGGGCGGTGCAAGTATGTTCCTCCACTGCTCATTTTGATCATGATCTGTTGGTATGCATGTGTGGAAGCTGTGGTGCTAGTGTGAATGGACAAAAGTGCCAGGCACATCATGCTTGCGAAGTACACAGCCAGTGCGCGTGAGTGATATGCAAGTGATGTGCTCACTTGCACCAGGTTGGCTCAAGGTGTTGTGCACGCAATGTGCTGCAGGTGGCGGCATGAGTGACCGTGTGATGTCACAGCTGCTGACTGAAATGGACGGATTGCAAGCACGCGTGGGCGTTGTGGTGAGTGAGGGGTTGCTTAGGGCAGCTTTGCCTCTTGCAACGCCACAGCAATCTGCCTTTGTGCTGAACATATGCCAGATAACCGCGCCTTGTGTGATGTGTTCCTTTGCATCTCAAGTGGCCAGTGGCAATGTTGTGTGTTGTGAGTGTTGAGTGTTGTGAATCCATGGCTAGCTCGTGTGAGCCTTCCGCCCTTTGCTCCACAGGTGCTGGCTGCAACCAACCGACCGGATGCCATCGACCCTGCGCTGCTGCGCCCCGGCCGCTTTGATCGCCTTGTGTATGTGCCACCACCCGACACAGACGCGCGGTATGTGTGTGCTGGCACGTCACAGCTGTGTCACACAGCCACCTGAGCTGCGGCAGTCCAAACAGGGTTTTCAGTTTGACGTCGGTGCCCTGCGTTGTGCCGGCCCTTCTCGTGCGTGCAGGCACATGTACACACACACTCTCTCTCTCTCACAACATACGTGTGCATGCACAGGGAGGCGATTCTGCGTGTCCAGCTGCGCCGCACGCCACTTGGCCCTGACGTCGACGTCAAGTCGCTCGCCGCACGCACGGGTGGCTACACGGGTGCTGACCTGGCGGCAGTTGTGAGGGAGGCAGGGCTGGCGGCCCTGGCTGAGGACCTGGCAGCAGTACAGGTGACCACTCGCCTATGCATTAGCTGGATTGGGCTAGCTGTAATTGCACCTATTAATCCAGGCAGATGTTCCGGCCAGGGCACAGCAGCTGCTCCTGCTGTGCTTGCAGGGCTGTGCCTACTGATGCGCTCTTGACCTGCCCTCTTGGTACGCAAATGGCTGCTGGGACTGCCCGCAGGTTGCTGCGCGCCACTTTGATGCAGCCATGGACACTGTGCCCCCCTCCGCCCCACCCCCTGCTGTGCTGCACCGCCTGTATGCACCCTTCCATGCGCGCGCCACCGGTGGAGGTGCCAGTGGTCTGGGTATTTTTGCGGCAGGGGAGGATGGTGGGGCAGCAGGGACTGGTTGTGGGGCATGGCAGCCTGCTGGTGTTGAAGGGCAGGGAGCCTCAGGGCCTGTGTTTACAATGGGAGCAGTGGTGTAATGCTCCTTGCTGTCATGGGCCATCCCTGAGGCATGAGCAGCATCTCGCTGGACACTGCAGAAAAGTGATTAGTCCGGCCATAATGCGGCCACCAGCAGGCTGCACCCACATCTCACATATGATGTTTAAATTCTTGGGTTTGAGTGTAATATACATAGACACATTGCTCAGTGGGCAGCTGGTGTTGTGGCTGTAAGTTGGCTGCTCATTTTGTCAGTCTCAGCACCATGTCACATGCTATTTTGCCCCCCTGACACCAGGTCCTCTGTCAAGCAGGGTTTAGGTTGCATTTGTGGCACTGAATACCTTCCATGCATCAGTTGCTGTCCTTCACAAAGTCGGAGCCCATGTACGCCCACGCGCCCGTCTTAGCATCACGCACAAACTGCGACCGCTCCTTGCGCGTCACGACCCCAAGGTCAGGGCGCTTGGAGTCAGTGAGGGTGACGCTGCGAGCAAAAGTGGCACATGGGGGTTTCTTCAGGGGCGAAGACATGGCGGGTGGCTGGGTGATGGGAGTACAAGAGGATCGCACCAGCATGAATGATCCAGCGGCACCATATCCTAGCCATGCTCGATAGCCATGGCATGTATGGCATAAGGGCAGGTAAATGCTCAGCGCCCACATTCACTGCATCCTATCTAGTGTCTGTGTGGATCCCCATCAGCTCCCCAAACCGGTTCATGCAGATATCTGCGCACAAACCCCCGCCACACCCTGCCCTCGCACAATGCACCCGCACCTGAACACCATGAACATCTCATCAGGGCTGCTGCCGGGCTCTGACCCCTCCACCTGGAGTGCCTTGTACGTTGCACGCCGCTGTGTCGCGCGCACACTCTGCAAGAGTACGCATGCACACACGTACGCACACGGCACGCAGCTTGTCACAACCTTCCATTGACCGGGCTGTGCAGCTTTACTTGGGGATGCTGTCAGTGTAAGTTGAAGGCCTGCCCTTGCAGTCCTGTCCACACTATCCTGCGCCGTGCGCCCACCCTTCCTGTCAATAGCAGCAGCACCTCGCAACTTCCTACAGTTCCTGCTGCAGCCGCCAACCTCACCGTGAGGTACACAGACCGCGAGCCCTGGAACTCGTCGCTGTCAGGGTGCGTGGTGTTGGCTATGTATTCTGCGTTCCTGCACATTATGCACGTTGCACATCACTCTTTGACAATGTGCTCAGTGTCACGCCAGTCCTATCTCTGTATCACTGGAATGTGCACCAGTACAGTATTATACTTTGTACAGTGTTACATTGTACTGCCACATCTCCACTCTGCTTGCCACTGCGCAGCCTCACACAGGGTTCAACAAGGCTGTGGATGTACATGGCAGGCCCCGCAGGTGCTGCTCTGGCCACACCCACTTGAGTGCATATGCAGAGTAGCGAGCGCGCAGTAGCAGCTCTGGTGTGGCAGGCACAGCTGCGCCCTTGTGGTACTGTGCGCAGCATGCCTGCACGGTTCCCAGTGCATGGCACAATGCACAAGTTTTGCAAGAGCAAGAGCATCAAGCAGCTGGAAGTGAAAGGATAGGCCTAGTGCCCACACATCCACAGGCTCCATGCAAGTTCAGGGTCACAGCTCACGTCGTAACTCTTCCCGCTCCCGCATGGGCATGGCGACCCTGGCTCAATCTCTATCTTCGTTGCCTTCTTAGCTGGTGCGCCAAATCCCTTGCCTGCTGACGTCTGGCATACACGCCGAGTTGCGATGTGCGCTTTTGCGGGTGCGCTGGCTCCAATCTTCACAGGACAGAAAATCGGTCCAGGCAACGAATTGGCAAGCCGCAGGGTCACGGCCCTGCGACAGTCTGAGCCAGTCAGCGACGCAGATTTCGATAATTGAACAAGCGCCATGTCACTTTTGAATGCCGGACACGCAGCAACGCGCACAAGCTGTCGGTTGGCACTACACAAGGGTGGTTACATGATCAACTCACACGATCATGGTGGCGAGTTCAGTCCATCGAGTTAGTTTAGAGCCTGAAGGGACACTGGCACTGTGTATGGCATTGCTGCAGTGGGGTGTTACACTGCATGGTGATACAGCACCAGTATTGTAACAATGGAGGTCTATATGAAGCATCAGAAGCAATGTACATCGGCAGAATGCTCCTGCCATGGTGTGCTGAAATGCTGTTGGGAGCTGACCGTGCAGTTGCACATGCGGCAGCACTGCACACAATGCTAATGCGTGAGGTCCCGTTCCTAATTTAATCGCGAGCAACTAAGCGCAAGTGGTTCACACCTGCAACACTGTACCTAGCATGTAATGTACACAATATGATGCGATCCCGCACCACACCATCAACCAAGTGTGAAGCCCATAAGGCAGCATGCGCCCGCACACCGGTGCTCCTCCTGCGCTCTGAACAGTCCGCGCAGCAGTGCGCCCATGCGCGACGCCCCCACCTCATCATCAGCCTCTACCTTCACCACTCCTAACCACCCAGGCACTCCGCAGCCAACCACAGGACCAGCAGCCGCTTGGCCAGCAGCACAGGCAGGCGGCGCAGCGGTGCGGGTCGCCTCCAGCAGCGCCCCCAGACCCGGGGTGCCACCCCCCCCTGTGCCTCCTGCACTGTGCGCATGAACCCGTGGCTGGCCCATGGCAACCCCAGCCACTGATCCTGAGACCTGACGCTGGTCCATGCTGGCCCTCCTGCTGCCCCCCTGCCCATTGCTGTGGCCGCTGTTTCCTACACCTGGTGCGGCTGCATTACTGTGGGTGGTGGTACGCTCACCAGAGCCATGCGCATGCGGCTGGCTGGCATGCAGCATGGGGATGGGCGTGGTGGCGACAGACACGGCATGCCACTGTTGGGGGGTGGCTGGGTCCATGTGGGCCAGCCACAGCATGTTGCCTGTGCTGGACGCGTACAGCAGGCAGTCCAGTGGTACGACCAGCACGACCTGTGCAGGCAATGTAGGCAGAGATATGTGAGCATGTCTGTTTGCAAGGTCATCCGAACGCTCTAGAGGCATGATGAACGTCCCGCCTCTTGTAACTCCTGGGAAAATGGAAACCCTGTAACAAGTCAAGTCACACCGCTCCCATAACCATCGCCAGTTGACCCACCTCCGCCTCGCGCGTCTCATTTGCGTGCTGCGGCGCAACTACCAGGAAGTGATTCTGTGTGGCGATGCCCAGCCGCCCACCTGCCAGCGCCACACACCCCTCGAACAGCTCGTGCCCAAAAAGGCCACCTGCCACATGCTGCTGCAACAGCCGACAGTACGACTCCAGCCAATCATACCGTGACAGCGGAGCCACGGGGTCCACATACCTGTCGTGCATGTCACACCAGGAGGCAGTGAGTTGCAGCTAGCGTTCAGATGTAAGGATGTTTCCTGCCCAGGCTGCAGCCTAAAAATGGCAAGCGTGCCAGCTGCCAGAGGTTCAATCCAATGTTGGACATGTGTGGCCAGAAGCACTGATGCTCACCGTGGTACGCGCACGCGCATGGCACGTGCAGGTGCAAATGCGGCATCTCGGATGCTGCCCACCACCGCTTCAGCCAGCTCCAAGGCCACAAGCGCCGGCATGAGCTGCAGCGGCAGCAACACAGACAAACTCGTATGCATGTATGCGCGCGAGTGTGCCGGTATACCAGTTCCCAATGAGCTCCAGCTGTGTGCATCCCAACATCATTAAGTGTGCCGATGCAGGCAGCGCAAGAGCTGGGCCCGAATGCAATTCTATGGTGGCGCTCAATGTGTTCCACAGCCCCTGGTGTCACTCTCAACTCCTCACAAGTACCACGCACCAGCACGGACGGCAGCTGGCGCGCAATACCCGTAGCACTGAGTGCTGATAGCTCGCGGTTGACGTTAGCCAGAACGGCGCCGTACCCTGCTGACAGCGCGCGCAGAGGGCCGTGGCCGCCCGCATGTGCTGCATGCGCTGCAGCACCCGCCGCACGCGCATGGTATGCACGCGCTGCTTGAGCAACCGCCCATGGCAGTTGCTGGCCTGTGCCTGTGCTGCCGGCTCCTGCGTGTGTCCCCATGGAGTCGCGCGCCAGGGCGGGGGGACCAGGCGCTGAGGCAGAGCCAGCGCCGCGTGGAGGGTGTGGCACCAGGCCCCGGCTCACTGAACCTGTGCCATAGTGCCCTTGGCCGTAAGGGGGCGGGACGGGGCCGCCCTGCAGTACAGCCACCACCTCGTCAGGGCACAGCGCCAGCAGCGTGTTGCGTGTGCGGCGCATGTACTTGAGGATGGAGCCAATGGCAGCAAACGAGGTCTGCTGCAGCAGGTCTGCCACGCCGCGCACCAGCCCACCCACCTACGCAACAACAGGTGTGGAACACCACACGCAACAGGTGCAGATCTGCTCATGTACAAGGTGGAGCTCAGTCAGTGTGGGAGGAGGCGCGGGTTGAGAGGTGGCATCCTCAGCCTTGCAGCCATGCAACTGTGCTTGCCCGCAGCCCTACACGGCATAGACGAACGCCGACACCTCATGCAGTCAGCCCCAACCGTGTGCTACTGTGCCCCGTCACGCACCGCGTGCACCAGCCCGCCCGTCATTGCGCCTTGTGCCGGCATGGACACCAGGTGCCACACACCCATGCCCCAAGCCTGCACCAGCCGGGTGACATCGCCAAAGATGTCCAGTGACCCCAGTGCCACTGCCAGCTGCAGCAGGCCAGATGTCATGTAATGCCGGCCCAGCACCTGCAACACGGGGCAGTGCCCAGCGGACACGTAGGTTCAGCAGCATGGTGGTGGTGGTGGTAATCCATGGCCAGGCATGGGACCAGCGGACCCGTCCTGATGGTGATCAACCCTGAGCATGCTCGGCATGCAAGCGGGTGCAGGGGCCCAGCACCTACATGTGACAGGCCATCAGGCGCAAGCAGCGGGTGCCGCAGCGTGAGGGGCTTGAGTGTCAGCCACGTGCCCTCCAGGTGGGCAAGTGACAGCAGGAGGCGCACCAGCGTGCTACTGGCACCTGCAGGGGCTGCTGCCCTGTGGCCACCCACGCCACTGCCCTGTTCGTCGCCGCTGGCCCCAAGCACCACACCACTGTGGCGGGCGGCCAGCGTGACCGCGCGACGCCGAGCAGCGCGGGAGGAGGTGGCTGCGCTGTGCGGGCTGCCACCCCCTGCACCAGCCCCCCAGTGAGAGGACGGCCCCACCCCACCAACCTCCCCACTCAGCCGCCAGGGCGCAGGGGTGAACGAAAGGGCCACCCGGATACGTGAGATGGAGAGGAAGTCGATGTACAGCTTGGGAGTGTGTAGTGCCTCCGGGGGCAGCTGGCCTGCCAGCAGCCGGGTGTCCGGCTCACAATCCCACAACTTCTGAGCAGCTGCTCCACCATGCACGCTCAGCAGCCCTGCCCCGCCCCTGCCCACATCAGCAGCCACTACGGCTCCGCTGGCAGAGGCGTAGTGAGGCAGAACAAGGGGTGTGGGCGTGTCAGGCCCGCCTGTCTGGACCCCACCTGTGCTGGCCCCTGCTGCAACTTGCACACCATGGTGATGATGGTGGTGGTGGTGGTGGTGGTGGTGGTGGTGGCCCTGGTGCAGCAGTGCTGTTGTCGCCCCCAGTGGCAGCAGTGGGCTGGTGCGCTGGTGCTTGCAGGTGTGTGCAATGGAGTGTGCCAGCTGCGCCAGGGCGCGCACCTGCAGCTCTTCCAGGTTGATTGCGATGGGTGCTGCTTCAATGGCGACACGGTCCACGCACAGGATGCCACCTGGCCGGTCGTTCCACAGCGCACAGTGCACCAGTAGCGCAGGAGGGCGTGCATGGCTGCCGTGGCCTTTGACCCCAGGCTGCTGGTGTGCAGGGCCATGGGTGGCGGCCGCAGAGGCAGCTGCGCCACCAGCAGCTGTGCCACGTCCTGTGCCAGTGCCATCCCTGCCATGAGCCAACTCACCACTCATGCAGCTGCGCAGCCACTGGAAGGGCGTGCGGGTGTGTGACGCAAAGGCGGGCCGCGCACCACGCGCTGCCCGCATAACAGGCGGGGATGCGGGCAAGCTGTGGCCGCCTGCCCCTGGCTCCTGCTCTGCTTTGTCCTCGAACCCAGCCCCAACGACCACAGCACCCCTGCCCTCGCCCTCCTCCTCTTGGTCTCCTTCATCCACCTCACCCAGTGCACCAAGCCGCTGTGACGCACCAGCACCTGCTCCTGCACCACTGTCCATGGTCACAGCCAGAGCAGCTGCTGCAACGCCCGCTGCGAATGCACCTGCAACTGCCGTGCCTGCAACATCGGGGTCGAGGCCAAGGCTGGTCAGGACCAGCCCCTCGCCCTCTTCCATATGAGCCTCTGCTGCTGCATGCTGCGGGGCAGGCAGGTGGGCTGAGGACGAGCACACACCAGCCCAGTGTGTGACAGGCCCAGCTGCTGAGGAGTGCATGCCCTCAGCAGCCATGTGTTCCCCTGAGCGGTGTTTGTGGGTGTGGTCCATCGCCCCGGCATGGGCTGGTGGCTGGACAGCGTTGCGCTGTACTGACGTGCTCCCGCTGCCCGCGCCTGCTGCCCCCCGGGCTTGCAACCCCTCTGGCAACAGCATTGTGGGCGGTCCCCACAGAGAATGGGTGACAGGGGAGTAGAGCGCAACCGGGTGGGCTGCATCCCGCAGGCAGTTGTCACAACGCAGGGTGTTCAGCGACAGCTGCAGCGCCGCCTGCACGTTGCTGACCACGACGGCCACTTGCAGGCCACCCAGCAGCAGGTACGCCACCTCCTCCACCTCAGACACCTGGGGCAGCACACACGCGTGTCCGCATGTCAGGCAGAACAGCACCCTATCTTGCATCCAGGCACATCCAGGTGATATTCCCATAGCTGTATACAAGAATGTGGTCCATTTGACAGGTGATGCTGCAGCCAACATCAGTGAAAACTTTGTGATGCAACAGATCTGCTTGGATAACACCATCACTGGCACTCGACAAAAGTTATCAGCCCAGATTCATGGTTCTTGAGTGCATACTTGCAGTGTGTGTTGTGAAACGCCAGCAGGCGCAACAGAGCCCCGACAAAACTAACCACTCCAAGCTAAGGGCTGGGCAGCACTCACCACCGACATGCCGATGCCCGCAAGTGCCACAGCCACGCTAAGCTGCACCTCCCCACTGACCAAGGGCGGCTGCCCATCCTGCTTGTCCCGGCCCGTTTGAGAGCGTGTGCCGTTCAGGGCCGTGCGGCTGTGCGCGTCACCTGCACCTGCAGCTGGCCCAGCGCCCAGCTCAGCCGCAGCTGCAGTGCCAGTGCTGGGGTGCCGGTGCGCGGTGGCATTGCTCTCATGTCCTGCCACTGCGCTGTGCCCATCATTCAGGGATGAAGTTAGACCTGCACCACTTGGTGCTGCTCCAGCTTCGTCCACAGCTGTGGTCCCAGACTCCTCCTCGCCTGCACCTGAGCCACGCCACCTCAGCTGATGCTGATGCCGCCATGCCGCATGGTAGTGTGCAGGACCCGCCGCACCAGCCTTACCCCGCCCGCGCCAGCCCGGCAGCAGCAAACCCAGCAGGTCTGGAGTGGTGGGCGATGAGGTGGTGGTGTTGAGCGACACGTCATGTGTGGTAGTGTCAATGACCTGCAGCACCCGCGTAGGTCCGTTGGCCACCACAGCCACCATAAAGTGCTTGGCTTTGTCAGCTGAGCGTGTGCCAGGGACCTTGACCAGCACCTTCTTGTCAACAGCATCCAGCTGAAATGTGCCCAGCCTCCGGCCACCTGTTGCAGCAGCACGTGCGGTATCCAAAACAACTGGCAACGCTGCAGTCAAGCTTTGTACAGCACGAGGGCACAACCATGTGCGGCACAAGAGGGTTGTTGTGAACACACCAGCAACCCTCGCAGGGAAGTGACATGTACTGACAACAGGCTCCACATCCACAGCGCCCACATCACAAGGTGCTCACATGCCAGACCAGGCCCAGCACCACCCACCTGACAGTGACACCACCAGTGACTGGGGCGCGGATGGCTCATCCCACGCATAAGGCAGGCAGGAGTAGGGCCGGATGATGTCCTCCGCCTCACACCGCACCTGCTGCACATGCAGCGGACTGCTGGTGAAGTTGTCCACCCTGCAGTGGTGTACAACACCATGAGGGGTGCAGTTAGGACGGGAGGACATCACAACCAGCTGCTGTTGTGTACAAGATTTTAACACTTCCATGTTGCTCGAGGCGAGCTGCTGCTGGGCCATGTGGAACATGCAGCATTAGAGCCACTTGTGGCGTGAAAACTTGACAGCAGAGCCACAGCACCATGCCCATCCACCACATGCGCATTACACAAGCTGTGCGGTTGCACATACCTGTACGGGGAGAAGGCATGTGGCTGCGGTGCAAACGTGATGAGCAGCACACCGCTGGCGTCTGACCGCACGTCCACGCGCACCAGCAGCGTCTCCTGGGCATTGCGGTGCCGCACCTGCAGCCGTGCACATGTGAGGGGCATGGATGTCGGGCTGATGTACACAAACTCATACTTGAGCGGGGTGCATCTCAACCTAAGATTCAGCGTGAAGACCAGCACAGCTGGTTGCTTGTGTTTGCAGCCTGACATTGCAGCTGCAGCAAAGCACATTCAACAGATCAACACCATGCCAAAGATGGCCAAGGTGTTGTACATGCGTATGCGTGTTGCTTGTACGCATAACTGTGCAACAGATGTTTTGGCATTGCATCAAACAGTCACCTTGACAAATGTGTCACCAGGCTCCCCTCCCCCCACATCTACACTGCCACTCCACGACCAGCCAGGCTCATAAACACGCAGTGCCAGCCGCAGTGGTGCAGTGCCATCAGGCCAGTGCACAGGGCGTGTGACACCCGGGTCCAAAGGCCGCCACTTATCATCCACCTGCCAGTGGTGCAGCATGTTCACGTCTTTCACGCGCTCCCAAGCATTGTAAAGAAATCCAAGCGAAAACGATCCATGGGCAATGCATGCAAGTATACGGTAATAAGGCCAACGCATTGGTGTATGTATGCAAGGTGAGCAGAGCCATGGGAGTGACGCTGCACCCTGCACAAGCACTTTTGGCATCTCAAGCAAGCGACATCACCACTTCAGGTACAGACTGGCGCACGCACCTCAGCCAGTGTGCGCACGCGGCCCGCGCCCTGCTGCTGCAACTGCAGCGGCAGGCTCAAGGCATTGTGCAGCACAAAGCGTGGGAGGATGTGCAGCGCCCAGCAGCCGCGTGCGCCGCGCACGCGCACCAACCGCACACAGGCAAAGTACGCCCCTGCGTTGAGCTGGCGGACACTCCCTGACGCCGCATCTTCCTTGGGCGTGGGGCAAGGTATGGCGAGAACCAACGGGGAGCCAGAGTCACCCAGCAGCACAGGCTGGGACCACCACTGGGCGCCCCCTGAACCAGCACGGCTTGTCGCGCCGCCCTCCTCATCGCTGCCTCCTGCCACTGCAAGCCCACCCTGGGGCACGATGCGCAGCTGGACAGGCGCACGGGCTGCTGGCACATCTCCACATAGCGCAGGCAGCATTGAGGGTGTCCACAGCAGCCCAGCTGCCACATGGCGGCCGTGACGGCCGCCAGCCTGTGAAAGAGCGTGTGACCCCAGTGAGCCATATGACCGAGCGCTTGATCTCGACCCCGTGACAGAGTGAGCATGGCCGCCCGCCATGCCACCACCCGCACTAGCCACACCAAACGCAGACGTGTTGCGGGTGCCCCAGGCAGATCCGCCCACATCCCCGCCGGCCTGCGGCCCAGGCATGTGGGGAGAGGTGCTGGGATCCAGGGTCACAGACGTGCCAGTCACACTGCTGGACGCTGCCGTGCGCACACTGCCCGCCTGGTGCAACCCCAGGCCTGGGAGCCCCATGCTGTACGCACCCACATGGCTACCAGCAGCAGGGGGCGTGGTGTCAGAGGCCAAGATGGAGCCCAACCCCCTGCCAGTGGCCCCCTGCAGCCCAGCTGGGCCCGGGGGGTAGACGGGAGAGGGCCGTGGGTAGGGTGACAAGTGGCCTCCAGGTGGTGCACCCTGGCCATTTGCAGCGGCCATGGATGAGGCCAAGGAGGTGGTAGATGCCTGCCGCGTCATCTGTGTCTTGCTGGGGGTCAGCTGCTGTGGCTGCACCGGCTCGGACGAGTTGGGCCCGAACCCAGGGATACTCGTGGAGGCCGCACGCATGGAGTGGGCGGGCGTCACGCCCCATGCCTCCTTTGAAGGGCCCTGCCTGCCCAATGCACCATCCCCACCAGTGCCACCCACATGGTACCCGCTGCTGTGCAGGCCCCCGGCCGGACCAGGAACCTGTGCTGCGCCTGACGGTGTGACACGTCCCATGTGTGTGTGCGTGTCCGGTTCTTGCCGTTGCTGTACAGCAGCCAGCGCTTGCTGTGTGGCCTGCATCGCTGCTGTGTGCGTTGTGCGTGGGGCCCCTATTGCGAGCACCTCCCCATCAGGGCCCAGGCACGGAGGCACCCACAGCTCCGAGGTCGAAGCGGGTGTGACCGCCACACTCGGGCGTGGAGACCGCTGCAAGCCTGCACGCCCTGTCCTGCCCGCACTGTCTGCTGTGGCAGCGATCGCTGGCGACGGCCCGTAGGCCGTGGTCACCGGCAGCGGGGCATGCTGTGCTGGGGAGCTAGGGCATCGGCGCAGCATGCGGCTGTTCAACCCGTTAGGAGCGAGGCGTAGCGCCACCGGCAGCCCAGTGCAGTTGTACACCCACAGTGGGGAGGATACTGAGATGGTGACCTGACCAGAACCACGCACGCGAGATGCACGCAAGCGCAGCGCAACAGATGCCGCCCCAGCACCAGGGGCGCTGACGAGGAATACATGGTCGGACAAAGTGTAGCGCCTTGTGGCCACGCGCGCGGGTGCACGCGGAGTGGGTGGGTGTGCAGCGCCCACGCCATCATCACTGCTGTCCGACGCACTGCCGCTCCGGCTGCTGCGACGGGAGCCAGAGCTGCTGCTGCTACGCATGCTACCGCCAGTGCTGCTGTCCTCATCATCATCATCATCATCATCCTCATCGTCCTCACTCTCCCCATCCAGGTCACCCTCTGCCCAGTGAGCCGACCTGCGGGAGCTGCCAACAGCCAGCATGTCCAAGGCAGCTGGCGGGCCATGGCGGTAGACCTCCATGGAGGCGCTCCATGTGAAGCCCCGTGGCTTGACCAGGATGGCTACCAGTGCACTGGGGTCATGCATCATGACCCCTGCGCGGCCGCGTGCAGCGACTGGATGCCTCAACTCGCGCACGTCGCCCTGCAGCGGCTGCAGTGCGGCCTGCAGCGGCACCGGCAGCTGGTTCTTCAGCACCAGTGCCGGCTGCAGGGACAGCTCCCATGCCTTGCCGTCATGTGCACGAGACGCAACAAGCAGGACGTGGATTGCTGGGGCCACAGCATCCCGACCAGCCCCAACTGGGCCAGCAAGCCATGGCCGACAGCGCACCAGCCGCGACATGACTGGGCGTTGCGTGTTGCCTGTGCTGCCCATGCCCTGGCCCCCCATGTCCTCCCACGCATACAGCCGGTCCGACAGCTCAGCCAGCAGAGCGCACACATCAACGGAAACACTCCACGCCTCAGGCTGAACCGCAGCAGTGGGGCTTGGCAGTGCCTGCAGGCATAGCTGCGCAGGCGCTGTACGTCGCAGCAGCCAAGGCGCAGGCAGCCATGCGTGCTGGCCTGGCGCAAGGTGCAGCGCGCTTGCAGCATCCCCAGATGGGGGCAGTACAGTGCGCGCCTCCTCAGGTCGTACCGCTGCCAGGTCGCCAACCACCAGGTCGATGCTGGTCGCATTGACTACACGCACGTTGGTATGCACCGACACGCAGCGCCCGATGTGCTGTGGTGCTGACACATCGCACAGGATGCGGAAGAGTGAGGCGGCTCGTGTGGTGGCCGCAGCCGCTTCCGCGCGCGCACCATCCAGGCTAGGGCCTGAGCTCAAGCTAGTGGCCCCGGGGGTGCCACCCGCACTCCCGTATGGTGCCAGGCTGCTGCCAGGGAGGTTGAGGGATGGCACGCGCACAAGCCCTGGCAGCGGGTGGCCCCAGGTGCTGGCAGCCGCGCCAACAAAACTGGGTTGGAGGGCGAACGCATGTGTGAGTGAGGCAGTGAGGTCCACTGGCCCCCACAGGCTGGCAGTGGATGTGTGCAGCCCAGCAGTGCGGCCATCCACAAGCCTGAAGTACAGTGCACGGGGGCCAGCTGTGTGGGGGTAGGCTGCAGGCTTGGCGGGGGAGGAGGAGGTGTTGCTGCCATGGGATGCAAGGCGTGTGAGCCGGTGCATGCGTAGATCCTGCGCTGCTGACAACGCAGCCGCAGCTGCTGCCATGGCTGTGCGGCTGATGGCTGTGTGCTGCAAGTGCCAGTGATGCGGGCCAACAGGGCGTGCCGTTGACAGCAGTGGCAATTCTGTGTGGCTCTTGTAGCTGGCCTGATGCTGCACAGCGAACATGCATGAGTGATCCCGTGACGTGCGGGATGCTGGGATAGACGCACCTGTACTGCCTGCTGCCCCAGTACTGCTTGCTGTACCGCCCGCCTCCTCCAGCACCTGCATCAGGTGTGCCTGAGCCTGGCGGCTGTGCGACCCTGTACTGCCCAGCTGTGACAGCAGGTGATGCGGACCCGACAGGTGGTGCAGGTGCAGGGCCGTCATGTCCGAGAATGAGGACTGGTGGGACAGTGCGGACATGTCGTGACCGCCCACATCCAGTGAGGTGAAGGACTGGTGGTGCACACCACTGTCACCACCTGGGGAAGCTGGCATGTGGCGCTCCAGCGCTGCCACAGGGTGTATAATGTGCTGCCCCTGCAGCGCACACCCTTGGGTGTCCAGCAAAGCCAGGGGCACCATGCGGTGGTGGGGTGCCGTCTCGCAGCTGGGCCCACCCGCAAGCAGGGAACTGAGCAGAGGCGGCCTGCACACACACGTGAAGTGCGTCGTGATCCTCAATAGTTGGAGGGCCGACTGGCACAGGTACACGTACAAAACCAACTGAATACCAAGCAGCACACTCTGGAGACCATCAGCAGCAATTCTCCATTGCGGACATGACAGCAGTGGCATTGAGCGATGTCACATGTGCAACGCACAGGTCGGTGGAATGCATCGTTCCGTGCACGCACTTGTCAGAGATGCAGTACTCGATGGGGGTGCCCAGCTCATTCCACAGCCAGTAGGACGCAATGGGCAGGTCGTGCTGCTGGTGCGCCGACAGGGCATGCATCGGGCTCGCCCACCCTGCACGCCGACGGTGGCCGTTCTGCCCCTCAGCCACTGTCCCTGCTCCAACCCCATGGTCTACGCCATTCAGTGCGAGCGGCTGGCTAGGCTGCTTGCCGGCTGCAGTATCAAACCCATGCGTTGCAGCCCTGTCAGCCTGTGGGTGTGCCAGGGTGGTGTTTGGGGATGTGGTAGCCCCACTACCAGACTGTATGGACAGCAGCGCCTCCCTGTACGAGCGGGCGATGGCTCCTGGGCCACCTGCATCGCCGCCAGCCGTGCCTGCTGGACCAGTGGCAGCCGCTGCCCCAGCGCTCCCCAGTGGCGCGCCACCAGCTGACGTTGTTGGTGCGGTGGCGGCTGCATGCGCTGCCAGGTGGACCACATATTGCCTCTTCACCGACTCTGCCAATAGCTCCGCCTTGGCCAGGGCCGTGAAGCAGGATGGAGAGGCCGTGAGGTCCAAGGTGTTGTGCGCTGACAGCTTTATGGAGTGACAGCCCCTCCCTAGGCCAGGGCCACTGGCTGAGGCTGAAGGGTGGCCGGAGCTGAAGGTACTTGACAAAGGTGGAGCATGGCCTTCATACTGGACGGCCACATCCCACGGGTCCAGCACAGGCTCCCACCCCATTCGCTCCAGGTTGAACGTGTCTAGAGCCAAGCACGCAGTGACCTCCACATGGATGTCTGTTCCTGGTGCTGTTGCTGACAGCCGGCCAGCGCCCTTGCCGGCTGCTGGGCCTCCAACTGGCTGTGGACCAGGTTGGCGCAAAGGCAGGGCCCCGGCCCCAAAGCTGCCCTGAGCAGTGCCAGCAGCTGCTGTCGTTCCTCTGGCAGCAGGCTGCAGCTGCTTGGGCATGCAGGTGGCCGTGATGGAGATGGGAGAGGCTACAAGCTCAAAGAGGGGCACAGCAGCGTTGTGGTGCTCTGTGCTCAGCAGTGCAGCCACCTTGCTCACTCGCAGGCTCAGCTTGCAGCTGCGCAGCAGTGAGCCCTGCGCGTGTGCCTCCTGCTGTGCGCCGGTTCGCTGCAGGTTTGGCTCACCACGCGCATCCATATGCAGCAAGCGTGGAAGCACCTGGTGGCTGCCGCCATGGTCGGATGCCCCCCGGACCCCTGGGATGAGGCCCGGCAGGTTGGCGGTGCTGTCAGGCGCTACCCCACCACGTGCAGCAATTGATGATGACGCACGGTGGCCACCCTTATCGTACGCAGAGTAGGGAGAGTAGAAATGGTCGTCACTACCGCTTGCGTTGTCCATGTCATCAGCTGCCATGAACGCAGTGCTCATCTCCAGGGCCTCCTCCCCTGCAACCTCCAATGCAGCACCAAACACAGCTGCTGCAGCCAATGCACGCCGGCTGGCATACACTGACACATCAGCAATGTGCGCCGCAACCGACACATCAAATGTGGGCGTCTGCTGCTGCTGACGCTGCTGCTGTTCGCCAAGCGGTGGACCACTGCCATGAGCAGGGCCCGCATCCTGCCTACTACTCGCTGCATGAACAGGCACCAGCGCATGAACACCGCCCACATGCATGATGGGCAGAGCCTGTGGCTGCAAGTACCAGTTGCCTTGCTGTAGCCCATGCAGCCGTTGCATCGCAGGTGTTTGACAGTACTCGATGTGCACCTGCCCTGTAGAAATGGTGGTGGCGGCAACTTCCAGGCTCCCACCCTTCAGCTGCCCCTGGTTGCAGCTGGCACTGGCCACTGCAGACGTGCGCAGCACAATGCACGGGCAAGCCAGCTGGCAGTACGGGTCATGCTCCCCATGACTGATGTGCTCTGCTCCAGTTGTCCCCACCGGTGTTTTCACATCCCTTGGGCCTTGCATACCCTGCGGCGCCACTCTGTGGGATGCAGCTGTGGCCGGGCTGGCATGCAATCTCTGCCCTGTAGCAGCAAACACTGAAACCCATACATCCTGGAGGGCAACAGACACCAAGTCAAGTGGCAGCTGAGGCAGCTGCTGCCCATAGCTACCCTCCTGTGACAACGTTGGCTGCTGGTGGTTGGATGCTTGCCGGTGGATGGCCGCCCCCACTGCCGCTGTGTGCACCTCGTGTGCCCGCCGTGCACACTGTGCACTGCCGCCCACATTTCTGGGCCTGAGCTGCTGTGTGCACGCTTCAACCGCCAGCGCAGCTACTTCCCAGTGTGATGCAGCCACCAGGGTCCTCACGTGGTTGCAAGTTATGTATGCTGCTGGGTATGGTGCGCCTGGTGCGTTACTGTGGGAGGGCACAAATCCTACACCACTGCTGCTGGTATGCTGAGACATGTCCGGCCACAGTACAACCCCCTGGATGCCGCACCGCACAACGTTCAAGGCAGGTGCCGCGGCATCTGCTTGCTCTGCAAGTCTGCTTGTGGCTTGGCTGCCAGGCGCCCAGTCGAAGCCATACATGGGTAATGCAGAGGCTCTCGCGCTGGCACCTGTGGTAGCTGCTGCAGGCGTGGCAGCTGCCGCCGATATGCTGGCCACAGCGTCAGATGCCGTGTGCCCAACTACCAGCAGCAGCACCAGCGGCTGGTAGGCTGCGCTTGGCAGCAGCCGCTCATGGAGTCCACGGATGTCGGACAAAGACAGCGTGCCGCTCGCGCTGGCAGTTGCCGCAGCATCCCCACCTGCGGGCCCCGCTGCTTCATTCAGCGCTGACTGGAGGCGTGACGGCTCAGGACCTTCATCGTCACTGGCCCCAAACATCACCTGCCACGGCAGTGCGTCCTCAGGTGCCCCGACTGCTGACTGCCCTGCATCAGACGCTGCATCACCAATGTCCAGGTCCAGCCCAGTGCTGCCCTCAGACAAGGAATAAAAGTCCAGGTCCTCAGCATCTGGGCTGCCTGGGTCTTCCTCGTGCCCGGGTGACATGCGTGCCAGGTCCTGCATGCCGGTGAGGATACCACCCCCTGTTGAGGCCCGGAAGCTGCTGTACAGTGTGCCCCCATGTGCAGCACCTCGGCTGGTGGCCGTGCCAGAGGGCTGCAGGGGCGGGGAGGCGCCCATCAGGGCGGTATGCATTGCTGCTGCTCGGTTGCTGGTGGGCGAGCCGCCCATGGACTGCATGGAGGCCACACGCGGCGGCCTGCGACCCGTGATGGCCACGGGTGCGGTGGAACCAGAGGCAGTGGCAAGGGGGACGGAGTAGTGCAGCGACCCGCTGCGGCCACACATGCCAGCTGCAGAGGTGGAGTGTAGCGCAGACGATCGGGTGGAAGGGCTGGTGTGGCCGCCCGCTGAATAGAAAGAGCCCTGCGTGTGGTAACTCTGTGTGGCTGAGAAGTACCGGGACATGGCAAGGGATGTGTCAACAGCAGACGAGGGCAAGGAACCTTCCACGAGGCTGGAGTGCTGCTGAGCGGCAGCGTCGTACAACAGGCGCCGCTGGCTGCGGCCTGCATGAGACGCACCCAGGCCTGGGCGTGGCCGTCGGCGCCGTGCACCCAGCTGCCTGTTCAGACATGCAACAACAGACAGTAAGGAGGCGTCCAGGTAGGCCTTGCGAGGAGCTGGAGAAAGCTGTGCTGCGTGTGGGCCACTGGGGCTGGGGTTATCCATTGCCATGGTGCCAGTCAGGGGTTTGGGCCCTTCCTCCTCGTCCTCCTCCTCCTCATCCTCCTCCTGCATTGGCAGAGCCCGGCTGACTGCCAGGCTGAGCTCCGTCCACTCCAAAGCAGCATGCAGGGCACGGGATGCAGGCTGCAGCTCTGCGCCATTCAACGATGCCGAACCTCCAGCTGACTCCGAGACCCAGGATAAGCTGATACCCTGCCACTGCAGTACCACTGCAGTGCGGGGATCAGATTGTGCAGCCTGCAGCACCACACTCAGCATCGGCAGGCTGGCGCGCAGGCGCATGCCAGGGAATGGCACCAATGGCTGCTGCTGTCGGTGTGTACCGGGAGGAGGAGGGGGGTTTTGGGCAGCCGGCACCTCTGAGGCCCCAAAGCTGCCATCCTGGTGTGTGCTGGGCCGCGGCGTAGGCGGCGGGTCAGAGGTGAAGGCAGCTGCAATGGTGCTGATCACTGCCATCTGCTGCTGCACCAGCACCACATGCACGGGCTGCATGTCCAGTGCCACATCATTGCGTCCCCTATGTCCTCCGGGCTCCACGTGCCGCATGATGACAGCAGGCAATCGCGCCACAGGACTCAGCTCATTAGCACCATCCCGATGGGCGACGAACAAAGTCAGCTGCTGCAAGTCCAAAAGAAGCGGCTCACCACTGGTATCACCGCCATGTGGGTTCGGAGCATCAGCACCATAAGCGCTGCTACCCCCACCCTGTTGTTGCAGCTTCATGCCCCAGCCATGGCTTGCTGTTGCACCCAGTGCAAGGCTCCTGGGGTGAATGAGCTCCCCTGCCTGCATGGGCAAGTCTGCATACAGCCGGTGCACGCACAACAGCCCTTGGCAACCAACAGTGTCAGGTACTGGAGCCAGCAGATCCACCTGCTGCCGGCTGACCGCAAGGAGGGACACGTTGTCAAACGCGAGACCCAGGCGGAACACGGGAGCCATAGCGGGTGTGCTGGGCGGTGCAAGAGACACATTAGCAGGAGCTGAATGTTCCACAGCTTCATCCGTCCTGGATGCACCTGGTGCCTCGTTGTCAGGTGCTGCATGAGTACGTGCATTTGGGGAGCCAGATGCTGCAACTGCTGCCATGATAGCTGTGATAGTGCCTGTGCCGATGGCCAGGCCACGTGCAGTCACACACACGGATGTGCAGGGCACAGGGGCGTTGGATGTGCTGAATCGGAACCCGAGGCCAGACTCAGGGTCTGGAAGCCCGCTGGCTGACATGATGAAGTTGCCAACTTGGCCGCTGTGGCCCTTGAGGACCAGCCCGTGCATGTGGGCATCCACGTCCACCCCCCCATCTGCAGAAGCAGTGTATGTAACCTGCATAGTGTCCGCTGAGACCCGGGATGCAATCGCAAGCCATGGCTGCAGCATGCCCTGCCCCGAGGATTGTGGCAGGGCAGCAAAAGAGTTGATGGGCAGGCTGCGCAGCTGTGGCCCACGCAGGGCCACAGATGCACACACAGCAGCGCCTTGCATCGTGACATCCGCAGTCACACCCCCTGCAGACAGCGCGACAGCCGCTGCGTCCTGCCGGTTGGCCGCTGCAAACGGTCCACCAGCAGTGCCCGGGCCCTGGTGCTGCAGGTGGGCATCATCAATGAAGGTGATGGCAAAGGGCCCCACAGCTGCATGCACCTCCACAATCAGGGGCTTAGCCTCCAGGGCCCCAACTTCCAGACATTGGCCAGAGCTGCCAGCGTCTTGAGGTGCATGGATGCTGTCACTGGCAGGTGTAGCAGCGGCTGAAGTTGCGCTGGCTGTGGTGGGTGCACTGCTGCTCAACTCCGGGCTGGTGTCATCTGCTTTGTCCCCTTTAAGCGCCTCATTAATCTTAGCCAAGGTGGCAGTAAAGTGGTTGAGGGCAGATGCACGCAGTACTGTACTGCCCAGCCCTTCCAGCTGTACATTCAGCTTGGTGGCTGGCAGCGACACATCAAAGGCCAGGCGATTGAGAGCCAGGGAGGCATTGAGCTGCAGTGGGGGTAGAAGTGGGGACATCTCACTGGCTCCTCGGACGTAGCCCTGCTTGGGGCTGAAGGGTGGTGCTGGGTGCATCACCACGACTGAACCCACCTTCGCGTGCAGGTGTTGGTAAAGCACCAGCTCCTGCAGGGCCTCAAGCGCATCCAGCTGTGCGGCTGCTGCTTCAGCGCTGCTGCGGTGATGGCTGTCTTCAAGTATTGCGCACAGGACGCGAGCCTTTGCAGCTAATGCACCGGGTGCGTAGGCATCAGGCGTGGACAGCTGTATCTGTGACAGCTGCACCTCGATGCACGGCTTTGGCCGCAAGTCACCCGCGCCGCCACCTGGCCCAAGCTTGAGCCCAGTGAGGCCTGGCATTTCACTGGGCGGCAGCTGCTCCGCCACCAGCGTGATGGCCTCCAGATGGACCGAGATCTGCGGTGGTGGATGCAGCAAGGGGCGAAGGCAGGCGTGGCTGTTGTGCTCTCGCTAACATGAGCACGGGTCCCCTTGATGCCCTGGCTTTGCTCTGTGTACAACAAACAGCACCCGGCGTATGCGTCTGTTCAACATTTGCAAGCCTGCCCATACTCAGAGCACCCACATAAACTGTCATGCAGCACTTCACACACCTGAGCCCCTGCAGGTGAGAGCATGAGGTGGTGCAACTTCGCATTCAGCTGCGCCCGTGTGCCATGCAGCTCGCACATACTGCGCTGCAGCCGCTCTTCAAGTGTGCCTGGAAGCTTGACGCCCAGCGCTGCACCAAGGCTCGAAAAAAACCTGGGGCGGTGCAGCAGCTGCAACGGCAGCACATGCACACCAATGAGTGCAGCAGCCGAAGCAGCAGCTGCTGCCTGCTGCTGTGGCTGTTGGGATGTAGAATGTGGCGCAGAGCTGCTCACAACTGGGGCTGGGAGGCCAGTAGGAGGCTGAGAGAAGCGGATGGTGATGATGGGGGGCCCATGGCTGGTGGTGGCTGACGCGGCCGGGCCCCCAGCTGCTGCAGCAAGTGCGGAGGAGCGCCACATGCTTGAGGGAGTGACAGGCTGTGCATGGTCGTCATCTATGCCCGCATGCCAGCTGAGCTCCTGTCCCTCATGGCCGGAAACCGTCTGCCGGCTGCCATGCGCTTCAACAGTCGCAGGCGCAACCGACGACAAGGTGTGCGTGTGGTGCACACCCTGGTGTCGCATGTGAAGCCCAGATACGTCCACACTGGTGCTACGTGCCGTTTGCAGTGCACTAGGCATGGAGGTGGTTGCAAGAAGCGCTGAATGGTGTGTGTCTGGGGCCCTGGACGAACAAGGGAAGACCACACATTCCATGATCCCAGGTGCTGAGCAGCAGTCCTGCACCTGCAGATGGCCGATCGCCACACTTGCAGATACCTGACCTGGCTTTGTGACTGCCTCTGCATGCACATCCCTCATCTGAATGAGGCCCAGGTCCTCATGCTTCTCATCCTGTATGGCCAACGTTGCCGACATGACGTGCAGCTCAAAGCACACACGGATGGCCTGCGCCACAGGCGACTGGGTCTGAGGCTGTGGCAGGTGTGGTCCATATCCATATGCGTGCGGTGACTGGTGGGGGCTGCTGGGCTGAGTGGCGGCAGGGTTACGATCAATCAGACGTTGCAGCTCTTGGATCTCAGACTGAGATGGTGTGCTGTGGGCCATACCTCCCCGGCCAAAACCCCCCATGCCCCACACAAAACCGGAGATGCCAGCCAGGCCCCATGCCACCCAGCTGCTGGACCCAGAGTTACCAGAGGATGCAGCTTCACCTTCACACACACACAACAACAACACAGGAAAGAAGACAGCACATGTGAGCCATTTCTTGCGCTGATGCATGGAAGGGCAAGTGGGTGCCGACTTGCATTGAGTCTACATAAAAATGGTGCAACGCCAGACAAGGGGGTGCGTCCCTGCACATGCAGCAGTCTACTGCATGGCAACCACACGATCCATCAACAAGCACAGCAACACAGGTCTTGCCTCCACGCCATGGCACCCACTTGCTGCCTGCTCTTGCAAAGCCGCCTCAGCAAGTGCGCGGAAGTGCAGGATGCGCGGCACGTCCAGCTCCTCCTCCAGCCGTACCAACTCATCATTCCAGCGCTGCTCTGCCGCATCCTGCTGTGCTGCAGCACCTGTGTCCTCCCAGTCTGCCTCCTCCTCATCTCCATCTTCCTCGGCCTCAGCCTCAGCCTCAGTGTCTGCCTCACTTTCCGCCTGACTGCCCTCAGCCTCTTCTTTGTTGCTAATGCTTGCCCGGCATGTACTACCCTCTCCTCCTGCACTCTCGCCGCTGCGCCCCTTAACGCGCTCAACTCTGCATCCCTCTACATCATTGTGACGTGAATCAGCCTGGCTGGCCGCTTCCCCGTCACTGCCTTCGCTGCGATGCCCAGCGTCGTGCTGTGAGACACGCACTGGTGACGGACTATGTCGTCGAGGCCCACCAGCTGTTGCACCGCCCTTCGCTCGCAGGTTCTCAAGCTTACGCTTGTACAGCGCAATGTACAGCTGCTGCAGTACCTCGTCACGCAGCTGCTGCCTTGCCTGCATGGCTGGTGGGGCGCTGGTTGTGCGCCACTGCGCATGCAGATCGTGCATGACTGCGTTGATAGCGTATTGCCACACATGCCTCCACGTGACTGCACCAGGGGGTATGTGTTCCTGGCTGCCTCGCGTAGACCAGGTTCCAGAAGCGGGTGTGGATGCAGTCGCTAGCACTGAGCTAGCAGCTTGCGGTGCATCTTGTGTATTGTAGTTGTGGGGGCTACAGTTTCCCACGCTGGCGGCGTTGGTTGGCGTGACAGGTTGTGGTGAAACGCCAGGGGTGTGAGGCTGTGGTGAGACGTCACCAGTTTTTGCTGCGCCGGGTGAGCTCATCCTGCCATCCTGCTGGTCACCAGCAGCAGCTGCTGGCTCCCCTGCCGCTGTCTGCTGCCCTCCCCTGTGCACAGGTGTGCCCCGCCCAGACGCAGGCCGGCTGCCGCCTGCAGCAGCGGCAACCGCTGCCTGGGGTGCACAGAGGTGCGGCTGTGGCTGTGGCTGGTGCACAGCGTCCAGCAGCTCCAGCTGCGTGCGCCACGCCGGCGGCCGGAAGCGGCCGTAACGCTGCCGCTTGCTCCACACTTGTGCGGCGTCAGCGAGGTGCAGCAGAGCCAGGTGCTGGCCCGGGCTCAACTGCAATGCATATGCACCAAGATGTGCTGTCAGGGAATGCATGTGGATGCCTGTAGCGATGCCATCCAGCGGCAGTCCTCGGTTACAGGCACTTCAGCATCTACTCAGCTATGAATGTGCCAAAGCAGCTTGGCCATGCATATGAGCTCATAACCAGCTCACCTGTATCTGCACTAGGTCCGTGCCGGTCAGCACCTCCAGCCGCATGTGCGCCGGCTCCGGCGGCTGCCCGCCTGCGGCAGTGCCTCCCGCACCAGCCGCCTCTGCAGCCACGGTGCGCACCGACACGCGCATGCCGGCCTCCACAGGGCCCACCACAGGCTTAGCCTCTGGAGCCACGCCAGCTTCCCCACTGTCCACATACAGCTGCCAGCCCTTGATGACGACCTGGCGCTCAATGCGCACGCCGGCCTGGATGGGGCGCACCATGCGCAGCAGTGCAGCCGACAAGGAGCGGCTGTCCGCGCCCGTTGCAAGTGTGTCGAAACGCAAGCCAACCACCACTCCACCAGGGTTGGTGTGGCTGGGTGGTGCGCGGAAGCACACGTGCACGTTTGTGATGGACAGCTGCAGGTTGTTGAGCAAGTAGGTGGCGAGCGTCTCGATGATGGACCAGCGGCCCCACCCGCTGCGGCGTGACAGCTTTGCGATCTCCGCAGCGGCCAGCTCCGCCTGCTTGGCGGCGCGCTCCCGCTGCAGCGAAGGCCCCTCCTCCCAGTCTGCATCGTCACGCGCGGTTGCCTCAATAGACACGTCTGACAGCTCGATCACCAGTGGAGCCCCATGCACCATCCAACGGCCCCATGGTATCTGTGGGGGTCCATGGGCGCAGGCACAAGCACAGCTCTTGTGGCAAGCAGCGGGGACGCACTCAGCGCATGTCATGCAACCATTCAGTCGTAAAATAAACAGCGGGGTACCTTTCCAGAAATCTTTGCATGTTTTGCACTTCATCATCATGCAGTCAGGAGGCAGCACTGCGATCAAACCATGCCGTGCGCACACCTTGAGCCGCAGCTTGCCAACTTTGCCCTCACTGATGGCCACAGGCAGCTGCATCTGGTCGAGTGCACCAGGCCGCAGCTGCACGTTCTCCAGAACACCTTGGCCTGCCATGTATGTACACAGGACTTCCATTCAGTGTGCCATGCATGGTGCTTCTCATACTGTGCATGCCTACATGATGCAAACCTGCCAGAACACCTTCATACACGTTGCTTGTCGCACCTCCCCATAATGATATGCGAAGCTTGTCTCTGGAGATGTCCAGCAGGTGCCCAAGAGCCGCGACGATCAAGTCAGCAATAAAGTTGCTCAACATTCCTGAAACACACGCTCAGCGTGTCACCCGGTCATCTCATCGGCTGATGGCAGAACCCCAATTTGCGCAGTGCCCAAGGCAAAACGCCGAGAGCACCACCAACCAGCCCCATGCATCATTTGATTATTGGTTTGAGGATGTTGGAGGCCTACGGCATTGGAGTCCCACTGTTCACGCAAAAAGCCTGCTGTGGTAGGAGCTGTACAGTGTTGCTAGTATTGTTTCGTCACGCCTGCATACCCCCACGAGCTGGATCCGGTGTGTACCGCAACTGTACAGCTACAACGGTGTTGGCGGTAAACGCCCAACATCCCTTGCAGAAGTGGTGCACATGCAACCGGTTTACTTGCTAAAGGGGAGCCCAGTGCTCGGCTTACGGTCAACCTCATTGACTTGTAGTGCAGGCTTCACTCCTGAACCTGCGCCACAGGCTTTGCGTTGCTTCATGCAGAGCTTTTGTTAAGGACGCTTTCTACTTGAGGTGGCCGTGATCCAGGTGCACAAGAAATGTGCCATGACGAAGCGATGAATCCAGCTTAAGCCATGGCCCCATCAACTGGCGTGCGACTGGGTTTGGATGGCATCGTCGTGGTGCCTCCCTTTGAGTGTGCCTGGCTTTCGGGGCCTGGCTACGAACTGCGTGATGGGTGTGGCTGCATCGTTTTCGAGGCGCGTGCGGAGACGGATGTTACAATTCTCCTTAAACCCACAGGGGCAAGCATTGCCACCAAACGTCTACAGCCCCTGCAGCAGCGCCAGCAGCAGCAACAAACGCCTGCATCGCCGGGCATGCAGACGCCCTCCACCACCAGTGGCCTGGCGGGGCAGCCAGAGCCCAACTACACAGTCATCTTCGGGTCGCATCGCAATAGCTGCCTCAAGGTGGAGAAGAACGGATCGATGGTGAGCCAGGTGCAGGGCGTGCCTGGTGCGCGGGTAAGCGAGCGCGAGTTTGGCAAGCTGTGGGTGGATGTGAACAAGGGCGTGATCACCATCGGCACTGGCGAGCCAGAGACAGCTACCATCTCGCACCAGTGGGTGGATCCGGAGCCCATTGCCAACATCTGCCATGTTGGCCTGAGCTGCTGGGACCGCCATGTCAGCTACCGTTGCATCGCAGTGCAGCGCGCATGCGGGTTCCCCATCCGTGCAGTCACAGCTACTGGCAGCAGCGGTGGTGGTGACGGGCCTCCCTTCACCAGCCTGTTTGAGATGTGCAGCCAACAGCTGGTGGCTAGCCTTGGCATGCACCCGCGCACACAGCCGTGTGAAGTCGCGTGCGTGGCGGAGCTGTTACTGCCCACCACGCGCCCCCTCTACCGGGCTTGCCTCCACCACCTTGCTCGCCACTTCAGGGAGGTTTCACAGCCAGAGTTAATGACAGCAGCAGCACCAGCAAGGACCGGTCCATTGCAGGCCGCCGCAACACAGTCACAAATTCAGCCGGCACCTCCAGGTGCAAGCCCCAGCAGTTCAGCGTCGCCACCACCACACGCATTTGAGTCCTTGACGCCCACGCTCCTCTGTGACATTCTTGCCCAAAACAGCATAGCAGTCCCTGAGAAGGAGATTTTTGACGTCGTGCTGCGCTGGGCGCGTGCGCGGGGCGCAGATGCGTGGGTGGGTGGGTCAACTACTATCAGCCAACCACAGTCAATCAGTCGCATTCCATCAAGCAGCAGCCGGCAAGCTGAGAACAGCACGCCCCTTGTGAGCAGCACCAGCGTCACTGCATCACACATGGAGGTGGACCATGCAGGTCCCAGCTCCCCCCCCACCTCATCAAAGGGGGGGCTGGACCGGCAGGACAGTGGCGCGAGCAGCAGCACAGGTGGTGGTGCAGCAGGGATAGCAGCTGCGGGCCCATGCGCTTTCACAGAGGAGGCACGTGCAGCAAGGGAGGAGGTAGGACAGGTGCTGGGCCTCATTCGCTACCCGCTCATGCCTAAGGAGGTGCGCAGGGATGGGATTATCGCCTCACCATTCAAGCTGCCCGTGCTTGCAAGCTGTTGACAAAACACCGATGCAGAGCAAGGCCACACAGCATGTACCTTATGATAATCGCTTGGGTTTCTATATGTCTCAATTCAGGCTTCCTTGCTGCATGCAGGCGCTGCACGAGGTGCTGCAGGTGCCACTGGTGGAAGCATACCCAGGTGTGAAAGCTTTGGTGCTAGAGGCACTGGGTCTTTCGCCAACAGATGCCACTGACGAGCCGGGCACATCGGGCGCACCGCTCGAGTCCAGAGACGCATCCACCCCACAGCGGCAGGGTTCCGCAGGTGTTTTTGCTGTCGCTGGCAAGCGCATGCTGCACCGGAACAGCGTGGACGGCGTCATCACCAACGCAGCCAGGTGCGGGTGTTTGTACTGCCTGGCTGCGGGATGCGAGCTCATACCTGCATGGCACTTGCATGATGTGTGCGGAGAAAACCCAGCTGACTCGGTGTTGCTTGTGCTGCTGCCCATGGCCACAGGTTCACACGCCGCTTGCTGCCCCTGTGCTCTGAGTGCGCGTACGTTTGCGATGGCGATACCAATGGCGTGCTCAGGTTCATTGGGACCACGTACGGCACACAGGTGCGCACAGCATGGTCGTGCACAGCACTGATACAGTTAGTAGACTGTGGACTCCGGGGACTGTGGACTGTGGATTGTGTTATATCAACCCCTTGCCTGGGCGGATTGATTGAAGAGCTGTCTTGTCTTGAACGCCATCATGTGCCATCCGCAACAGGAGTGGGTGAACCCTGTGCTCGCGCGCCGCGTGTCGGTGCGCGCGTCGTCACCTGCGTCGCGCTTCACGGACCCCAAGGCGCTGTGTGGCGACAAGTTCCTGCGCACCAACTTTGCAGGGCCACGGTGGGGTAGCTGCATGACGCATAGGCAGGGGCAGTGTTTCTCAGGCTTCTGAGCCAGCCATGTGTGGGTGCGTAGCTTGAGCCCTGCTTCTTTGCTGCTGACGGGCTGACGACCAATGCTGTTGTACTGCTGGCATGCGGCACAGCTATGTTAATGGTGCACCTGACTCGTGGTGGCTAGTGGAGCTGAGTCCAGGCCACAGCCTGATGCCCACATACTACACGCTCCGCCACGATGCATCACCGGAGTACCCACGGTCATGGACGCTGCAGGTGTGTACTGCTGTGCTGCAACAGGTTAAGGAGCTGAGGGTACAAGGTCTGGGGTTTGGGGCATTGAGCGCTCAGGATAACCATGACCTGTAAGGGTTGTGCTGTGTGTGCACCCTGTGTACACGCAGCAGCCACAAGTGCACGTGTCGTCCGTGGCGACAAGCATCTTGTAGATACCTGCCCTGATGCATTGCAACCCCCCTCCCCCCTCCCTTCACCTTTCTCCCGTGAAACCCCTCCCCCCGCCCCCTCATCCCTCCACGTCTGCTCTGACGCCTTCTGCAGGGCTCCACAGACGGCACCACCTGGGTGGATCTACGAGTGCACAAGGCCGACCACTCGCTCAAGAAACCCGGGCAGTACGCCAGCTGGCCTGTGCTGGGGCCTGCAGCCCAGGTGTCATACACCTCCTTCCGCCTGCTGCTGACCGGGCCCAACGCAAGCCGCGAGCAGCCCCACAACTTCCCCCTGTCTTACCTGGAGCTGTATGGCTTCCTTCAGCACCCGCCAATCACTGCCCCACCGCAGCCGTCCATCGGGGCTGCAGCTGGCACAGGACCTGGCAGCAGTGAGGTTGCAACTGCAGATGCGGCTGCATTAGGCAAGGCTGGGTCATGCGCAACAACCACATCATGAATGGCTAGGGCGACATTTAGAGGTTATGAAGACGCTTCTAGAAGCCTACCGGCGCTGCACATACACAGCTTCCACAGTGTTCTACAGCATGGCAACTCTGATGTTGATCATGGATGCAAGTAACCACGGTGACCACAAAGAAACATTTCACGTGCCATCGGCTTTACAAAGGCCAGGCCATGCTTGGATGCATTGAACCTTTTTCTACTCATGGCTTGTCTGCATGATTTGCATGGTAGTTAAGTTGGGGCCACAAGAGGGGCAGGGGCTGTTTCCATGCCTGACGTGCAGCCTGTTGCACACCACCAATCCATGCATTGTTTGTGTTTGGGCCAGGTGTTTGCTGTCCTGCGTCTGCAGTGGGAGATGTGTGATCCCACCTCAGCATTTTGTTTGTTGTATCATGCAGCATGAGCGACATCTGCACATACGCTTGCTGTGTATTATTCTGACTGTTTTGTTCTGCGTTGATGGGTGGCTGATGCCAGCGCTCAACTATGCCATCTGTGTGTACTAACAGGGAACAATCCTGAGGTGCAGATGTCTGTTAAAATTTGCTGTCCAAGAGTTCATCAGGACGTACTGAGGCACATGGCATGGTGTAAACATGTACCGCACTTCAGCCAGCTTGCTGCAGTTTTTCAGCCTGCTTCACATCCCTGATAAGTGAGTACCTGTGCATTTCATGTGCAAGCAAAGCAAATGAGAGAGGCAGACCAACCATCGGCATGATACACATCCACCACCTATCTTGTTAAGCACCATGCAAATATATTGGCCCGATCAGTCGCATCTGGGTTTGTCTTGAACTCGTGAAAATGTATGTTGCTTAACCCATGTCCCAGTCTTAGAATAAGGGCATGTTGACATGGTAACACACCACATGGATGACCAACATTGATATGGGCGTCACAAACGCAGGCTGATCCAGCTGCTGGCAGGTCATCATGAAATACCATAAACTGCAGCAGCCACTACAAGCGATGCATCTGCAGTGCGCTGTGCTGCAGCCTCTGCGGCCAGAGTACGTGCCTGCTGCCGTGATACCCAGCTCTCGTATAGTGGCACAGTTCCAGATGCTCCTGTGCCTACAGCAGCAGGCGTCGCAAGGTGTGGCTGGGTACGAAGGGCATCACGTGTTGCAACACCTGCATGGCTGAGGGCCAAGTGGTGGTTGGCTGGTTGCGCAGGGTCAGGGTGGCCGACAGCCCCCAACCCCACCACCTGCTGCTCACCGCCGGCACCACCTGCCCTTGTGTTAGTGCCCCCACTACCGCTAAGCATTGCCCCGGGCAGTGTGTGGGGTGGCAGGTCTGTGATGTGGTGCCGTGGCACGGGGCGGGAGGAGGTGGGGGCTGCCCCAGCAAAAACACCACCAGTGTGACCCCCGCGTACGCTGCCATATGCCAGTACACCACGCAGTGGCCCGGGGGCTGCTATGGGAGCTGTGGGCTGTGCACATGGGCCTGCAGCTGGAAGAGATCCAGGCGAGCCATGATGCCGTGACTGCGTTGTGTGCACCGCATCACGCTCCCCATCTTCTGCACCCCCAGCTCGCCCTGCCCCCACATGGCTACAGAAGGCTGAGCTGGTACGTGGCATCTTGGCAGGACGCCCATCCTCACATGAGCCATCCTTGGCCCCTCTGCCTGACCCCACCTCCGTGCCACCTTGCGGCCCACCTCCACCCCTGCTCGCACCACCACCGTGGCTGCTTGGCCCTGCCCCACCCTCCCCACCACCCTCATCCCTGCGGCTGTCCTTCTCATGCCTTCTCCTGCTCTTGTGCTTCTCCTTCTTCGTGTCGCCCTCGTCCTCGCTGCTACTGCTGCTGCTACTGCTGCCATCGCTGCTGCTGTCGCTACTGCTGGAGCTGGAGGAGCTGCTGCTGCTGCTGCCGCTGAACACCACATCATTGCGCGCGTCCAGTGCGTCTGCTTTGGCGGCCAGGTCCGGCCGGGCTTCTCGCAGGGCTGCAAGCCACTTGATGCTCATCTTTGGCCGGCCACGCCGCGTGTGGCGCCATACCTGGGAACCAGCGCAATGTGTGAGGCATTGCCGAATCGGTGGAATGCGCATGTGCGGACAACAGCAGGTCACCCACAGCAGATGAAGTTCTGGCTTATGAACGGCATGCATGAATGTACAGCCGCAGGAAGAGCTAACGCTCATCATTGAGCCAAGCCCCAAGCCATCCAAAAAACAGCCGTGCCGCACCTGCTCAAAGTTTGCTGTTGACACATAGTTCTGTGTCACTGCCACTGTCATATCAAGGTTAAGCACTGCATGCCACCAGCCGCCTGGCACATACACGGTCTCGCCCGGGCCCTGCGGTGTGCAGGCGAGTCCACACCGGTGTGTTTAACTCAGCAGAGAGCGCACAGGTGGAGAACCTCAAATGGGCTCGGACTCTTGCTGCACAACAACGACAGCCCCACATTGACTAACGATGTATTCAGCCAGCAAAGAGCCGGTGGAGGTCAACAGAATGACAGCTTAGACCATATTCGCCCTTGCCACACCTGGATCAGGTCCAGCGGGCGGGCGGTGGGCCAGGCAGGGTCATGTGCCGCGCGCGGATAGACGCGTGAGAACCATGACACGGCCTCGCGCTCCAGCCCCACCTCACGCGGCAGCACCAGCTGCAGACACGCAGCACAGCAGGCAGCAATCGAGCCGAGGGGTTAGAAACTAATGTAGTGTGCGAGCAGCAGGGGTGAAAAGGGATCAAACAGGGCGTACTGAACCTTAAACAACAACACAGCATCGCAAGGGCAAGGTGAGCACTGGCATTGCTCACATGTTTGGGTGTGCCTGGTGGGAAGAGTGCCCAGCGCTTGTGGCCCTGCAGCAGTGCATTCCAGGCACTGGTCGCAAGCGGATCGATGTGCAAGCCAGAGCCTGAGCGGGGTGGCCCAATGACCACCCACCTGCAGGCAGCAGTTGGTTGGCAGGCTGGGCTTTTTCTGTCATGGGGCAAGGCATGCCTTAGAGGCTCAGCAAAAGGCGACAGCTCAAGGGGGCATGCATGGTCCTTCAGAGCATCCAGGCACAAAGCAGGGCTTGTCTGTGTCAACATGCACATCTGCATATCCTGGCACAGGCATGTGCGCCATGCAGCGAAGAGTGCACAAGTGAGCAGTGTGGAAAGATGCACCTATACGGCGGTCGGCGCTTCTCTCCCACCAGCTTGAACAAGTCCTCCTTGAAGTACGGCGGCACCTCGTAGTCCTGTGATGACAGCAGAGCACAGTACGGTATGTCAAAACGCTTGTGTGCACGCCTGCACTACACACTGAAGCGTGAGCAACACAACAAGTGTGCCTACTGGCAATGCAACACAAGTGGCGTGCACAGATGTGAGCGGAGCGTATCCTGCCACTGGCCCGTTACAGTGCGCACGGTACACGCCTGTATCACACCTGCCGCATGCCCTTGCTGCCATGGCGGTCGGCAAAGCTGCCGTCAAAGATGTACAGCGGCGAGTCATCCACTGCCCCATGCTCCGGGTGGGTGCAGTACTCGAAGAACCAGCGACCCTTGAGCCGTACCGCGTACCCGTCATCGTCAGTGCCCACCTGAGTTGCAGCAAGAATGATTGTCAACATGAGTACACTTCTGTCTGGCATCATCACTGAGAAGCCAATACCCACCTGTCCTCCCGAAAGTCCACCCACCTTGAACTTGTGCTCGCCATACTTGGCAGACAGCTGCGCAGGGGTCCATGCACCGCGCCCTGCCGTCCACTCATCCGTCAGCCCTGTGATGATCACGGGCAGCCGTGGCCGCTCAAAGCGCTCCACAAACTCCTCAACCGTCAGGTCCTGCGCGTGTGCAGCGGCAGCACATCAGGCGCGTGCCTTCTCTTGCAAGCCTTACGTGTGACCATGGCACATGCAGGCCTCAGTCAAACAGCGGACGAGATGGACAACATGTGCTGCTGGACATCACGGCAGTCATGGCAATGTGGGCAACCCAGTGCTGCAGATGCTCCACTGTCCAGCTGCTCCTTTCCTCAGCGTCCAGCTGCTCACCTTCCAGTGGATGCGGGGGATGTTATCTACCAGCCCTTCAGTGGACAGGATGTCACTCTCTGCGAACCCGTGACGCCTCCTGCATACACCCATGCACACATGCTGAAATGGACATGGTGCAGATGGAACCTTTGGGAGAGTGTACAAAGCACGGCTGCGTGCGTGGCAGTCCAGAATACATGGCTGCGCTTATGGGCATTTGGGCATGGTTCGGGAGCCCGTATCACCCGTACATTCTAGGAAGACAGGATCCTAAGCTGCAAGGGACACAGGTTGCCACAGGCGCACCAGTCACCACGCGACACACTCAGCTCGCTGCGCGCTGCACGCTTGACGGCACGGATCTTCTTGTCGCGGTGCCTGTAGTGCATTAGTATGTGATGCAGCAGTATCGTATGTAATCCCCCATGGTACGACCCTCATACGATCACGGCATGATACAATCATCACAGCACACGCACATCCCCAGCGCTCCAGCCGCTGAGCAATGGTGAGTGGGCCAGTGCACCACATGTGGCTCAATCAGAGCGCATGCGCATGCAACACGCCAGTTGGTGGTGCACTCTGGCAGATGCTGCACACCAGCATCCATGGGCATGGCCATGAGCATGAAGGCACCCGCACCATGTCTCATCCTCCGTCTCCGCCTCATAGCCGTTCGATTGGTACTTGGTGTACTTGTCATTTGCACCCTTCTGGACTGGCAGGTGATCTTTGTGGCCATGCGGTACGCCACCAGCTGCGACACAAGGCCCCTCGTCGGCAGCCAGCCCCCTTTCACAGCTGCAGCCCATAATTACATCACCATCAAGATTACAATAACATGGACTCGGAGCAAGGACGTACACAGTACAAATGTGGCGAGCAGAGACCCGACGCTATTATAACAGCATTCGTCAATTGTGATGCCAGGGTGGAGATAAAATTCACCACCGCCTCACATCTCACAGCACGCGGCAATGTTGCACCTGATGAGGGAGCGTTTTGAGGTTTGAGATGTATGTAAGTGTGTGTCGCTGCGGTCCTTCTTGGCCCGTGGACTGGACCGTTGGTGTCAAGTTCGTATCAATGCGAACAAACCCACTGTGCACCATTTTCGTAACTGGAGCACGCTTAGCTACGGGTGGGGTGTGCCTGAAGGCAGTACTGTCCAAGGGTGCAAACCTGCAGTGTCTTGTGCTGCATCTGCAACACCCCAACTGTACAGGGATGCTGTGGGGAACATGGCTAGGTTCAGGATGCTGCATTTTGAGAGCTGCAGGTCCAATGGAACGCCCTGGCATGGGCGCGCGTTTGCAAGGTGTGATCGTTGCATGGTCGTGGATGATGAACCTTACTTGGTGTTTGATTGCAGCACCACCGCTGATTTCAGGCAGGATGCCTATGTAATCTCACTTAATTGTACCAGAGCGGAACATACTCAAGGCTTGGATGTCGCAAGAGGACTGGCTAGGAGTGGCACAATTCGTGCATGAAAGCATGCAGTTGGTGGATGCGCCGTTGGTTGGTGGCAGGGGGGAAGGAGGATGAGGCTGGCAAGGATGTGTATGGGTGGTTTCGCAGTGACCTGGGCACCTGGCCCACGTTGACTGGTGATGGGGCTGCAGGCGGGGGCCCCCCGGGCATAACCTGCACACCTGGACACATTGTCTAGGGGTGCTTAGGCCTGGTCACACGCAGAACTATCGGCCCACCCTCTCGACCTTCCTGCTGTCTAGCCCGACCCCAGGAGCTTGCAGGTGGGGAACCGCGGGAGGGCAGGGGGGCGCAAGCTTGCCACATACAATGCGTA
>QAXD01000181.1:1298362-1469495 GCA_004335575.1 Haematococcus sp. NG2
TTGAATGCTAGATGCTCTAAGGCACGCTATGGAGCGTGCAATGCTGATCAGCCCGTGACTGGCTGAAGGCTCGTGTAACATGAACATGAACATGAACTGTCTAGCCCGGTTGAAACCGGCTGCATGACTTAGGGACTATGTTGGATATGGGTGTCAGCATGACACCAACAAACATGGGATGCTACATGCTCTAAGGCACGCAATAAAGCGTGCAATGCTGATCAGAATCGGAATTGAAAATGATATGCCGCCTAGAAGCCCTTGACTGGCTTACGGTGTAACAACAACAACAACAATGCTGATCAGCCCGCGACTGGCTGAAGGCTTGTGTAACATGAAAATGAACACCCCACACTGAACGACTGTACATAGTGAGCATCAAGCACCATTGCTGCACTTAAGGATGCAAGAGCAGGACAAACCTGCACTGACATATGCTCTGAAGCTGGTTGTGTTTTGACCAGCACCAACTTGGATTTCTAGCCAGCATATTATTACATTACTGCGCTTGCAACCCCAAGAGCCATGTTCATCAATTGCCTTGCATATCCATTGCCTTGCATATCATGCAAATGCAGTGCATCCTGAATGCTTGAAGTTTGAATCACACCACAGCCATCCCGCCAAATGAATTCCCAGAAGCGTGCCATCCTGCATTGCCCCACACACAAGAAACTGTATGTCTGTCTATGTCCTAAGTTTACTTGCCAACTGTCCTTAGTCTACGGCAGAAATCAGCAGCCGGTGAGCCAATCCCAATAATGTTGTACACAAACTGCCCGCCTGAGCAGCCATGCAAGTTTTGCGCCAGCGATCAAGATGCATGGCACTCAAGCAATGTACAATTGTGTCTCGTCACAATCAGGTCTACTGCTGTTGCATTGCATTGGCCATGGTGCACAACATGCTGTGCACATGCACATGCATGTATCATGCATGTGCAAGCCTTTGGGGCTGGTCCAAGACGTCGTGTTTGGGGTCCGGCCCTTGTGCAGGGCGATGACGCAATTGCGTACTCTCCGTCATGAGCGCGCTGTCAGAGCATATGAAACTTCGGTCAGCCTTGTCTGGGGACAGATGGCATCAGATGTAAAGCTCCAGCTCCTCGTCTGCAGACGAAAAGCAGCCAGAGCTAATGTGAAGCAGTGTACAACCATGCGTTTTATAAGTTCCACGTTGCCGAGGCTCCAAGTCCCGCCCAGATCAAAGCATGGTAAGCCAGGTCAACAGACCTGACACTAGTCGGTCCAGGTCCACCTCATGCACAAGCTGCCTGCGACGTGAATCCAGCTCTGCCTGCAGCCCTCGCAGTTTGTTGGCGGTGTGCTGGGAGAGCATGCGGGAAGTGGGCTTGACCACCCCCAGCAGCGCCTGATAGCTCTGAATCCGACGTAAGCGCGAGGTAGGCACAGCCCGTAGAGCAGCCTGGCGCTGGGCGCTCAGGTGGGTCTCCTCCTTGTGCAGGTCAGCCTCAAAACGAGCGCGGGGCACAGCCATTTTCAATGTAATGCCTGCAGTCAACCGTAGGCTGATTGCGTGCACGATGTGGTCCACAGTTTCATCATTGTACATCTCACCTGGTTCAAAATTTGGATCTGACACTGGCGCCCCCGCCCATGCAGCGGTTACGCAGATCACCTGCAAGCTTAAGTTGCTCGCCCTAAGTTCGTTTGCAGATATATGCGTAATGGTGGGCTGGCCCCTTGGACTGCAGGACGAGTTGCTGCTTCCTTCCCAGCTCCATGTGGATGCAGAACTTTGCAAGTGCTGTGCTTAGAATGCATGCCAGAACAGCATGCAATCAGCTGGCCTGCGCATCCATGGATCTGGGCAGCTAGCTGCTTCCAGATTGCTTGTAGCCAAATCCTCAACCACACATCACTTCATTACGTGTGTGCTGTACCGTGATTGCATGCGCTGCCTGAGCTATCGGTGTGTTCCTTACCTATATGACGGATAAAACCTGGCAGCGGTCAAAGGGCGATGGTAACAGTTGCAGGATGCAAGCTGTGGCAGCAGTGCCAACAAATGCCTGCTGCACGTTCAGTCCTGTGCGCTGCAAACCAAAAGGCTGGGGTGTGTGCCCAGCTTGCCAGGGTTGAGGATGTTGTCTGGATCCAGTGCATGTTTGATTGAGGCCATGATCTCCAAGGGGAAGGTGCCGTGTTCCTGCGCCAGGTACTTGAGCTTGCCTGCGTGCTAGGCGTGATGCATGCTGGGGTGAGGAGCAAGGCTCCACGCATTCATTGAGGCATGCATTCGTAACTGGAGTTATGGGGGATGAGGCACGACAGAACACAGCGTGACATGAACACACCAGTGCCGAGGCCGTGCCCGTACTGATTACCCTCTGCATACAGTCAGTTGCGGCAGGCACCAAGCCGCACAAATGCACCGGGACTGGTGCTCCAAGGCACAAGACACACTCACCATAACCAACGCCGTGCTCGCCAGTACATGTGCCACCTGCCTCCAACGCGTGCTGGATGATCGCACCTGCCACGCGCTTTGCTGTGGCCACCTCCTGCTGGCTGGATGGGTCCACCACCATCCTGCAGCAAGGCCACATGGTAGTCCCGCAGGCACACAGCAGCAATCAGCGGGCCAGCTGCTTGCCAAACGCTATATTCAAACAAAGCAAGCTCATGTGTGAGTGCAGCAGGGGCCATGGTCAGGGGAGTGGCTCACAGTCATGGTGCAGCATGTGCTGTCGACATCAACAACAGCAGCAGCAGCAGCAGTACAACGCGTGGAACAAGCTGGCGCTTGCAACATGACCAGCATGCAAGACGTAGATGTATCACCACATGTCAACACCACTCACATCATGTGGAAGTTGCCATCCCCCACATGGCCCACCATGGGTGCCAGGATACCCGCACGAGTCACCTCGTCAGTTGCCGCCAAGATGCAGTCCGCAAGGCTGCAGCACACACAATGTTGCGGTGTTGTGCCGCGACCAGCGCAAGCAAGACCAGTTCAGCAGCAAGGGTGCAACAAACATACGAGGGCCATGCCAGCGCATGCGTCAAGACTGGTTTCGTGTGAACAGTGTACATGTGTTGTGTGTTGTTGGAGTGTGTATACTCCACATGTGGCTGCTGGTGCATCCGTAGCGCTACGGATGCAACAGCAGCCAGATGTGGAGTATGTATTCGGGCTCTTCTACTTACCCTCCATTGTGGTGGCTGACATGCACTGCAACAGCCATACATAAGCACAAGGCTGCACAAGGAAGTGGCTCACCGCGAGATGGGCACACAAACGTCGGTGGGGTAGCCCCTGCAGCCCGGCCGCTGGCTCACAGCTGCCCAGTACGCGGAGTGGCGCGCGGCCCACAGCTTGGCGCGCGCCTCAGGCTCCAGCGCCCATTTGAACGCTGAGCCGCCGCAGCCTGAGACCAGGCCAGCCACAGCCTCTGCGTGCTCCTTCACACCTGCAAGGAAGGGCTGGGACCCACTCAGTTCGGTACAGCACCACCAACAGCACTGCACGGTTGCCTGAAAGAAGTCGTGCACTCAAGGATACACCGAGCAAAGAAAGCTCCGTGCTCCTGGGGGCAGCAGCAGGGCTTGAAGGTCATCAATGGCCGCCACTAACATCTCTCAGCCGCTTCAGACAACATCATCAACCCGCAGCATCATGAACCAGGACCGCGGAACGACGACACTCTCCCCCAACAAACACACCTGTTGCTGAGCCATGGAACTCTAGGAATAATGTGGGTGTGGGCGTGAAGGATGTCTTGCTGTAGGCGTTGACCGCGGACAGTGCTGCTGCATCAAGCAGCTCCACACGCGCCACAGGGATGGCGCACCCCATGATGGCCTGTGTGAGCAAGGTACGACAGGCGTATATTAGTATGAAGGAGGCCAGTGTGGCTCTGTGGCATGGCAATCATTTCAGGGTTCAGCTTGCAGATGTAAGCCGCAGGCGCGGTGCTGCTTGCTTGGGGACAACCCTTGCCTGTAGCAGAGTCAGACAAGGATCATGAAGCAGTGATGTTGCAACAGACAGCATTGTGTGCAGTTTTTGTTGACGAGGAGCTTGCGGTGAGGTATCATGCACCTCCCAGCCTGTGCAAGGTCAGCTTGCATCCCCAGCACCTGCCTCCTCCATGCCATCACAAACCGACCCCTCATCTGGCTGCTGCACACCTGTACTGCCTCCACGGCGCCCTTCAGGTCCTTGAACTCACACACTGCCGCTGACACAGCCTCAGGTACGGGGTGCAGCCGCAGGGACACCTGTGATCAAGGCCACATACCATGGAGCCCACGAACAGCAGTCACAAGCATTCACAAAGGACACGACGAACATCCTGTTGTGTTCCCATGCGTGCTCAGACAAAGCCACACTGACACGCCTCACCTCTGTGATGACACCCAGGGTGCCCTCTGCTCCCACTAGCAGGTGGGTCAGGTCGTAGCCCGCGCTGCTCTTGCGCACGCGCCGCCCTGTGCGCATCACACGCCCGTCTGCCATGACAGCCGTCAGGCCCATCACAGCATCGCGCATGGTGCCATACCGCACCTGTGAACATTAGTGCACGGCACGCATGTGTTATCCTCTTATCAACCATCATCCTGTTGCTAGCCAGGCTCTATCACAACACAATGCCAGACATGATGAGTCTAGTAGCAACTGGCACAATGCAGTCACGTACCAGTGATGTCTTGCACACATGCACACGGTGGGGTAGGCATCATTACAACGCTGTTTGCGGTGCTTAGCAGCAAACCATGCAAGCACACAGCATGCACGTGTCGTCATTGCCGCGCAGCACCCTCCTCCTTACCGCATTGGTGCCTGATGCACGTGTGGATGCCATGCCCCCGATGCTGGCATCTGCCCCAGGGTCCACTGGGAAGAAGAGGCCTGTGTCTCGGATGTGCTCATTCAGCTGCTTGCGCGTCACACCAGCTTGCACCTTGCAGTCCATGTCCTCGACATTCACCTGTGGAGAAGCATGCATGAATTGCATGATCAAGGCCGCAAATGTGCCACAATCCTTACACGACATGTACTCTCATGTGTTTTGCATGTGCATTAGTTTTGCATCCATGGCTTGCATGATGCAAATGAGCTGCACCCAAAATCGGTCACATTGTGTGGCCATAGGCATTGCTTGTGATGCATGATTCATCAGCATCATCATGTGCAAGCTCCATGTATCATTCAGCACGTCCCCACCTCCAACACATGATTCATGTGACGGGACATGTCAATGCATACGCCACCACGCAGAGCTGCCACGTGGCCCTCAAGTGAAGTCCCGGTACCAAAAGGAATGATGGGCACGCGTGCGGCTGCACATGCGCGCACTACGCCTGCCACCTCCTCTGTGCTCCTGCCACATAGAAAGATGGTGTGGCAATGCCAGGCATGACCCTGTTGCTGCATGCCCAGGCAATCAAGCTGCACAGGACAATCCAAGAATGTCTCACCTTGGCCAGACAACGCATTGAGGAGGAGCTGGTGCAAAATAACCTTCATCTTTGCCGTGCTGCTCCAGCACCGCGTTCGCTGTTGATAGCTGTGTTCTTGGGTCTGCAAGTTTGTGGGCAATTTCTTGCAGAAACCCTGATGGAAGCGGAGGTGGCTCGGAAACCACGGTGGCCGGCTGCGCTACCGTTGCAAGCCATCGGTGCGTTCCGGTTGCGAATGTAAGAGCGCCTTGTTGCTTGTGTGGCAGGTGCTGCCAGACGTGGTGGCAGAGGCGCTGCAGCATTGATTTTGAATGGGAATCCTATCTAGATAAGCCCTGTCTATGCAGAGGGACAGCAGTACAACCCAGTACAGATGGCCTTTTACACTTGTCCAACCATGGCATCTTGCTGGGGCTGATGACCAGCATCAAGGTGTGCACAGAATTGTGAGCAAAACTGCGTGTCCAAACACACTGCTGCTTGCGGACTGATTCAAGTCAGCGCATGCCTTCAGTACTCTGCAAAATTTTGGTGCCCAGTCTTCTTTGCGTGCTCCACTGCTTCTTTCTCGCCCTTCAGTCCAATCTACGATTCAGAAGAACATGTGTCAGAGAAAAAATCACAGATTAGCACTGCCAGGCTGTCTCAGCTCCATGGCCATCAACCAGTTCAATCAACCAGTGGGCTGCAGTGGTGGTGGGTGAGATCATGCAGGTTGCTGTTAATCTCGTGGCAAGCTACAGCTGTAGTTTGATAACAGGGAACAACTGCCAACCCATCCATGCATTGGGTCCCAGTGCTGCAGTGCCGCACACCTGGCAAACGCCGCAACGCAGCGTGAAGTTGGCTGTGTCAGTGAAAGCACGCGCATCATGGATGGCCTTAACTAGCGCCGCTGCCGCGCGCTGCACCTGTGGCACGGAGGGTGCGGATGGGTTCAGCTCATGTGCCACGGGTCGATTCAGTGTTAGTGAACACAGCAACGCCAGCGCAGCAGCTCGACGTGTAAATTAAAAGCCAGGCCATCATTCAAGGTGTACACAGGCAGAGAGCACATGAATGTACCCAAATCCGTCCGGCCCATACACAAAACGCACCTCAGCTGTACGCTCCGCGCCAGGCCCTTGCGTCTCCAGCACTGTCACATCTGCATCCTCCAACTGTGCATGCAGGTATATGCGAACGCATTGAAGTGTCCCCTTGCTGCCAGGTAACAATCGAGTCGTGCACATGAGGTGTAGCACATGCGCATGGCTGCATACGTGGACATATGGACAGCAAAGCTCCTCAGCAGTTCGACGGCAGCTGGTGTACAGCATGCATGTGCCTGTTGCCCCTAGGTATAACCCACCGTCTCCATGCCCTCAAAGGCTACAGCCATGGCATCGTAGTGCAGCCCATCGTACAACACCATCACCCGCTCACTGTAGCCTGCAGCACAGCAGTACAACACGCATGTTGCACGACTGGCAGCAATGAGTCCAACCCTGCACATTTGCAATACACAAAGCTGGGAAGCCTCGTCGCAAAGTATTATGCAACCAAGACGTACCTGCATCCTGCCCGTACACATCAACGCGGCATGTCTGGATGTCGTATGCTGCAATCTCCTTCTTGTAGTGAGCTGCCAGGATGGATAGCTCAATAGCTCCACCCCATTTGGTGGGATCCATGATGAATCTGTGCGAGCGGGTAACACGGAAAAAAGGCAAAGCAAACCTGGGATGCCCGCACAATGGCGTGTGCGTGTCAGACCCAGCAGGCTCAGGCCCTGGCTGTGGAAGCGATGAGCGAGCAGAGAAGCTTGGTGTAAATGGATGGCTTGGATGCGCCCCAGGGCCAGTTGATGTTTGACCTGGTATCTATAGGCACTCAATCCAAACAGCCGCACACCGCCTCAGACCCGCCACTCACTTGCAGTAATCCTCTGTGCTGGCGCCAAGCACGCCCTCATTCCATGTGAACGGGTCTGCCTGGACAGTGTCTGCAATGACACGGCGCAGCGCGGCCGCGCGCGTACGCGTGCGCTCCATCACATAGCCCACCTGTTGTGAATGACGTGTACCATGCATGTGCATTCAAGGCACACACCTTGGTGGGCCGCACCTTGCCATGGAAGCACACAGTGCACGACAGCAGACATTGATCCAACTATGCGTGTCGCACTTGCTTGGCATTAAGGTAGCGCACGACACATGTGATGTACCACATGACGAGGACTCTCACGCCTGCTGTGCTAAAGATCCAGCATATATGGTGTTGGCGCTGTCATGCATCAAGCCCAACTGCACGCACCGCGTTGAAGAGGCATGAATTGTCCGAGTCCACCACACGCCGCACAACGCATGACCCATCCCCGATCCGCATGGCAGTCGGTGCTGGCACACCCTCGCCCCCTGCTCCTGGAGCTTTGCTGTTCCCATGGCTGATGCTGCTTGCTGGATGGCTGTAGCCAAACTCCCCACCCAACCGAGGCGCAGTGCTGGATGGCGCAACAGGTCGTGGCCCTGCACTGGAGCTTGGTGCGATGGTTGCGTCTGCAGCTTGCCCCCGTGAGTCAGCCAGTGATGCTGCAATGGCCATGGCCAGCTCTGGGTCCTCATCTTCGTCTATGAACGCGTTATCTGCTGCTCCCCCTGCTGGGATAGCCCCTGCAGCAGCTGGTGCAGGGGCGGCTGGAGCAAGCACGGGTGTGGGCAGAGCGCGCACTGTGATTGTGTCTGCGTTGCTGATGCCGAGCGACGAGAGGGCTGCAGCGGCTGGGTCAGCTGGCAGCTGAATGACCTTAGGAGGAAAGCCTGCAAGGATTTCTTGCTGTGCAGGCGTCACACCTGCCTTTTCATGCAGCTGATCCTGGAAAGCCGCCACACTCATGCCTGGGTCCAACCCTGTGTTTTTCACAGCACATGATGCATGAATAGCATGACATTCGATACCTGCTGCAAGGGTGCTGTGCATGCCCATTGCTGCTCATGGCATGATGTAATGCCCCATGTATCGATAAAGCCTCTGACGCATAAGAAATGCAATAGTTCTTGCCAAAAGCATGTTATCCACCGCTTGTGTCGCCAACATCACGCGTCTGTCCGCACCTGCCAGGGTTTGTTGCCCGGATGGACCGCGGGCACGTATCGTCCATGACATTTACAGCTCACTTGACCTGATGAGCTTTGAACTCCGCAGAAAATAGGAAAGTTGGACTGAGCCGATGACGGGACCCAAGTCGAGTCAACAAGTAAGACGAGATCAAGCAGCCCCAGGATGATCACACGCACGCCAAAATCCACGCCGAAACATCCTCTCATTCAGAGGACACCCTTTCATCTCAATCTCTCACGCACCTCCTTGCAAAATCCAGTCAGAAGGTGAAGCATACGAGTTATATAGAAATCCTACATCGGTCCCGTTCCTACAAATGCAGACTATCAGGGCTTTTCGTGCTCATCAAAGTGGCGCGCGATGCAGTTCTACATCAATGCGGAGCTGCACGGGTAAGGCCTGGATCTGCCTGGGTGAGGTGTAAAAGGTCCTTCAGGTTCCGTTCGGTTCCTGCTGGACGCGCAGGTCGGAGATGCTTGCCGATTATGGCAGCACACAAGCCTACGGTAGTGCTAACGCGTGAAAACGGCAAGAATGGCAAGATGATGAAGGCTTTGCACAAGTTGGACATGGAGTGCATTGAGCTGCCGTTGATTGAGCACACAGATGGGCCTGACAAGTGCGTGCACTAGTCAGCAAGTGCAGTGATAGACGCATTATGCCAGCATGTATACGTGCATGTGCATGTGGACATGCATGCACCTTCCATGTGAATGATAAGGATATCATCAGGATCTTCCATGTGTATGATAAGATCAATCAGTACAGCTGAAAGCATGCCATAACCACGCACCATTGCTCTTCTGCATGCCGCCTCATGCAGGAGCAAGTTGCCGGAGGTGCTGCGCTCAGCTCTTCAAGAGTACGATTGGGTCGCTGTGACCTCGCCAGAGGCAGCTACAGTGTTCCTTGAGGCATGGGAGGCAGCAGGCAAGCCGCAGGTGCGTTTCATGGGGTGGTAGGCATCAGGCACATCAACTATGTGCAGAAGATACGGTAACTAGCTGCTCACGGTACCTGCCCAAGGGGTCGCCATGCTTTGATATGGTGCATCTCCAATCAGCAATCGGGCAACGCACTTGCCAACAGACGTGTGTTGAACCATGCAAGTTGTGGTTGGCCACAGGTGCGTGTGGCAGTGGTGGGTGGAGGCACAGGTGAGGTGTTGGCCGCTGCTGGCGTGGAGCCTGCATTCACAGCGTCCAAGGCGCTTGGCAAGACCATGGGCTCTGAGCTGCCACATGTGCCAGGTATGTACTTGAAGGCGCTTTCAACATTTGATGCTTGGGGGGGTGCCTGCCCGGACCGTTGAAGTTTCACGCCATCACAAGGCACAGATTCACACAAATCATGTGATCGTGAGCAGGGACACAATGTCAGTTTGCGGCCGCCGTGTATTGTTGATAGCCTGGGTGCAGAATGTTATGATCATTTGCTGAGATGCCTTGGGCTTTGTGGTGGTGTGCTACCAGGTGGCACCAAGCGCGTGCTGTACCCGGCATCGGCAAAGGCGTCCACTGACCTGCAGGACAGCTTGACAGCAGCAGGGTTCACTGTCACACGGCTCAACACGTACAACACGGTGCGTCACACACAGTGCTGGGGCCAGCCTCACGTGCCTTGATTGCTTTTTCCTTCACCTCTCCATTGTCTACGCTTCGCTTGGCATGCTAGTCATGCGTTCTATACCTTGGTGCAATCAGCATGAATGCAGATGTCACTTGTATCACTCCATGATACGCGCTGTTATTTCAGGGCAGCAGCACAGTGCCAACATCCACCTGCAACCATGCTGCACTGGGTTGAGGAAACATGTGCACCACATGCCATACCACCTTGTGTGTATGCAGTCTGGTGTGAAGGCAGAGAACGTGCCCTCAGAGCTCATGGCTGCTGCTGCGGCAGCTGACATTGTGACCTTTGGCTCGCCATCAGCAGTCAAGGCATGGGTGGCCCTGGTTGGCCTCAAGACTGCTCAGTCCAAGGTGGGGCAGCTTAGCTTCACTGTGTAGGTCTAGAGTCTGGCACTGCAGTGCAAGTATCTCTGCTGGCTGGTCAACTGCTTATTCAGCATGAGTATGATTGTGCAGTGGGCACACGAGCCAGTCAGGCTTGCACCATGGTGGCAGTGGCGTGTTTTTGTGTGCCCTTGTGCTCTGCAGCCCGCTGTGTGCATCGGGTCCACGTCTGCGCGAGCATGTGAGGCAGCAGGGCTCACCGACATCCTGTACCCAGACGCGCCAGGTATTGAAGGCTGGGTGGAGTGCGTGGTGCAGGCAGCTGAGAGGCAGCGCACCGCAGCAGCAGCGCGGTAGGCGTAGGGATACTCAGAGCTGCGCGCTCAAACATAAGTGGGCAGCATCTTGGTAACAGCTGGGGGACGCGTGCGACGTGGCTGAGAACTGTTTTAGATCATGTATGAGCACCGCACACGCTATGCCACTGGTCTCTGTTTACAAGATAGTTAAGGGACTCCGTCATATCTCATACGATAATGCTGGTCATGTCCAGCCGATGCTCCATTGGCAGACCCCATTCACCAACTCTTGTCGTGTTCTGAAGCACATTTACACCTGTTGGTCACTGATGTCAGCGTGATGTGTACACCATGTGCTGGTGCTCAGGGCGCATGGAACTGCAGCATGCCGAACTTGCCATTCACCATCCAGTCCTTGTCCACCTTGGTCAGAGTCTCAGCCTGCAGGGGCAGTTGGAAGGGGATCGCGTGGGCAGAGAGGTGGTTAGGGTGCACAGGCCCCTAGGCATGTAGGCAGGGTTGCAGTCATGCACGTGATCATGTGTAGCGGCAATGCATTCATTGGTTGATCAAGTAACTTAACCAACCATACACTGAGACAGGTGAGGCAGGCAGACAGACAGATGCATGAGCTCAGTCAGCCGGTCGCACAGTAGATCCAGTCGGGCACACATACCTGGCCAGGCTTGAGGCCGGCCACCACATCTGCCTTGAGTGTGCGTAGAGCCAACAGGGGTGCAGGTGCAAAGCCCAGGAGGGACTGGGAGAATGGCGTGGTAGGGGGCCATCGGCAGTCGCTTGTCAGCTTCCTGCACACGGACACAGAGCCATAGAAAGACATTGTAGCGCGTAAAGCCCCAATGGATGCCATTGATAGTGCCACATGACATATGCTTGTAGCTGATCATCACAGCGCAATGCCCTTGCACAACACAGCATTAGCGCTCCACAACCTGGTTTTGCGCAGCCAGATGACCAGACCACCTGTGCAGTGTGCAACAGCACACTGATGCAACTGACCAAGGCTGGCTGTCCACATGTGCCTCCTTAGGTTTTTACCTGTAGTTGAGATCTCCCTTGAAGATGATCAGCTTGGATGCAGCCAGGTGTGCGTGTAGATCAGGTGCTTGGGCTTCCATCCAGCAAAAGGGTGATGGTGTGACCCAGAACGCGTGGTCCGTGTACCGCCACTTGCCTTTGAGGCAAGCAATGCAGCATACAGGGACGGAAAATTGGACACAGGTGTGGTCACCTTCTGATGGCCTGTTATGCAGCATGCCACAGTGTCCATGGCGAGTTACATCCAATACCCCTTGAGCAGCGCATGCAGCACACCTGTCTCAAGGTGGTTCACCCAGCGCGCGCCAAGTGAGCGAACTGCGTCCCAGGCTGCGGGGTCTGACAGGCCTGCAGGTGTGTTGCTTCCTGGTGCGGCTGTGACATGAAAGGCAGCAACATACAGCATGCATGACGTTGTCACTGGGATGCATGCACGAATGCATCGTGTTCTCCGTGCTAGGATAGCAAGGGCCCGTACGCAGCAGCTGCCATTCGCCTTCCACACCAGAATTTTGAAGCCACTGCCAGTCGGTGCGAGCACCAACAAGCAGCCAGCACCTAGACCCCACAACTCCAGGGCAAGCAGTCCCTGTCCCACCTGCTGCCACAGTCGCCTTGAAGTCAGCTTCCAGTACATCGGACACAAACCACGCAAATGGCTTGCCGTGCATGACCACCTCTGTTGCCAGCCCCGCCTCCAGCAGGAAGTCGGCCAGCACCAGATCACCAAACAGCTCCAAGCCTGTTGTGAGCCATACACTGAATAGGTCACCACCAGTTCAACAGTGCCGCATGCTCACATGGCAGACAATGCAGTTTGCTGCATGCTCAGTTTCAGATACGTAGCAGCAACAGCACATCTTGGCCACCTTATTTGGGCGCACCCACCCAGCTCATGGTGATGCATCAGGGCACAGGCTCACCTGCATTGTCTAGCACAATGTCCACGCGCCCAGGTGGCCCCGCCATGAGCGCAGCCCACGCAGCATTGAACTCGTCCACGATCACATACGGGTGCGCTGCAGCTCCAGAACCTGCAGCAACCACATGCCATGACACGCATGGCATCAGGCAGCTAGGAGCGGAATGCATAACATGCCCGAAAAGTGTGTTGACTGAGGAACAGCCTGCCCTGACCTTGAGGCTGCTGTTGCACCCGTGTGACACTCCCCTCGCTGTGAAGGCTGGCAGCAACTGGCATGCACAGGACCCCTTGCACAATATGGCTGCAGGTAGAAACACAGAGCACGGCAGCAGGTGCAGCAGAGGTAGTGCAGGCAGCTGTGGGCAGCAGCACCACAGTCGCATGCATTGCACTATGCACCTGCGTTGCCCTGTTCCACGCTGGACACGGGGTTGACTGCACTGGCATCCACCAGTAGAGACAGGTCAGTCTTGTTGCCCCACAGGGAGTACTGCACACACAGCAAGGGAGGGCACAGGTACTCCAGTGACGCGCGAGCACTATGTCAACCCAACATCCGTTGGGCATGGACGGCAAACGCTGCATATACGATTGTGGCATCTCCTGCATCGGCAAAATTATCAGATGCGCCTTGTCACCCTGCGCCTCAGAACAGAGCATCTAATCGCAGTGTGCCGAAGTGTGCCAGGGCATGACGACGATAATCAGCATAGCACCAACCTCCAAGCACTGGGTACCTCATGCTGGCAACGCGACTGAGAACGTGCAGGACTGCAAACATGGAGCTGTGGCATTATGATACCATGAACCTCCATCAGCCCATCTGTACCTGCATGATGCTGTACGCCTCCTGCTTCAGCTCCTCCGGTGACAGCTTGCCACGGCCAGCTGCCACACGGCCCACCACGCGCACCGCCTCACCCGCCAGCTCAGCCGCGGCCACCACACTCTTGTCCCACGCGGCTGCCTTCTGGAGGGAGAAAGGGTCCACCCGCTTCACTGTGGTGAGCGCAAGGCAAGCACCATGAGAGTGCTTGCGGTTCCTGATGGCCGTTGCATCAGTTTCAGAAGCTCTTCACTGTGCTGCCTGAAATGCACTGTTCCGCCACGCAGTAAGCCATGGGCGCTTATTACCAGCCTGTCAGCACACATGATCGCCGTAACACAGCACGGTCAACTGATCAGCCCACTCAGCTCAGCTGCATCATGGTCACACCTGCGAGCTGTGGATGCGCGTTGAGCGCAGCAGCAACCGCCACATACATGTAGCACTCCACCAGCAGCCAGGGCAGTCCCAGCCAGGTGCCATCTGGCTCACGCGCCTTCCACGCAGCCAGCGTTTCATTCGTGGCGTGCACGGCATGCACAAGCGCAGGGTGCGCGCCTGCATCACGTGCTGGCGGGGTGAGCGGCTCCAGCTTGACATTGGACAACTGACCTTCGCGCAGTACGCTCAGCGCGGCCAGAGCGGCCGACTGCATGCACGCGGTGGTCAGGCGCAGTGCCACAACTCAGTATCACAATGCATGCACTCATCAAGGCCTCAAGCCATCAAACAAGCTGTTCCAGGCCACAGCCACCTTGTCGCTGCTGGGCGGCAGCATGGTGTCCACATCACGAATCATGCCAGCCAGGATGGATGGCAGCCGGGCTGTAATGGTGGCATTAGCGAAAGACCCAGGTTCACGCCCCTCCAATGGCTGGTGCGGTGGGAAGGGCAGGCGCGCTGCCGGTATGGAGGGCAGCGGGACCAGTGGTGCGGCTGTGGTGCTGGCTGCTGCAGCTGCCATCATGGGGGCGCACACACAGCGGGCAACCCGGGGTGCCTGCACGTCATGCATATGGTAATATGGTGCCATGAACTTCCCCCATGGACCCCTTTCCGTACAGAGCAAAGCCAGATAGGACAAGGTGCGCAGTCAGCCGGTGCTCAATACAAGATCAACAGGATAAGAAACTCACGTTCAGCCCTGCCAGCGCGCAGTAGGAGCCCTGCAACCATCACCAAGAATGGGTTTTTAATTGGTCGTGAAGAGAACAAGAACGACCCCATCGCATCCTGGGTCACCTGCGGGGTGCGCCAACAACGCTGCGAAAACAAATTCATCTGTATCGACGAGCTAGCTGTGTGCTGGGACGCAAAGTGTCGCAATGAAGATGCAGTGTACTGCCATAGTAGCACAGTACAGGTTGACCATATGCACCTGGTGTTCGAATGATGTGCTGCTGTTGCAGTTGGAGCGACGTTTTCATCTAATTTTGTTGGGGTGTAGCAGGTGAAGGTTATGCATAAGGACGTGGGGTCTAAACCCCGCCAACCCAGATGCACAGCAGATGGGCACCTGCTTGCAGCCCTCTATGTAGAAGCCCCATGGTGTAATCTTTGCAGCAGAATCAGGCCCAACTGTGTATGCACCCTCCACACACGCGAACCGCTGGACTTCATTTAAGTGCAAGCCCCTTGGAACCCCCACCCACCCACGCTGAACACCGGGTTGGAGTTTATCCAATGTATGGATACGAATGTGCAGTTGTCAAGTAGCCGTACACTAGTCGTTCAGGCGGCCCCACACTTGGATGGTGCGCCTGGTTTTTTATGCGCTTCTGGCTGAATTCCAAAGACCTGATGCAGCGTGGGAAGGAACAAGAGGCTTTTGTGTGGAACTTATGGACACAGATTTACTGGACTGATGCACTGGCGAGTTGTGAGGTGCTCACATGCGTACGGCTTGGTTCCTGTAAAAGCAACAGGCTGGCACTGCACGTGGCCATGGGTTATAATGAACGAATTGATTGTGGACATGACCGCAAGTTCCTCGAGTCCAGGCGCCATTACAGGGTTGACCAGAGAACAGGCGCGCACAGTACTGCGTGTGCAAGGCATCCACGCTCACATTGCACGATTCCTTCTAAACCAGCAACAATGAATAACCCGATAGAATTCAATGTGAGGGATTTGGGACACACAGCCATCATAAAGACCGCAAGCACCGGCCCAGTGAAAAATTGGCAACCTGCATGTGCACATAGCACACATGCCAACAACCAAAGGGAAACACAACAGGAGAACTGGATACGAAAACATGGACAGTGCATACTGAGTGTCAGCTTGCTGGTCATGGTCCTGGAAGTCATCATGCCTGCAGCTGGCCATGCGCCATCGTCAGTTGTCAATCCCATGCACCCCCCCCCCCGCACCCCCCCGGCTGTCTCCCATCATGGCCGCCAATCAAACTGTGCGCAAAGGCCAAGAACAGCATGCCAGCTGTGGCTGATAACAGCTGCTGTGTCAGTCTCGGCACACCACACATGCGCGCGCCTCTGTGCTCCGACATGCACATCCCTCAACATTCACAAGCCAAGCGCTTCCTTCACACGGTCGTAGATCCCACCAAACCACCCGCGCGGCACAGGCACAGGTTTGGCAGCTGGCGTAACAGCCGCAGGTGCTGGCGAGGGTGCGGCAGGTGACTTAGGAGCAACTGGTGACTTGGGTGTCTCTGCAGCGGGCTTAGCGCGTGTGCTGCAGGCAAAAGACGCAGAGAACATAGTTGATGTCTGCCCATGCACCTGCCAGACATCAGATGGTAACAGGCTGTTGGGTGCACAACGTCGTGCTCGCGCACCTGCGGCGTGGCGTTTTGGCCTCAGTTTTGGCTGCAGCTGCCAGCTTGCTGGGAGTCTTGGCCTTGGCCTTGGTCACACCAGTTCCCTTTGACGGGGTCTTCGAGGGCGTCTTGGCCTTAGCTTTGGTGGGTGTTTTTGCGGCCATCTTCCTACAGGCATGCAGGGCATCAACTTTGAGCACATCAAACCCAGTGCAGGGTGTCCTTCCGTGATGCATGCAGGAGGGCTTCAAGCCCCATGCACATGCCACTTGCATTTGCATGATAATACACCGCCTCAGTCAAACGCCCTCCATGCTACTGCGCATCGGCAACAAATGCGCACTTCGGCGTCCTGGTTAGCTTCTTGGCGGGAGCTGGCGAGGCTGTAGGCGCAGGCGCAACCACAGGCTCCTCCACTTCCGCTGCCTTCACGGCCTTGGACACTTTCTTAGGGGTTTTGGCAACCATCTCCCTGCAAGCGCTGCAGATTGATACGATGAATGAACCCGGTGCTTGCATGTATATGCACGAACACGTTTGACCTGTGCGGGTTGACCGAAACATGACCGCAAGCACACAACGAAGGAGAGATACACCATTGCTAGGTGTTTGACATTCAAACAGCCTCAATGCACCAATTGAAGTTTTTCGCTAACACTATTCGTAAGGATGGCTCACCTGCCCAGAGGAGCTATCGGCTGCCTGCTGGCAGTCTACACTGTAGGCAACTGCTCCCGTCCGCAATGCTGCCCGCAATTCCCTGCCTTCTCTTTTCTCCCTCTTTTCTGTCTTCGCGAAATACTTGTTCTCTTCTCTTCGTAGTTTAAGCTGCGTCTTGCTCAGGACATCGCTGGCGCCCCAATCCCAGCTCAGGGCCCTGTTGGACATCAGCGTGTTTGGCAGTGCGCTTCACGTAAAAATGCCTGTTGGCGGCTTTCAAGTCATGAACGGGTGCGTGAATCATGATTACAACACCCCTTGTAACAAGCTCCGGGACAAGTATGCGGAATGTCGCTGCTTCTAGATAAGAGAATGCTTTGTTTGTCATCTACGACATCAGCGGCTTGCGATCATGCGCGGGCATGGCGATGTCTAGAATCATGTTGTTTTCCAACCAGGCAGAGTACAACATCGCAGATGCATCAAAGCGTCTGGGTTCGCTCGCTTGATGCTGATGTCATGGGGGGGATGGGGGGTGCATGGCACATGGAGCATGATACTTGAGCCATCATGCAGCATGACCCTTGACCCTTTCATGCACAATGTGTGCGCAGCTACCTGCCGCGTGCCATGTGGCCATCAAAGAACGTGATCCAGGTGCGCACGATGTGTGCATGAGTATGGCCTGCAGGAATGTCATGGTAACAACCATAGACAGCTGCACAGCTGCCTTACATCTGTGTGCAGGGGTACGCCATGTGGGGCGGTGTGCTGGCGACCGGCGTCCTGTTCGCTGTGCAGGTGAGGTTGCAGGCATTGAGTGGCTTCAAGGTGTTCAGGCTGCAAGCATGCCGCCTGCGCATTCTGTGTTATGATAACCACACGGCGATTTTATTGCTGCGACGTGTGTCATGTTGCCACCTGCAGCCCTTTGACTTCCTTGCGGAGAACCTCGGGCTTAAGAAAAAGCAGGAGCAGCACTAAGCACATAGCACTGGGGGTTTGCGCTTCTGGGCTTGTTTAGAGGTGATGCCTGTGCAGATGATGTCTAGAATGCGTGCTGCTGATCACGCACTGTGTAGCACGCTGTCATAGGATTCCAGGGTCGTAGGCATAGGCTAGTGTAACATGAGCATTTCGCAGTGATCACCTGCGCGACACATGTCTTCATGTACCCCAGGCAGGTTGTGATACAATGTTTGCAAACTTCAGCAGCTGTCGTCAGCATCATGCGCACACATACAAACACCACAGTTGCCGCACAGCCTTGTCTTTGCACACCAAACAACATTGTTGTTACCGGCTGCGTGAGCTGCTGCTGGTGTCTGATCCACTGCTACTGGTGCTGCCAGTGCTGCGGCTGCTGCCTCCACTGGAAGACGAGGAGCGCGAACTTGAACGTGAGCGGCGCCTCTCTCGTGCACCATCCCGGCCCTGGCCCTCGCTGCGACCGCGTTCGCGGTCACGGCCAGGCCTGTGGCGATCCCTGTCGCGATCCCTGCTGCGATCCCTGCTGCCGTCATGTTCCCGCTGCCGGTCAGAGTAGCGCACATGGTCCCTGCCGTTGTCCCGCTCACGCTCCTTGTCCCTGCCCGCATCCCTACCCCTGTTCCTGCCGTCTCGCCTGTCGCGCTCATCCCGCATGTCCCCATCATGTGGCGCCCCATTATCACGGCCAGCAGATGCTGGCAGAGGTTCAGGACTGTCATGGCGCTGTCGCTTAGCTGCCTGCTGGTCGTCCTTGCGATCATCCTTGCGGTCCCGCTTCCGACGCGAGTCCTCTGACCCGCTTGTGCTGGTGCTGCTGCTTGTGGACCCAGAGCTGCGGCTGCCGCTGCTGCTGCTGCTTGTACTGCTGCCTGAACGACTGCTTGAGCGGCTGCGGCCACGACCACGCGAGCCTTCCTCACGCTCCTCACGACCACGACCATCACGCCATGAAGCATCGCGTCTGCTGTCATTCCTGCCGCGCTGGCTGCCCTCATAGCCCTCGGGCCTGTACCTGCAGCAAGTGGGCGAGTATGGACTTGTTAGAATGGCAGCTGTGGCGCAGCTGCGAGAAGCAGGCGTTCCAGTGTCTCAAAAGATGACTATCAAGCAATAATGCGCACACGAGCCACACTCACCTGTCATCATCATCATAGCGGCGTCCTGATCCCGGCCGGCGTTCCAGACGCCCTGCCAGCCGGCCTCCAATGCGTGATACATCAATACTGCCGCGGCCACCATCACCCCTGCCGCGCTGATCATCACCATCTGCATCGTTCCCAGCCCTGCGGCCGCCCTCGCGGCTAGCTGCTACACGAGCCTCCCACTCCGCTTTCAGCTTGGCAGTGCGCTGCACCCAGGGGTCATGCACACATTTGTTGGATGTGGTACATAAGATCACCTCATTAACATGGAGCACAAACAACCAGGCAAAAGCCCAACAGCAGTCAGCTGCCACCTCACACGTGCGAGCCATCCAGGTCTGCTGAATACTGGCAGGTCTCAAGCCCACACCTCCTGCCGCTCTTTTTCCTTTGCCTCGTGCTCCTTTGCCTCCTTTTCTCGCCGCTTGGCCTCCTTCTCACGCTCCTTTTCACGCTCCTTGCGCTCCTGTGCCACGTTCCATGCACAGCCCCACAACCGCATGTCATGCAAGATGCAACAGCTTGCATACTTGGTGCAACATGCTGCTGCAGCGTGCACATACCGTATGCATACCTTTTCTTTCTGCCGTGCACGTTCTTCACGCTCACGCTCTCGCTGCTCACGCTCGTCAATTCGCCGCTGACGCTCTTGCTCCTGTACATTGGCAAGCAAGTATGTGTGCATGCATAGCACGCAGTCTGCTGGTTGCTGTAAGGCTCTGAGCTGCTGATCCTTGGACCTAGACCACCATACAGCACAGGCAACAAGTAGCTGCTTCAGCATGAAACGTGTGCAGTGGCTTGAGAGCACACACCCCTCAACTGCCACCAGCCACAGAGCAGCTAACGCTGCTAAACACACGCACCTGCAGCTCACGGTTGAACGCATCACCCTCCTTCTTGTCTTTGCCAATTCCAAGAGCACTGGCCAGTTTGTCCATCTGCTCAACCTGCAGGTCAGGAAGATGGCATGTGTGCCTGCGGTTGCACTGCGGATGCCAGCAGCGAACTGGCTTTTGCGCCGGTGCATTGGTCGCACAAGCCTGTCAGGCCATGCAATGGTTCAGAACTCGCAGCCATGCAAACAGGAAAGGCTTCATACCAATTTACTGGCCATCTCTGAAGCATTCACCTTACGCTGAGCCATCTCGTGCGTCTCATTGCTCAACTTCTTCTGTGCCTCCTCATCACTGCAGCATGGCATGGCACAAATACCAAAAGCTGACGGGACATGCCAACTGCCAAGCATGCAACCTGCATGGGGCAGGCACTTTGCAGCATGGGTCCTCACGTTTGCTTGTATCGCTCCGTCAGCATAGCGCGGTACATCGTGATAGCCTCCTCGATCTCCTCCGGGGACATACTGCGCGTTTTCGTAAATTTGCAATCAGATGTGATCAAGTGCGTGTGTTGCTTCTAATACTCACCCCTCGTCCTCCAGCTTCGCTTGCTCTTCAGCCACCTTCAACTCTAACTCCCGCTTGGCTTTGTGTTCCAAAATAGCCTTGTCTGGCTGCGCCTGCTTGGGGCCCTTCATGTCAGAAATGTTGCCGCCGGGCTGTTGGCGCGCAGGCGGAGCGCCCCGCAGGTTGAACTTGTTGCCCTGCACATAGCCGCTCGTGCCGGATCCTCGCGGCGTTAACAATCCGATTCCGTTGTACATGTTTCTTACGTTTGCTCTGAGACCTCGCCGCAGGGCTCGTCGCTCCAGCTTAGGGCTTTCCGATGGTCACTGCTCCTCACACACCCGCACATCCTGCCATAACTCTGCAGGAGCTGACTATTATGTGCCACAAAAACGGACGCAGTGGCTCCTGGCAGCGATGTTTGGGCATGTATGTGCGCACAAGAATACGAGCAGAGCGCTCCGTGCAGCCGAGACAGTTTTCAGCTTGGAAGGCAGTATTTTTGTGTTTAGCTGTGCAACTGGTTGTCAACTGGTTGCACATTATGCAAGGTACACACTGGACCTGTTGGGCGGACAGGCAGGCTGCTCGTAACACACACGATCATCATGTTATTTGCTATAGATATGTATTAACTCAAGTCTGCACGCGTGTGATGTTGGCAGTATGAGCAGTATGAGCGATCAAGCATGATTCTGGAGCAGATAATTCTCCTGCGATAACGATAGGAAATGGACTGTGGAGCTGAGGGTTGAGAACAGCAATGGGGGCGTCCAGTCACCGTGTACAGGCAGGGTTCCCCCCGTGGCTTGGAACGTGGTTGCTACTGTCTCTGTTGCTCCTTCAAGGCGTGGGTGCCCAGTACTCTTATCCCTCACCATCCAGCGGTTTGGATGGGGAACACGATACTCTGGCAGGAACATGTATACAGCCAGCCACATTCTCTGTGCGGGTGCTTACATGGTGGGACTCGAGCGATATATGGCCGCTTGTCTCTTGGATGCCCATTGAGTGGCGCATTATAACCACGCCCTTTGTTATCTGCTGCAGCTTCTCCGACCAAACGCCTCCCTCGGCTGCTCGACCGGAACAGATTCAATCACTGCGTACATGTCTGGAGTTGTCCGGGAACCGCACGCTTCAGGTGCGTGGAGAAAATGCAGTCCAGGGGCAACAGTTGGGCATGCTGGGTGCGTGCATGCAAGGACATGGCACATGATGACCAAGCACGAGGCTGTGCACTGTGCTCTGCTGCAGATCACCGCCATCGTGCCAGACCATCCGCTTAGCATGTAGGTGAATGCAGGTGTGCGTGTATACGTATGGCCATGATAGCTGTGACAACACCTCAAGTCGGTGCATGTATGCTTGCATGCCGAGCAGTCCCCATACAGAGCACACACTGATGCATGTTGAAAGCGTGCTTTTTGTATTCAGGACCTTGCTGAGTCTGATGGGCGCCCAGTTTGCACAGACCACAGGCATACGTGTGGTTTTTTCATTCTTGAGCTTGGGGGACATCTTTCAGGCAAGAGGGTTGTGCGTTTGGGACTGGGGAGCTGCATGAAATTGCTTGGCTCTTGCAGTGTGCAGGCACCGAACCACGCTGTTCACACGAGCACAAACATCTTTGGCGTATCCTTTGTGGGCCGGCATGCAGTCATGCCTGGAGGCTCACAAATCAGCGGCAGCATGAGCAGCTGCGACACATGAAGCATTGCGGGTGCCATATGGTTAGCTCAGCTCACCCATTTCTGGATGGAACTTCTGCCCCCATCCTCAGTCACTCGCCGCCGATGCCATGCTGAACATATGCACTTGTGGTCACTGCAGGAGCTGATATACTCCCATCAGCGCAATGTGAGCTCGCTCTTCACGGTCTTCGTTTACTCGTGAGTGCAGTGCACTTGCACATGTCTTCTTACCTCATGCAGCATTTGGTATCAGCTACACCAACTGGCAGCTGTTTGAAGCAGGTCCATTGAGCTTTGTCTGCCACACCCTGTCAACACATGCAGGTCTGATGGTGAGCATGACTAGCCTGAAGCCATGTCCCTGGAAGCCACGTGCTTCTTGCCGTCATAGCTGTCGATGCAGATAATTGGTGTTCAGTTCTGTTGTTGGACATCGTCATTCTGGTTCAACACACAAGTGCTAATGCGGCTTGTCTTGACTGCAATGATGCAGAGATTGCTCAGTATTATTCAGCAGGCCTATTCCAGGGTGAGCACAAACACACCTTGATGTTGGGAGCAACTGGGAAGCGCACACAGGAGAAAAACAGGTGTTTGCCTGCAGGGGGTAGGCAGATACACGATCAAAGAGTTTTGTGGCTACTTGGCTGTGATGCCCTGACCCACCGCTTGCGTGCACCGTCATGCTTGCCTGGTGTTGCAGATCTCCAGCCTTTTTTACTGCGCGACACGTCTGGGTACTCTGATGAGTGGCAGGTATGTTTGTCTATGCTAGCTGCTGCACACAGCAAATGTTCCGTATTGTCCATACAATAAGCGACAAGCGCGTTTCTGAATTGGTAACAGACATTGATCGGTGCGACATACGACACATACCGTACTGTGTGCCATTGGTGCATGACATGACTGCAGAAGCTGCACCAGTTTGCAAGGTCGCAGGAAGGCATTTACAATGAGCAGGTGCGACTTGTCAAGGATGGTTGTTAAATGTTTGTTCTCGCGACCGATGTGGACTGATCCTCGGGTTGCTTCTTTTGCTACTTGCCTTGCATGTCCCGCTCCGACCTTGCTGATTGTGCTGATGCGCTTGGCCCAGCAGTTGCAGCAGAACTCCAAGCTTTGTCAACACGCGTGCAGATCATCGGCGTTCCATTTGTGCTGTACATGCCATTCATGACGTACCGTCGAGACCTGTTTGTGCAATATGGTCTTCGTGAGCCTCAGGTGAGATCCACATGCACCTGCTGCACAGATGCTTGTGTGTGCTTGCGGTGGCTGATGCGCACGCTGGTGCATCCTTTGGGGTGCCCCTGCTGCAGACATGGGAGCAGCTGCTGGACGTCGCCACACACCTTGACACGTTTTGGGCACCAACGGTGAACAACAGCACAGCGCTGTGCTTCATCAAGCCGGACCCAAACGCAACAGGCACCGCTGCAGCTGGGGATTACCTCCTGACTGTCCTACTGTTCAGCATGACTTTGTACCAAGGGCAATCTCAGGGCACCTTGTATGATCCGCCCACCATGACCACATTGCTCAACACCACTGCCATGCGGCGGGCAGCACAGCTGTACGTGCGTCTTGCTGCACTCCATCGTGGCACGTACACAGCGCCCGGCAACCAGCAAGACGTGGACAACCCCACTGAGTTTCGGGAGGGCCGCTGTGCAATTGCACTGCGTTTTGCAGGTGTGCGTGCGCAAGAAGCACAACATGGTGCTGAAAATAGGGTGTGCGCAGCTGGAGCCCATGATTGCTTCACTTCAGCACTACTTGAGGCCCACTCACTCCTGACTGATGTATCCCACACATCTGTGCAGATGTCTTCAAGACCTGCAGTCCAGCGCTGAAGGGCAAGATCAGTGTTGCACAGCTGCCTGGAAGTACTGTCGTGCTGGACAGGGCCAGCGGGAGTTTGCTGCCATGCACGCAGGAGCTGTGCCCATATGTAAGCCCATGGTTCAAGCTTGCACGCTGTGTATGAGTTGGGTCGTGCTGCCGTGCAGGCCGTGTATGCTTTTTTGCATCCGTGAAGTGCTCGGCTTTTGCTACTTGAATACACCGAGTATCACACTGAACAAGGTCCTGAAAAAGCACATGCTGGTCTGCAGGCCGAACCCCTGGCTTCCCCCAGTGCCTTCACATCTCCACAGCCTGGGCCTGCAGCCGCTGGTGCTGCCAACATGTCCTTGCTGTCCACACCACCTGCCACCACGCCCACCCAGACCCAAGACCAGCCAACAGCATACGTTAACTGGGCAGCATATGGCGCAGTTGGTGGGTTCGGGATGGCCTTCAACGCGAGAGCTGATCCTGATTACCAGGAAGCAGCCTACAAGTTTATCACGTACCTGGGGAGGAATCTTGTCTCAGGTATGCAGCTGTGTTGGTCCCTTGAAGCCACAGTTACAACAGTTGCATCTGTACCAAAGGTTTTCAAGGGACCCTCACTAACTGATGTACACTGTGCAGGTGACTTAGTCTACACCTCAACCAGTCCGTATGGGCCTCTCAAAACTGCCGAGATGACTCAAGGTGCGCTTTTAATCTCAGTGCTCCAGTGTTGACGCCATGTTGTGCCATGTAATTCATCAACAGTTGCCATGTCATTCATCAACAGTAGCCGATGCAGCACCATCAACACATCTTCCTATCAATGCGCCTACATACCTATCCTCTCACCAACGATGTATGGTGCAGACAATGTGGCGAACTGGACCAAACTGGGGTGAGGGTCCAGCACAACAGATTTCAAGCAGCTGCATCGCGCATGTTCAAGCGGCTCCTGTGTGATGCGTAGTACAATGCATGGCTTCATGTCGTCTGGTTGCACACCTGCAGTGATGACATGAAATGCATGCTTGCCGCATGAACATGGGCAGGTACGATGCACTCGACACCTCGTCGTTTCTGGCTGCGACATCCAAAACCTACAGCCATGCCAACAGTGTGCTGGACCTGAGGCTGCCAGCGGGCATGGACTACGGGGTCATCATGAGTGACATGGCCCGCCTGCTGCTGCTGGGGAAGTCCATCGAGGACATCATCCCTCAGGCGGAGGTGCGCATGCACAGGCTGCTGGCAACAGCACTCCCGGGTGGTATTCAGGCCGCCACGAATGCCTACTACATCTCCATTGGCTACACGCCACCAGCAGGACCTCCGCCCCCTCCTGCGAAACTGCCCAACTCAGGTACGCGTATGAGGTGGAAGGCTGGTGTCACCGACTGCTCTCACTGCCCTGTACGACGAGTTATGTACTGCTCTGGCACCGACGCACCGTGTGTCACATTTCCGCCAGCGGCATTCTGCATACGGATCTATTGCGGCCCACATGCAGGAGGTGGCAGCAGCAGCAGAAGCGGTAAGAGCACGGGCCTTGGGGTCGGCCTGGGGCTGGGCTGCACCGTGGTTGTGGCCGGGATCATCATGCTGGCGCACTGGGTGAGCTTTAGGCGCACCGGGATACAGTGGCTGCAACAGGGAAGCACCACGCCACGCACAGTTGAACTGTGGCAACTCTTCGAGCCCTTCCTGCTTGCTGTCTTGGCAATGCTTTGGTTCAGCCGATAATGAAGCAAGTATCAGCACTTTTACCATGCTTGCATACATGGCCTGAGTGGCATCTGCTCGACCTACCCGTTTACAAACTTAATCTGCGTCCCACATTGCATTCGGCAGGCACGCCATCGTGGCAGAAGCAAGCTGCAAGGCGCAGTGAAGAGCAGCCCGGTGGCCACTCTGCTTGTGACCGACATACAAGGCACGTTGTTGATGTACACTTGTCCGTGGTTGTGGGGCGTGTTGCTGCGGCTTGTGAGCATGTCAGAGGGAGCAAGGTCATCAGCTCTCCTTCGTTGTGCATAAAGGCACTGCTGTAGCATCTACTCAACAATTAAGAATGTTTGTCATGTACGTGCTCACGTGCTAATGTCTCATACTCACGTGCTAATGTCTCATACTCACGTGCTAACGCCTCATATATGTATTCCGGCACGCAGGCTCCACACAGCTCTGGGAGCGGTTGCACGCAGACGTCATGAGCGTGGCACTTGCGTTGCACTTCTCCGTGCTGCGCACTGCTGCTGCTGACTACCAGGGTGTGGAGTGCGCGACGGTGTGTGAGCATCTATGCAGCTGGCGCCTGCTTCACATCCGCCTTGTCCAAAGGGATGAGAGCATGCCTTGACGATAAGCTGTGTGAATGTGACTCCACATTGCAGGAGGGTGACTCCATCATTTTGATGTTCACGTCGCCTACAGCAGGTGAATGTGGTTCTGGATGCTCATTGCTTTCTCATACGTACCTATGTTTCTGCTTGCTCTCTACTCTGTACCAACTGCAACCAATGCCCCAACGTGCTGCTGCCATGTTGCCTCTCAGCACTGATGGCAGCCCTTGCAGCGCAAGAGGCCCTGCTGGTGGCGGAATGGCCGCTGCAGCTGCTTGAGGACCCCTTGTGTAACCCTGTCTACGCGGCGTCCACGGCGGGCAGTGAGAACACGGAGCGGGCATCCCCTGGGGACCGTGATCTCACACTGCGGCTGGTGAGTACGCACTGGCCATGGCCTGGCTGTGGTGTACTGCTTGCTAGCTTGCTCAGTAGTAGCTGCCACCACTCCTCAGCGCATACGTCAAGCATGCGCATCCGCTGCCTGGATGGTGCCATATGTTGTACTGACAAGCATTGTACTGTATATGCCCTGACGGATGCGCCTGGACAGAACACAATCATGAGTGATCGCAACGCGTCGTTCACCACGTACAACAACACCTCAGCCCCCATGCCCCCAGCTGTCACACCCCTCGTGTTCCCGCTGGCACCGGCCTACGGTGCGCCGGCGTCCACGTGGGAGGTGGACAGCGGGCTCATGCGCAGCGGGTCACAGGCGGCCAAGTACCAAGGCACCCAAGCCCCTGGGCTCCAACAGGGCATGGGTCTGTGCAGCAGGGTGTGGCAGTACATCACTGGTGTTGCACCTGGTGGGACTGGGGTGGTCAGGCCTGGTGTTGGCTCATTCCTGCGCCTCCAGGGTTCGTCAGACTCAGTACCGCGCCGCCTCACAGGCCGCCGCTCAGCTGATATGCTTCTGTCCACCATCAACCTTCAGCCAGGGGCCAGGCCTGATGCCGCTCAACCCGAGCCATTGACCGTGCAGCAGCACTTGGAGGCGTGCGTCCATGCGACCCCCTTGCCTCCCCCGGGCAATGCCAGCCAGCTGGTGTACAGGGGGATGCGCGTGCGCATGGGCATCCAGCTGTGTGGTGAGCGTCTCTAGCATGCTCGGTTGTTGTAGCATGGCATGGTGCAGGTTGACTGTTCTGCGTGGTGAGCAGCGTGGTGCGAGGGTGACAGCTGCTGTGGCACACAGATCACAGCTGCATGGAGCTTGTTGCTGCACTCCCCAGCACTGACCTCCTCACACCACCATTCAGAGGCCATCGTGAACCAAGAGCATCGGGTGTGCCCCGCAGGTGCCTTGAAGCTGGTGGGTGGCCGCAACACACCAGCCGCCACAGCAGAGCTGCCGCGCTCGGGCCTGCACTTTGTGGGCAAGGGCTGGGGCTCGGCCACCCCCATGCCAGACCCTGTGGCCCTTGCTGCTGCTGCAGCTTTGTGTGCGGCAGGGCATGGGGGCATGGTGTTGCTGGGGCCCCATGAATTCAAGATGGTGAGCACTTGATTTGCCTTGTCCTGGTCAACCCTGCTTTGTGTATGCTGGGATGTGCCAGAGTTGTTTTCGGTTGGTGTGGCCTGAAACAGCAGGTTCAGGTGTGTGCAGCCTGGTTGTGATAGTACACAACTCACCGCCTCAACCCACCCGCCACCGCCACCACCCCCATCATGGCCATGTGCTGACAGCTGTGCTTGTGGAGCTGACGCCTGATGTGCTGTGGGGTTTGTGCCGCGTGCCCTGTACAGATGCTGCTGCACCGCCACACGCACGCGCTGGTGTGTCACCTGGGGCAGCACGTCATCCGTGACTACCACCCGCTGCCCGCCCCACGCATGCCTGCAGCCAGCATGAGGGGCAGCCTGCGGCAGACGTTTGGCCACCGGCTCAGCCGACGCAGCACAGCAGAGCTGAGTGGGGCGGATGCGGAGCGCAGTGATGCGGACGGTGGTGCGCAGCGGGTGGCAGGCGGCAGAGATGTGCAGGAACACGCGGCTGGCAGCATTGATGTGTACTGTGCACTGACGCAGTCGACAGCCTGGCGGCTTGCGTGGGTGCCTGCACTCCGGTACGTACCAGCTGTTGATGAGTTCCAACCTCTCCGACAAGGGCTATGCGCATGGGTTACATGCCACTGCCACTGCTGCTGTTGATACTTGTTATTCTCCTACGTAAGCACACATGGGCTCATGGTCACATGCTGCACACAGGTATGCCACTCGCCTGAGCCCAGGCGTGCAGCAGGCACCCTACGGCAGTGCCGCCGCTGTGTTCATCAACGTGGTGGGCGCCGCCACACTGGCAGCTTGGAATTCGGAGGTGGCACAGGTGTGTGGCTCATCTTTGCCTTGCTTCCCAGTGGCTGCCGTGCAGATACACAGGAGCTGATGCTGGGAGTTGGTAGTTCTTCTGTTTCCATGGCATGGCTGCTTTATGGACACGTCCATATTGCATGTGTGCTCTAACTGATGCCTTTTGCTGAGGCTGCTGAGCCTGCTACTGAGTATCGCCGCTGCCTGCTGGTCGCCTGCTCCCGCAGCGCTCCCTGGGCCTGTTCCATGCCATTGCAACGCGGGAGCTGTGTGAGGTTGGCCGCGCATCAGCAACACTGCGTGCCCACCTGCTGGGTGGTGTGCACAGCCGTACGGGTGGTGGGCCGCACTCGGTTGCTCGCAGCTCAGCCGCATACGCCGCATCTCTGCCATCACCACTGGCTGTGCCAGATGGGGATGGCTACCTGGTGTCTAGCCATGGCTCCATGGTGCTGGCTGTGTTCTGCTCCCCCGCGAATGCAATAAGGTGAGCGCAGTGCTGCAGGGAATGTTCGTAGTACGTGACTGCTACACATGTATGTGCGCCCAGAGGTTGTAAATGCTTGCGGCACCTGCGCCAGGCAGGTGATCGATTGCGCACTGTGCCCCATCGTAGGTGCAGTCAGAGTGTTCCGTGTTGGTGTTGAAAACAAGCGTGCTTCCCATCTCACCTTGCGTCACATCTCGGTGTGCACGTGCGTGACGAGCAGGTGGGCGCTGGGCACGCAGCGTGAGTGCCTGGATGCTGAGTGGCCTGAGGAGCTGCTGGAGCATGAGCTGGGGGAAGAGATCCTGGTGGGGAACAACCTGGGTGAAAGTGTGGCCATGGATGAGGGCTCCGTCGGGCAGCTGGCCTCACGCGGGCCGTCCACGACCGGCCACCAGCCTGCACCGCTCACCCGCTCCAACACCCATGGTGCGTACCCGGGCGCAGAGGTCCAAGGTCTGCTGATATGTGCAGCTGCACAGGGGGGAAGGGGCAGGGCCAAGGTATGTGCAGCTGCATTCCCAGGTGGCTCACGGCTGCGCTCCTGGCCCCTGCACACACCACTTCGCAGGCACTGCGCACACGCTGCGTGCAGCCACAGGCTCGGGTGGCAGCGGCCAGCCCGCAGGCCCGATGCCTCATGCAGGCATAGCGGGCAGTGGCGTCGCCGGCGTTGCCCATGCCGATGCAGGTGGCACAGCGGCGTTCCTGGGCACACACAGCCTGGGTGGCCTTCATGGGCACAGTGTGGGAGGCGGTGTCGGTGGCCCGTCCAGCATTGCAGGGGGCGCACGCGGTGTGACGCGCATGATCCTGGGCCGGGCCATCACGCGCAAGACGCTGCTGTTCCGCGGCCTGCGCCTGAAGGTGCGTGTGCGCATGCATAACACCACGCTGCTTGTACAGGAGGTCGCAGGTGTGAACACCGTATGTTTGACTCGCGGCAGGGCATGTGACTTGCGGCATTGTGCGCTGTCAGCGCTGATGCTGTGGGGTGGGCGGTGCCATGCTACGACACGGGCCGCCATGCACCACCTGCCATGCAGTGTGGCGTGGACGTGGGTCAGGTGCACGCCAGTCTGGAGGTGGGCACAGGGCGCGTGATGTACTTTGGGCGAACACTGAACCGCGCTGCACGCATCGCTGCAATGGCAAAGACTGGGCAGGTGTGGGCCAGCCAGGAAGCATGGGTGGCTGCTGTACCCACCATCAACCTGCAGCCCTGGGAACCAGAGCCACTGACCACGCGCAACAGCAGTGCAGCACCGCTGCCATGCCTGCCGACTGCTTTTGGTGCGGGTGGGGTGCCCCATGCGCCGGCGCCAGCCACTGTGGCCGCAGCACCAGGAGCACCCCCCAGAATGCCCTCTGCTGGATATGGCGAGAGTGCAAGTGCAAGTACGATCAGGGCAGGGACAGGGCCGGGGACAGGGACAGGGACAGGGACGGGCACTGTGGCCAGCTCAGTGGTGGCCCACGCAAGCTCCATGTCCATGGCCGGCTCACGCACACCCTCGGCTGCACTGCTGGCACTTGGTGGCAGCACTCCCCGGCTGTCTGGCGCCACCACGCCCCCTGCTGCAGTGCTTCCTGTAGCAGTGGCACCCAGCAGCCCCAGGTGGGGGCCATACCTTGCGCCCACTGACAGCCCAGCAGCCAGTCGCACAGTGACCATATCAGGCAATGTCGTGGCTGCGGCAGAGCCCTCTGCAGCCGCGGGGGCTGTGGGCATGGAGCCGCCAGCAGCACCTGGCAGCATGCCTGCCTCTCCACGTATGCGCCTCACCGCGGCTGGGCTGGAGGTGCTGCCACAAGACCCCCAGCCATCTGCGCCTGCAGCAACCGCTGCCGGGAACATGGCTCTGCAGCAGCAGGGCACACTGGACACATGCCCCACCTTTGGACAGACATGCACGGCCGCGCTGCGCAGCTTCTCACAAATGTCCAGCAAGTCACACGGACCACACACATCTGGGGTGTCCACCTCTTCCTTCGCCCTGCAGCCCGCCTCACACCCCGCGGCCCTAGCAGCCACTGCCGCATCCCTGGCAGCGCCGCCCAGGCGGACAGGGTCGGATGCCAGCGCAGGCGCAGCAGCACTGCCCTCAGGGCTGTTTGCCATGGGCAGTGCCCCCAGCTCCAGTGCACGGGCGCCGCCGCTGTCACCCGACCAGAATCACATCACGTTCCACAACCCACTGGCGGCCACGCCACACGCAGCCCTGATTGTGGCAGGTGTGCCCCTGGGGCCCCACCGGCTGAGGGGTGTGCAGGAGGAAGTCCAGCTGGTGCAGTGCAGGTTTGATGATGCTGCGGTGGTGCCCCTCAACTTCCGGGGGCGCGCCTCCAGCAGCACCGGCCGGGACCAGCAGCACTCACATGACTCACAGATGCCATCCAGCCTGCAGGCCGCCCTGGTGCAGGTGATGCAGGCGCAGGGCGCTGTGTTTGGCCGCGGGTCGCACGCCACAGGCTTGTTTGAGCGTGGCAGCTCAATCAACGCCGGGGACAGCGGGGGAAGCGTAGTAGGCCACAGCAGCATGGGCACATTACACGGGGCTGGGCCCAGCCCCCCCATCCGCCAAGTGAGCGCCCACCAGCTGCCCAGCATGCCGGTGCAGCCGGAGGCTCATCCGGGCGCCGCATGCCCCGGCGAGGGTGCAGCCGAGATGGCGCGCCGCGCACTCACCCGCTCCTTCTCTTCGCAGTCCAGCCGCGCGCGTGCACGTGCACTGGCGCACTCCCCCGAGCGCGCGCTGCTCCTGCGCTCCTCCTCACACAGCAACCAGGGCACGGCGCACCGAGTGGCGCGGCTGAGCCAAAGTGGTGGTGAGGTGCGCGCGTCCCCGGAGGTGCGCGCGGCCGCTGTGAGCAACGCGCCAGTGCCGCCCAAGCGCAAGACAGCTCCAGGCACCCCTACCACCAGCTCCGAGCTGCAGTCAGATGCCGCCACTGGTGCCGTGCGCAGTGCAGCACGTGCTGGGCCACCCCGCGGAGGGGAGCACAGCCGGCATGTGTCATTTGCAAACCTGCATGAGCTGCGTGCCACGTCCTCTGGCGGGCCGGTGACCCGGCCTGCGGGCATGCCACGCGCTGCCTCACTTGCCTCTCTCCTGGAGGCTGGTGCTGCAGCAGAAGCGGCAGCCGCTGAAGCACAACCGCACGAGCGCCTGATCGACACCAGCACACTGCCCTCTCGGCCCTCACGTTTCAGCCAAGGAGGACAGTCCCTGTCGCAAGCAAACCTGATGCTGGGCTCGGGGTACAACATGGAGGACCTGCAGGCGGGTGGGACATCAGACGCCACGTCTTCCGCCACAGACCGCGGCTCTGCTGGCACGGACCGCCCCTCGGCCATGCTTCCCCTGCCTGCCTTGCCACAACAGTCACTGCAGCAGCCGCTGGGCACCACCAGCCGCGGCAGTGGGCGGCGCGTATCATATGAGCGGGGCCGGCCAGGTGAAGAGCGGCAGGACCCACCGCCGCCATCCCCTGAGCGAGTGGCAGCAGGCCCCGGGGGCGGTGCACCCTCCTCATCGCAGGGCACCGGGCCGGGTACCGGTGCATCACTGTCCGGGCCCCTGCACCGGCTGCGCGTGTCGGAGCGCTCACGCCGGCCCAGTGTGATGGCCCAGGAGGAGGTCACACTTGTGATGATCCCCGGCCGGTGGCTGCCAGGCCCTTCATCTCCCCCTGGCAGTGTGCTGCATGGTGGTGGGATGCTGTCGGGGGCGGGCCCCAGCAGTGCTGGGGTGGACCGGCGGGTGATGCTGGAGCGCGGGGGCAGTGACAGGTTCAGCAGCACGTCGCACGGCACAACCGCCGGAGTGACGGGCCCCAGCGCCGTGTGGTCGCGGCGCAGCAGTGTGGGGCGCAGCAGCGCGGTGTCGCGCGGCTCAGGCGCGAGCCATGGGTCGGCGCACTCCACATGGGCGCGGCACTCAGGGGGCCTGCACACCACGGGCGGCACCAGCAACGGCACGGGCCACCTGCTGTCTTCGGTGGTGGGCCTGATGGAGGTGCTGCCTGAGGTGGGGCTGCCACCAGAGCGCGCCTCCTCAGCTGCGGTGCTGCAGCGCTCCCTCAGCACCAACCCACCACCAGCAGCACAGGAGCATGGTGATCTGGCAGGGGCCACAAGGGGGCGCGCGCTTGGCGAAGGCGCTGTGCCGGACCCCGACCATGACTTCATGATAGACGCACCTGTGCCAGGGTGGGATGCCGTCCAATAGCAGGTGTGATGTGAACGGCTTCCTGTGCTGCTAAAGCATGCCGTGATGCGCAGTGTGCCATAAGCATGCTGCGGCACAGTGTCGCAGCAGGGAAAACACAGGTCAACAACTCCGTAGGATGGAGATGGAGAGGCAACTGGTGGAGGGGAAGGCTGGGGTTTTGGATGCAGTTGATCAGGCTGCTGTGAGTGGGTGTTGAACCGCAAAGCGTCGAGGGTGAGGCGTGGCCTTGCATCCGTATGAACTGTATGCCAATGTCATGGGACCACGGGAACTACAAGAACAAGTGTGTGGTACTTGCTGTGTGCTTGCACGCCTTTGCATTGCGCCAATGTTGTGCCTGACGCTTGCCTGACTTGTGCCGGCGTGCATCACTTGGCAGTATGCCATTGCATGTGGAGGATTTATGCAACAGGCGCAACGGTATGAATTCGTGGGGTTGTTGGAGTTTGCAGTTTACTCGGACGTTTGATTCATGGAGGTGCTGCAATTGATTGTATGACGGTCACCATCTGACTGATCCTTCAAAGTAGCTTGGCTGTAAATGGCAGCTGGAACCAAACCAGTTTCAAGTGAGATGATTGATGCATACTTGTGAAGTGACAGAACTGGGATACTTATGGGGATCCTTTAGATGCGTTGTTGAGGGGTTCATGGGCATCGTATCGTGCGGAACGTGTTGCATTGTATGATGCGGACAATGGTAGGCAGCTCCCTCAAGATTGTCCTGGGTTATGCTACAACCTGTCAGGCCAAGCAGGGCGGGTTTGTTACACGACCCATGTTCACGCTTCACTGTGCTGATGTCATGATTCCCTGCTGCCGCAGCACCTGCAGCTCAGCATCCTTCTCCCTCAATAGCTGCAGCAGCTGATCCCCTGTGTACTGCTGCCCCTGGTACTCGTACATCGCTTGCCATGATGCTGCTGGTCGCTCAGGTGATGCCCATGCCTGCTGGCCCCCCGCCTCTGTCTGTGTCCCGACATCACACACCTCACACATCTGGCACTCAGGCTGGTCCGGGAGGGTTGCAGAGGGCCCCCTTGCAAACAGTTCCGCACTCGCTGACCTGGCACGCTGACCCAGCATGTCCGATGTGCACATGCTACTCCCAGACCAAATGCTGCCTGATGCCGCATCAGATGCAGCAGCATGGGGCATAGAGGTGGCAGTAGCATCCTGCAAAGCGTCCCCAGTGCCTGCTGACGCTTCTGCAGTACTTGCCGTGCCCGCCTCACCATCACTGCTCACGTCTTTTAGTTGCACCTGCGCCACAACCCTGCCAGCCGCAAACTGTGTAGTAGTGTGCAGCCCCGCCGCACCACCTGCCCCAGCACCAGGTGTGGCCATTGCAGCACGTGTGCGGCCAGGAGCGATGGGCGACGCGGGCAGCATTGGCAGCGGCAGGTGGGAGGATGACGTGCGCACCGCTGCTGCTGCTGCTGTTCCATGGTGGGCCATGAAGTGGCTGCGGTGGTGCTGGTGCCGTGGCGACACGGCATGCGGCGCGTGAACAAAGCCATCAGCAGTGGCATAGCCACTGGTGGAGGGGTGGCACGGCTGACCCCCAGCAGTCGGCATCCCGGCTTCACCCTGCGCCGGGCCCCACAGCACTTGCAGGATTGCTAGCAGCTGCAGAGCAGTGGGGCGGTCATCTGGGTTGAGGCTGAGCAGGCGTGCAGCCAGGGCGGCCTCACGCGGCGAGTGGGTGGTCATAGCAGGTGGCAGCCGGCCCAGGCGCGCATCACGCATGGCACTGGCCCGCTCCATACCTGCACCGAGAACAGTACGAGGAGAGACACGTTGCACATAGGCCGAGCGCAACGTCGCAACATGCTGCATGCCGCGCCGGAAACAAGATGGTGTATGTGGAAGACATGGCACACTCCCAAGTGCTGGTGCCCAGACCTGGTGAAGCAGGAGCACTGCCAACCTCCCATGGCATTCAAACAACGCACCTGTTGTGAATGCACACGCCAGCTCCATGAGGATGAGGCCCAGAGGGTAAACATCCACCGCTGGGCCGTACACCCCATCTCCAGCCATCTGCTCAGGTGCACTGTAGGACGGTGTGCCCACCCCTGATGTGTGCGTGGTTGCAGACGCAGTGCGCGCGGCGGTGATGGGCGGCTGTGTAGGCTGCTGCTGCTGCTTCTGATGTGACACGGTTGCTGCAGGCATCCTGGCAGTTGCCCCACCACCACCATCAACGCCACCACCCACACCGTGACCAACCTCAGCCCGGGCTCCAGGCCGTTCAAACCTGGGGGCCACACTGCCCATATCTGCTTGCGCTGGGATTGTACTCTCTGTAGTGGCACTGCTGCCACGTGAGTTGGGTGCTGTTGACCTGACTGTGTGGATGCTGGTCACCTGTGCAGTCCCTCTCAAAGGTGCTGTGGCTTGCTGGCTGCACGCGCCTTGGCCCCCATCCATACCTGCCATGGGCTGACCCGGTGCAGGGGCCTCAGCTGTGCAGCTGCTGGTCACAGACGAGATGGTCACACCACGTGTTAACCCATCACTGCTGCTGCTGCCACCCTGTCCCACACCCACGTCTGCAGGTATACTGGTGGACAGCCCAAAGTCGCCAAGCTTGACCTGCACACCTGCTTGGCCGGGCACCCACCATCCGCCCAGCGAGTGTGATATCGCAGTGGTCACGGGAATCACAAAGATGTTGGCCTGCAGGGTGCGCGCACCGCACGCCGAGTGGATCACGCTCAACAGTGCATCAATAGCTGGTGGGCGTGCTTCTCACAGCAGATCCCTTGGGTCCACAACGCACAAAAGTAACTCCACACAGGTGCATCAACAAACCTGACACACTGCACAGGCCACAGGGTGTTTCCTAGCCCATGACCAGCTGCACACACTCACTGGCTTCACGTCTCTGTGCAGGATACCAGCTGAGTGCACATGCGACAGCGCCAGCACCAGCTGCCTGAAGATGTCGCGCTCCGTGGGGCCCAGCTGCCCACCACCCCCAGGGCCCATGTGCAGCCCTGCTGGCCCATGGCCCTGTGCTGCACCACCTGCACCAACACCTGCACCACCGCCTAGTGCACCGCCGCTGCCACTGCTACCACCACTGCTGCCATCAGCCCTGCAGCCGCTGCCTGATGTGGCACTGGGCGAGGTGGTGAGGCTGCTGGGGATGCTGCTGAGAGAGGAGCCCTGCGTGGCCAGGCCAGAGTCCTGGCGCGCCAGCACCTCCTGCACGCAGCAGCCACGCGCGTGATGGCATGGTGCGGGAGGCAAGGGTGTTGCGCACATGGCCATGCACATCATGCGTTGAGATGCTCCTTGTATGGTGTCAGTACGCTGCACTGAAACAATGGCAACTGCGCTGTTCAACACACACATGCCGAGGCTCCCTACAAAGCTGCCACACATACCGCGCGGTGCTTCAGCCACACATCCAGCGTGAGGCCCGTGACGAGCTCCATGGCGATGTACAGGATGTACGGCCAGCGTGTCACACCAGTGAGCTCAGCAAGTCCCTGACACTGGGGCTGGCCATGCTTGCCTGCTGATACATCTGCAGCTGCAGCTGCGCCTCTGCCTGCGTGTTTGGACCACAGGGTTGCTCCAGTATGCCTCTGCCTGTGATGGTGGTGGTGGTGGTGGTGGTGGTGATGGTGGTGGTGGTGGTCGTGGTGATGGTGCTTGCCGGCAGGGGCCTGATGTCTGGGCTCTAGGAGCGCCAGGTCATTAGTAATGATGGCCAGCCCCACTGCACTCCTGTCAGTGCTCTGGGTTGTGCTTTTCCTGCATGTCCCACTGTCTTCTTCAGATAATGAACCTGTGGCAGATCCTGATCCTGAACCTGATGCAGATCTGGTGGGATGCGCTGATGCAGTTGGTGATGCTAAAGGTGACAAGGCACGGCCTCTTGCCTGCCTGCCACTGTTGCCATGTGCAGGTCCGAGCTGCAGGGATGGTGAAGAAACGACAGATTGCGTGACATTTCCAAACGTGAACGCTGAGTTGTGCGTCATGCTCTGCTCCACGTCCTGTGTAACTTCCTCGGCCCCGCTCCCACTCTCACTCTCAGTCTCGCTCCAGGTGCCGCTGTTATTCACCTCAGTGCCGCTGTCACTGCCAGTACTTGAGGACCCTGACGATGAACTATGCTCGCCCCATGATTCACTGCTGCCGCTGCTGCTGCTCCCCGCTGTGTGCGTTGGACTGCCACTCACTTGCCGACGGACATGTGGTCCAGCCGACTTAATGGCCAGGCCTTCTGATGCACCCTCAGCAGCCACATGCGCCACGCTGGGTGTTGCACCAGCTGATGGACTGCTAGCCAGCTCAATCACACAGTGTGCAGCCTGTCCAAGCCCTGACATGATGCCAGCCGCATGAGGGCTGGGCAGGGACGAGGAGGGGGATGCTGAGTCGGGCATGTGGATGATTGGCATGGGTACTGCACTGCTCCGCAACTGGTTTGCAGGGGTGGTGGTTGCAAGGCGTGGCCCCGGCACCGACATGGCCCCCTTGCGGGGGCCTGATTGGGCAGGGAGTGGCTTAGTGGTGTTGCTCGGGGCCGCCATCGGCCACAAGTAGCTATTTGGCTTAGGACCCAGCAGCTTCTGCACGCAGCAGCCTCCTGACTGTGTGCGCCCTGCCTGGCTGCCACTGCCGCTGCTGTCCTCATCACTGCCACCAGCACTGCCGCTGCTTTGCGATTGCCGACCGCCAGCTGCTGCATGCTCACATTCCAGTGCCGGCGGCAGAAGCAGCAGGTCCCTCCCCATTTCAGCTGTGCCAGTCCTCGCCTGGCCTCTGGTTTGTTTGCCCTTGGGCTTTTCCCCCTTTTGCATGGTTCCTGTTGCAGGCCCCTGGAAGTGCACCATCATCAAACAAGGCACATCTCATGTCGCTGACTGGTCGTGGTCCACATGTTGCCACTTATGGCCCACAGATGAGGTGTGCTCTCACCACAAAGTCGTTGTCAAGTATAGAGATAGGAGCGATAATGCAGCTGAAAGCACCAGATTGGTGTACCATGTTGTTATGCGCACCTGCACCAGCGCCAGCAGCTTTGGGAAGGACGGGGCACGTGACAGAGCCACACCTACGCGCCGCCAGTCCGGCTCCAGCCACCCCCAGTAGTACTTGAGCACGTACGGGGAGTCCGGCAGGGCTGCAAGCGCACGCACCTGCCGCATGCCAACACAGCAAGAGCATTGCGCACTGGCCCCACAGCTGCCATTGAAGCTTGAAAACCACAGCTATCACAGTGGGGTGCATCGCTGCAGGCAACATAAGGCCTGCTTCTGCTCCACCCTCACCTCACATCACCACACCGGTCCCAACAACCAAGAGAGTGCTCAACTGCATCAGCCAGCTCCCTCACCTCACGCAGCAGCTTGTGGTGAGCAGCTTCCAGCGCTTCAGGTGGTGACCAGGGTGGCAGTGCGCTGCTGAACTTGACAGCTTTGACAGCCATCAGCCGGGCATCCAGCCTGCTGCGGACCAGGGACACGCTGCCAAAACCGCCTTTACCCAGCACCTTCACCTCGTCCATCTGTGCCCGGAAGGGCGACACGAGGCTGAGCAGTGTGTCAGGCACGCGCCCGTGTGCAGCTGCCGCTGCAGCCACGGTCAGAGCGACGGACGCGCCAGCGCAGGCGGCCTCGCCCGACCCCACCAGATGGCGCAGCAGCAGTCCCATCCCACCCGCGCCCAGTGCCTGCTGGTTTGATGCTGTGGCATATACATTGCCAAACACAGTGGCTGCTTCAGGTGCACAGCCACCACCGTCTGCCGGAGCTGGGCCATATATACGCTTGCGATGGGCTGGCACAATGGCATTTGCCAGCCTTCGCCTGCTGCAGCTGTGTGTGTCCTTGCTCGCATGGACATCCCCAAATTCATCCTCATCAACAGATGGCTCGTCGCCATCACTGCTGCTTCCACCAGAGCTCCCATCCAATCTGCCACTGTGCTGCCAGCTGCTGGCATGCTGCTGCCGTTGCACCTGCATGGCAACACAGCATGTATTGCAGCAACTGGCCATGATGAACACGGCCTGAGGGCCCCATGTGCATCTGCATGTGCAACATTCAAGCCCGTTTGCGCATGGGCTCCACAACCTAGCACTGAGTAGCTGGTATCATGTACAGCGCCTTGACATGGCACACCAGCATGCACTGCCAATTGGAAAGATTGGGCCATCATCCGCTGTTAATATTCGTTGCACCATTTCACGGCCTACCTCAATTGGCCATCGTGCAGGGTTGTGGCCAAACGGCACTAGGGCCATTCAGATGCAGATTTACGCCATCATTCTATGTCTTCTGAAACAGTCATATGTGACTGCGATTAATATTCGTTCAACGAAGCCTGTCAAAACCGAGACTTCGGGGCCTTTCTGTTGGTTTGCTTGGGGTTGCTTCTCTGTATGATCCAGTGGTATTTTGCGTTATTTTCTTTTGTTCAACGCAGTGTCGAGCATTGATCTGGATCCAACTAGAATGAGAGCTGTAGTGCCGTGAAACTAGCAGCAGAACAAGCTGGCAAACGGGTGTTGCAATCATCTCACGCTTGCGCGATTCCCGAATGCTGCTGAGGTCGCAGACTACATCTGGCGTCCAAGGCTACATGTAGTACTTGCATGCCCCACCTGCTGCACACTCAAGGATCTTTAGAGGTGTTGCGCATGGGTGGATAGACGCCCTTGCGGAACAGCTGTGCATATCCTTTGAGCTTCAGCGACACATACTGAGCTGCAGCTGCCAGTACAGCCAAGCCGAATGCGCGCAGAGTCAGTGATGCAGGGTCGCCACCGCCAGCCACGAATGATAATACCTGCAGTAGAGCGCCGCCCACAGCAGCTGCCCCACCCGCACCTGCCATGAGTGCACGCACGAGCCAGGCGCTATGGTTGTTGCGACATACAAGTGGTTCACAACACTGTGATCAACACCCTCACACATGGTGGACAGCGACAAGGCTGGCAGCCCCATTAGTGTCACCACGCACTAGCAGGGTGTCTCACCTTGTACACTGACTGGTGGTGCCAGCAGAGCCACTGGTGCTGCTGCTGAGCCTGCCGCCCCTGAGGCTGCGTACGACGTCAGTGCAACAGCCGCAGTCAGCAGAGCCGTACCCAGCGCCACAGCGGCAACAAGTGATGCCACCCTGGCAGCTGTCTCAATCTGGCGCATGCCCTTCTGGCAGGTGGCACACTGTGACGTGTGCTGGGACCAGCGATCGAGCAGCTGCTCCCGGGTCTGGCGCGGGGGCATGGCGGCTAGGAGCGCCTGCACAAAACGCACCAAACATGGACAACTCGCGGTTAATGTATAGCCGCAGTGTGCTGATGGGAAAGGCATGCAACAATAAAGGAGCTGCGCCTGCTGACAAGCATACTTATCAAATGGACTGTGTCCCACACACCGGTGAGGGAGGGCCAAAGGGGCCGCCACCACCAAACTTGTCCAGCCATGAGCGGTACGCAGCGACAAAGGTGTCAGCGGGCGATGCAAGGAAGCCGGTGGCCGTGGCTGGTTTGTTTGTTGCCAGGCGCTTCGACAGGTTTTCCATTTCACCCACATGCAAAAAGATCTGCGAAGATTTAGGGTGTAAGTTAGAGATGTGCATGATGCTGGGGATCAAACAATGACAAGGCGTAGATCAGTGTGTTTCAGAACGATTTGACTGAGCAGTTGGCTCAGAAGCTAGCACATGGCCCGTGCTGGAACCAATCCACAAGGTACCCACCACCCCGTCCCACCTGGTCATCCTCCAGTGGAACGTGAGAGCCCACGTGTGACACCCAGGTTGGCAGTGACCGGATGATGCGGGCTGGCAGCTGTGACTTGTCAAACCTGCACGTGCGGGTGCGGTGCGGCATTCCGACACATATTTGCAACTGCATACAGAAGAGCATCGACACCACGGCATGCTGCAGCAATGCACAGCAGCCGTGTGAGACAGCAGTGGTGTTGACAGCTGGGCAGCCCATGACCGAGGGCGCGTGTGGCACCCACCTGACACAGTTGCGGTTGATGAGACGGCAGCGACCGGGCCCCATCGGTGTGGCATAGACTACTGTGAGAGATGAGAATCCACGCTTGGCTGAGCTGTCCAGCGTGTGCTTGACATAGCAGGGGGCTACATACTGTGTGGCCTGAGGCCCCATCTCACCCGCCCGTGGCCCTGTAGGCCAGATACCCGTGAAGCCCTGCGCGGTCACTGGGCTGGTGAGCTGCAGCTTGTAATCACCAATCTTGTTCCTGTGGTGCACTTGCACCCAAACACCAGTCATGATACATCGCACTGTGACCAGGGCAACAATGTGACTCACAACAACACAGATTTATCCATGTTGTACAGCCTGGACTAACATCGCACATTTTGATGCCGCACCTGTTGCTGATGGACTTGTGATGGGTGAAGGGCACATGGGACGAATCGATCACGTTCTCCAAGAGGACTGTAGCATCATATGGAATGTCCCGCCATGCATCCTGTGCGGCACCAAGACCACAACAGCACCAGCATGCAGCGACAGTTGTGCATATGCCGTCCAGAGAGTAGTTCTGAGGCAATGGTGCCACCATAGCCTGCTTTATTCATCTCATTCCGAGACCCAGTTGAGACAGTTAAGGCATACAGCACACTCATGAACCAAACAAACATCTGGTTGCACACATGAAGTACCGTGCCTTCTACTGCACACACTGCAAGCACACACGCGCGCACGCACATTGGAAACCCACGCTGGGTCCTCCAGCTCAGGCACAATAGGGATGGTGGACTCATCCACAAGCGGCTGAGCAGGGACAGAGCCATCAGCCAGGACGGCCTGCACAGCGCAACAGGGACCGCGTGGAACAGGGGAGCCATGTCCGTGTGAAACATCAGTACACACTTGTTTTGGGAAGCTGTTCTGATGCTGGCGCAACTGTGAACTTGACTGGCTAATGGTGGCTCTTAATGCCCTGATCTTGTACGCAGACTGGTTGATGGTACGGTAACTGCACCGTATGTAAGGGCTTACCATGGGCAGGGGTTGAGGCCGCACCCATAGCAGGCCCTGGCGCACAGCGACTGGATATGCTGCGATGCACTGCATGCGAGTGGCAGCGCAGCAGGTAGCATGTAAGCAGGAGGGGCAGGATGCTGGATGCGTGACAGCATGCAAATGGTGGCGTACACCACAGTCATCTGAGCTGATCCTGCTCAGTGTGTTGCCAACCAGCTGTACCTCAACCACTCATGTTGCTGTGGGCACTGTGCTGGACAGCCGCCACACACACCGCGCGATGGCTGGCTGCGTTGCCGCCTTGAGGTATGCGCTCACAGCGCCCGGAACCACTGAACTCCCAGCCCTGAGGCCACACCAGCACGTGTGCCAGTTGGTTAAGTTAATGATGTGTTGCTCCTGCTGACTGCATGCGCCCTGCATGCTGGGTAGTGCTCACCCGTGTCATCAACTACACCCTGGTCCCGCATTTGTGCCTGCTCCATTACAGCTTACATGGTAACCACACTCCAGATGGCCACGTTTGTTTACCCGCCCCTCGGATAGTGGGACCAGCCTGCATGAACACAGTGCAACACTGAAAAATGGAGGAGACAGCACAAACACAAACATGCTGCAAACATCACACCATACATAACTTCCATGGTTGCAGTACACCATCACACCATACACGACACCGTGGAACAGTCCTGACATACCCAGCAACTGCACCTGTGTGGGCACAGATCCTCGTGCACGCGCCACTGCCCGGACCCGCCTGTGTGATCAGTGCTGGCAGCTGCAGGTTCCCACCACACCACGAGTGCCTTGGACAGAAGCTCAAAACGGTATGGAGATGCCTTGTCGATGTCGGCCTCAAACGCAATGGGATACCTGCGGGTGTCACATCGCGCATGCTGCCGCTAGGTGATCCATAATCGCAGCACCCTGCCAACCCCAGAGTCCAGTACACACAGGGATGCAGAGCCAATTGCATCCTGGTTCTGGTTGTAGCAGGTGATCCAGGCCGGCAGCACCTCGTTCATTGGTTACTAAGTTTACGCATGTGCTGTGTGGGATGCTGAAGTCAGCGTTGTGACAGCAGGTGGGATGCATTGCCACAAAACCCACCATGCACGATGCCAGTCAACACTGCTGGATGCTGAAACCTCAGGAGTGGTCTCCGTTGCTGGCTCTCCTGGTCGCGTGAGCATGCTGGCATGCAGCTCTTTGCCAGCCACACGGCGTGCGTATTGGCATGCATGTGGATTGAACCTGCTCTTGAGGCGCTGCCAGCTGCATGTGGTCAGCACTGGCAACCCTGGCACGCTGAAGCATGATGAAGACCGCCTTTGGTTCACAACTGACGCCGTATATCGATGGTTAGCCAACATCATCCCCACAAACTTCTGACATCACCTGTGCGCATTTGAAATCGCCAGCTTGACTCATTGTACCCGTTGTACTGTCTATGCAAATCCACAACACTTCACTCCTCACTCGCAGACTCGAGCTAAACTGCTTGCGCTCATGCTAGTGCCGTTCTCAATGTGACCAAGACGTGATCCTGCATTATTAACCTGACGTTGGGTGTGCTCAAGTGGCATAATAGTGAATGCCGCTCGGGTAACAACAGATGGAGCTGCGCAAGCGCAAGCGCGCCTGCGCTGTTGCTGAGTAAGTGCGGTTTGAATTGGTGGGGCCATTGGAGTGCCAGGTGCCAAAGCCAAGCGGGCAGGCGAGGCGCAACGTGGGTGCAGGACCCTCAATAACTCAAAAAGCACAAACTTCCTGCTCCTCTGCCTGTTGTTCATGTTGCAGCACCGCCACGCCCTTGGAAGCATTTCTAGATACCGTGGAAGGATGCCGGAACTTTGTGGTGTTTACTGGGAGCGGCGTTAGCGCGACCTCAGGTGATGTGGTGGCATAGCTCATGCATGGAACCTTGGCATGTGCGCACCCAGCGTGGGACATGCATGGCAGGCTGGCTTAGTGCACAGCTTCACGCAAGCAGCCATCAAGTCCCCAGTCTGAGAGCGGGCTCTTTAATGCTGCGCAGGCATGTCCATGTTCAGCACCCGCAATGGGCTGTATGATCGGGCACGCAAGAAGTTCAAGATCCAGGTGCTCTACGTTATCTTGGGTGCATGGCGTTGTGTTGTGCTGTGGGCATTGCAGTGGGCACTAAAACAGCTGCGTTAGCCCCTTCTTGAAGGATATGCTGTCTGCGGCTACTGCAGGATGGCATCAAGCTCTTCACGTACAGCTTCTACAAGCAACGCCGTGCAGATGTCCAGGTAAGGTTCATGAGCGTCATGGTCAGGCAAGCTAGCAAATCACTGGCAGCAGGGGGCTACTGCCGTGAAGAGCAGGGGCCAGCCCCGCTGTTCCATACGCCCCACTGTTCCATACACCCACACGTTCCATTTTGGGGAGAGGTCCTAGGGTGGGGCTTGGATCAGGATCACACCCCATGTGCTCACCCATGCATGTACCCATGCATGAGCGCAGGCCTTCTTTGCCCAGATCTACAGTGAGGCCCAGGGCTCATCAGCTGCCCCTGGTCACCATGCTCTAGCGGCATGCAATGAGCTAGGCTGCGTGCGACGTCATTACACGCTGAACATTGATGGGCTGGCTGAGGTGGTAAGCGTGTGGTGGCAGACTGCTCCAGACGCATGCAGTGGATACGAGCTGTGCGTTGTATATGTGCCGCATCGTTGCAGCAAGTAGTTGTTGCACGGGCTAGCATGGTGCAGCAAGCACATTATTTGCAGTGTAAGCAGCCCGATCGGCAGTCAGCCGCTGTGTTTTGGATCTCACCTGCAGGTCATATGGCTGCTTGACATGTTGGTACTGTTGCATGAGCTTGGACGATGTGGTGCCCCATCCTCTGCAGGTGGGCATGGACACATGGCACCACGAGAGCAACCCCAAGGGTGTTACAGTGGAGATGCATGGCAACATTCGGCAGCTCGTGTGCCCATCATGTCATAAGGTGGAGCCCCTGGATCAGACCAACATCAACGCCATGAAGAGTATGCAGGCGATCCGGTGCCCAGCATGTCACCAGGACGACCTGCGCTTCAAGATCATGCTGTATGATGATGATGAGGTGTGATGCTCTGCAGACATCATGGCAGCTAAACTTGCAGATCATGTTGCCAACAGATTGCAGCATCCACGTGGTCTTTGACACTCAGTTGTCACTTCATGCTTTGCACCCGTGATCCTTGCAGGGTGATTGCATCACACCCGAGCATGTGTTTGAGACACTGGAGGAGGACCTGGAGGTGGCTGACTGCGTGCTGTGGATCGGCATCAGCTTTGAACAATCAGCATCCGTGGAGTATTTTAGGCGCGTACGATCCATTTTGGGGTCCTTAAAACGCCTGAATCATGTGCTGCAGGTGATCATCAACCCCAGTGATGATGCTTTTTTCAACGTTGTCAGCTCAGTGTGCAACGTCGACGATCTGCAGCTCATGGACGTGCGCTCCAAGGTGTGGACTGTGAAGGCATCATGCTTAGTGCTGGCACTTGGGAGTTTGGCCAACTTATCGCGCTGACCACCACTCTTGTAACTGCAGTCATCTCTGTTAGTATTCATGACTGCTGTGCTGCACTTGTTTCTGTAGGCTGACATCGCCATCCCAGCACTGGCAGAGCGGCTGAAGGCATACAAGGCATCCGGGGCACCACCCAAGCGGCCGCAGGTGGATGGCGAGGGGTCAGGCAGCGTAGGAGGGCGTTTTGGGCGTGTGGGGTCCTTTTCAGGCCGGCGCCCTCGGATTGCGGATGATTACGTGTACGATTCTGAAGAACCTGGGGAGGAGGGGACTTCGGTGCAGCAGGGTGCAACTAAAGGCGGGCGATCAAGCAGCGCATCACGCTTGAGGCATGCAGCAGGCAGCGAGCAAATGGGGCCTGCACAAGGGCCGGTCCAGGCCCAGGTGGCACTGCCACAGCAGGCCCTGCAGCATCTGAAACACGAACAGCTGCTGCTGCAACCGCAGCCACTCATCAACGGGCATCCCCTCTCGGGCGGGCCGCTGCAGCCGCTGCAGCTCCCTGCTTTGGGCGGCATCCAGCTGCAGGGCATGCATAAGGTGGAGCTGGGATCATGGCAGGCACTGCTGCCCCAAGCGTTGTCACAGGTGCCTGCACCGCCAGAGGTGGGCAGCACCACACACGCCGCTGTGCCCAGATATCTGCAGCTGCCCCTATCAGTGGAGCCGCTGCATGTCCCTCAAATGAGTCCAGCTGCTGGCAGTGATCCTTCATTGCAACAGTTGTTGCAGCTGCTGCCCAAAGCTGAGCCATGGACCTTGAGCGCGCTGGGCCTGACGAACGGAAATGGTCATGCCGCACCCAGTCAAGGACAGGGAGAGATGATGGCCTGCCAGCCAGCAGCGCCACTCCTGTCATCAGCTGCAGTGCAGGCCCTGCTGAGCACATTACCTGTGCAGGCACCAGCAAATCCAGACCTGCCTGCTGCTGTTGGCGAGATCAAGCAGGATGCAGCACTGGGATAACGTGGACAGCTGCAGTGAGCTGTTGCGTGCTGGTTTGAATACTGTATTACCTGCTGTATTGGGCAGTCTGTGATGGTGCGCTCGTGAACTGATTCATCAGATTCACACGATATAATTTTGAAGGAATAGCTAGGCTGGATGCATCATGCAGCACTCATAGGCACGCAGGATGTAGGACATGGTGTGATCTTCCAGGCAGGCATCACAGCTTGTAGGTCTGGTAGCAACCGTACATAAGGTGTGCATTGTAGCGGCTCATCAATCCCTTTAAGGCATTCCTGTGGTGAAGCTTTCTATGACTGCATTGAACACAACAAGCTTCATCAGTTTGGGCAGATGTAACTGCGCATTGACCTGTCCATGCTCAGAAGTCCTCCTGGCACATCTGCAACATGTGTCCAGCAGTGTGTAGACCATCAGAGACAGTGCAGCAGCATCATGTGGGACATGCTGGCCCAGTTGCTGCTGCTGTTTTACAGCTATTGAACATCGCAACTGCCTCTCGCGTGTAATCTTGGTGTTGGGCATGGTTAGAAGCAAGTGGCTTACCTTGGCAGCGGGATTTGTAATGCACACAACCTGCTTCGCCTGCTCCGCCTGCTGTGCTTTCTTGGCTGCGACTTGGCGTACACGATCAGCAAGGCTGGGTGCCTTTTTAGGCCCATCCTCACCCTCCATCTTGGGCACTGCACTCTCTGAACTGCGTGCTTGCATCTCTTGCAGTCGCTCAGCCAGGCTGGAAGCCTTCTTCTGGGCTGCACCAGCCTCCTGTGTCAACACAAGGGTGCTGAAGCAAGCCTCGCATGTACAGCACTGGTGCGCATGTGCAGGACACCGTGTATGTACAGCAACATGTACGCCATGCACACTGTTGGTGCCAACCACATCATGCCTGCCTTAGCGCTCACAGTTTGCCCATCGCACCTCAGCCATCACAGGAGCAGCTGCCAGTGTGAGCGCGACAAGGACTGTTCCAGCCACGTGCAGCATCCCCTGCACTCTTGGTTTGCCCTGTGTGCAGAGTGCAACCATCCCGCTGACATCATGCTGATGTTTGGCCGCTCGCCCATGAACATGCGAGGCACAGCCAAGCTGGAAGCCTGTGCACGCAAATGTGCTCTCTCTACGTGTGCATCACCACCCGTCGTGATACCTGTGCTGTTTGGATATGCTGATGGCGGATCTGAACAGTGCGAGGCCGTGAAGCCAGCGTTGTGTGCTGGTATCTGGAAAGGTTATGAAAGCTCATCTTATTATAATTATGTGCGGAAGCCACTAGTTGCTATGCCGAGGATGTATGGTGCGGGTTGCTTGAAAGGCAGAGAAGATATCGTCTTGTTTAATCTTAGACTTGTGCACGGGAGGCATATTGGTTTTGCAAGCTGTGCAAGAGTTTGGCCGAGGGTTCTGACAAGGGTTTTGTCCAAGGCATGCTGGAGGGATCACAAATATGTTACATCAGGTACACGACGTGGTGTGCAGCTGAAGCCCGGCAACAGGAGGCATTTGATGTGCCTGCACACACATTATGCGCTGGTAGGGTGCACCATACATCCATGCAGACATGGCATGATGCATGTTGAAGAAACCAAACAGTATACATCCTCATAGAAAACGCTCACGAACTCACTTACTAAAAGCTCAGCCTCTCTCGTAGCAACCTTCACGGCATGATTATGTATGGATATTCACGGCGGTCATTGTACACAATTGGCCATGAGCCAACCCAAACATTATACAGTTCCAGGTGCAGTGCATAGATTCGCGCAGTGACTGTGCCTGACCCTGCATGCATCAGGCACTCTGGTATGCTACATGTGCAACCATCAGCAGGGCCTGAACCAAGGCCAGGCAATGTACAAAATTTGCGGCCAATCCACCATCTTGAATCCTATCAGGCTGTCAGCTCCTTTGCTGGCATAGCCTTGCAATGTGACCTATGCCAGGGATCCTGGACACGGATAGCACCTGCAGCATTCAGCAGCGGATAAGAACGACCAAGTTGAGAGCATGCCCTTGGAGTGTGCCTGGCCACAAGGCAATAGTGATCAGACGGGGAAGTGCATGTCTGTTTGATCCTGGGATGTATCACCGTCCTGCTGACCTGACAGTCACCATCAGGTTCTTCTTGTTAGTGTCCTCACTGCACAGTGCATCAAGCACAGCAGGCTAACTGTAGTCAGTCAAGGTAGGTGCTGTCAGTTGTAGGGAGTTGCCTGGTGCTTTGCAAGGAGATTAGCAGGCACACCAATCATGGCTCCTGGCTGCGCGCTGATCACTCAGGGCATGTGATGATGAGCAGGCATACCAGTGCAAGGTTCAGATCCACTTAAAACACATTGTCATCAACGAACACAGAGCAAGCGCAGCAAGACATCACCTTGGTAGGGGCAGCTGGAGTGTTCTTGGTGACCTCCTGCAATCATGCCAAGCATTGACGTGGTTGATGTCGGCGCTCTGGACAGGAAGCAGGATCCCAAAAAGCACAACAGATGACCAGGCTGCTGACTGGATTCAGGGGAATGCCTGCCTTGGCGATCACTGTAGGCGCCAAGCACAAGCCAGTCGTCATCACGACAGCGGCAGCGGCGTGGGCGATCTGAGTCACTTGTGGCTGCGCACAAGCGTACATGGTTACCTGCCCGTTGGCTTGCTGACCTGTAAAAAAGTGCGTGTGTGGACCCAGATGCAAGATGCACCAGTGCAGCTGCTCTAGCCACATCAGGCATGACGCTAGCGCATCTTGTGTCAGCCTTCGCGGCCAGACGTGCTGATGTGGACTGGATATGGTTCTTTAGAATGGACCCTCAAATCCCTGAGGTATGTGGCCCGAGGGCACCAGATTGGCTCGATGCCTCACTGACGCGCTGCGCCCCACGCAGTGCAACCACTTACAGGCGCCTGGGCCCTCTGGGAGCGGATCTGCTTGGCGCGAGGGGCAAAGGAGAAGCGGCGGGCCAGCATCGTAGCTACTGAAAGAGTGCAGCTGGAAGAGAATAAGCAGGGCTTGGTCCATCTGCAAAAGTGGTGGGTGCTTGTTTGCGTGACTCACACTGAGCCCAGTCTTGGCTGCGGTCGGCTGCGGACGGTCATCTGCAACACATGGGCGCAGCCGATGTCCTCTGATGTCAAGGAGGATCATTAGGGTTGTTTGCATGCAAGCACAATTCGCAGCTGGTCGATAAGGTGGGGAACTGCTCTTGCATACTACATGATTGAGGCATCATAGCATCTGTAGCCTGAAGCTACCGTAGATGAAGTTTTACATTGCCACCTTGAAGGTATACCAGCACAGCACAGCATGGAGTCATGGAATGACAGTTCTAAACAGTTGAGCCAATCACAGATCATGGCTAAGCATGGCATATCAATGCATCAAACTCGTATCAGCGCCCAAGCCGAAGCAGGGCTGCAGCACCCTTCTCGCGCTTCACCGGCTTGCTGTCGTAGTACCCAGGAGGAGTGGCCATATCCTCCATCCACTGCTTCTGGCTGGTACCTGCACTGCTGCTCTGGCCAACACCCACACTGCTGGCAGAGCCCATCATCAGTGCACTAGTCAGCTCGTCAGAGCCCTGGCTACTCAGCATCAGACTGTCCACGCGATGTGCGCTCAGGCCCTGGCCCACACTCGGTGCTGGCCCACACGCACTGCCCGCACTGCCCTCACTGTCAATGCTGCTGCGCTGGCTGTGCTGGGCGGTGCGTGGCTTGCGGCGGATGGTGCGGATGGTGGGAGCAAGTGCTGTGTTGCTTGCAGGGGCAGAGCTGCTGGCCTGCAGCCAACACAGAGGCCGCACAGGAGGCAGGTTCTGGCGTTAGCTGCTTCCTAAGGTCCTGCCATCTATCAGGGGATTGTATCGTCCTTAGGACACGCAATCAGACACTGCACAACTTGCATGCATACAGCATGTTGAGACTGGCACATCAGCGCGGCACGCACCGCCAGCTGGTTCAGCAGGGAGAAGAAGGTCTGTGCCGCATCAGTGCCTTGCAGGAAGTCTCGCACAAAGAGCGGGGTCACCTTGAGCGTGCCGTCGCCCAGCCGGATGCCCAGTGCCGCGTCACTCTTGCTGCCAGCGCGTCTCTCCGCGTCCGCAGCCGAGCACATGGTCATGGTGAATGGTTGGCCCCTGCCATGGCCCTCAGCGCAAAACACGCGCACAGTGGCACCCGCTGGCATATCCCGCCTTATGCCCACAAAGCACACAGCAGAGTCTGTGTCCTTGAGGGAGCTACTGGGCTTGAGGTCAAACTTGTCCGGAGCACAACAGCGCAGCCGCAGTGGTGCGCCACGCATCAGCGCAGGGCGCAGATCATGCAGCTTCGTCTTGTTGCGCTGCCCCTCCTCACGCAGCCCCTCCACCTGTGGCGCGCGGCAAACGTCAAACCAGCTGCCCGGCTCATCTGACAGTCACTAGGAAGCTCACAAAAGCCTTGCGCTATTGTGCGCCGTGCTGGTCCTGGATCCATGCCCACCTGCACGCCGAATATTACATTACACAGGGCTGGCAACAGTTGCATTGTGCACCGTGGCCTGAGGCAGCAGAGTCCATCTGATGCCCGGGTGCAACGTACCTCCCCCTGGCCATCCTCAGCGGCCATGAAAAGCGCATCTTTGGCATGCAGCGTGTAGCGCAGGCCCCCTACGTCCATGTAGTCCACGCGCTTGTCACCCTCCCGCACCGCAAACAGCAGCACAGGCTGCTGCTCACACTGCTGCTGCTGCTCCTGCGAGTGGGTGTCGGCTGCGGGCAACCACAGCGGCAAGATGGACTATGACGCAGAAGCACTGTGAGCCAGGCCCCAAGGTCACAGATGCCCTGCACCTGTACGGCAGTAAGCAGGTTTACATCAGCCTGACACTTTTAATACACGTCCTACCTTGCGCTGAGCCAGCCAGCCGGGACAGCCCCTTTGCACGTGGTGTGCTGAGTGTGAGGTCAATTGTCATCACTCCCTGTGAGCCCTTGTTGCCCCGTGGGGTGGCAGGCTTGACTTGGTCATGCTGCCCTGCATCGTCATTGTCGTATGCATCCTCCATGTGGATCACCTCCACTCCGTCTGGTAGCCGTGTTACTGGTGCTGGTGGTGCAGCAGGCATGGCCGCCTGGTCCCCTGCTGCATCCATTGCACCTGTTGGCCCCTCAGCGACGCTGCCACGGAACCCTCCTAATCCCAGCTGCACGTTCAGCTTCTGCACATACGCAGCCACCTCCTCCCATGCCTGGGTGGTTCCCTGTGCGGAAGCCTCTGCACGCGCACTGGCGGCCTCCACCTCCTCAGCTAGCGAGGCGCTGTGCTTCATCAGCGTGGCCATGGTGATGATGAGCCCGTGCTGGAGCTGCCGCCACTCAGCTGCGGATGCGTCACGCTCTGTGAGCAGCTGTGAAGCACGTGCTTCTGCAGCCACACAACGCGCCTCCAACTCGCCTGCCTGTGTCTGCAGCCCAGCTGCCTGCGCACGTGCCTGTTCTGCTTCTGCTTGCGCAGCAGCCAGCTGCGCAAGCAGCTCTGCCTCGCGATCGACCAGCTGCTGTTGGGCCTCGTGCTTGGCTGCTGCTGCTGATCTAGCCTCAGCTGCACGCGATGCCTCTGCTGCTGCACACTGAGCTTCCAATTGTTTCAGCTGCTGCTGCTGCTCAGATACCAAGGCCTGGCTTGCTGCAAGCTCCTGCTGTGATGCTTCAAGCTCAGCCAGTTGAGCAGCGTGCTGTGCTGCGGCCTCGTTGCCTTGCTGCTGCAGTTGCGTCCTGAGCTGCGACTCAGCAGCCCGTGCGGCTGCCTGCGCCTCCTCCAGCTGTGATGCTGCCTCTGCCCGCATGGACTGCAGTTCTTGCGCATGAGCGAGTTGTGCTGTGTCCCAGCGCTGCTGCCAGTCTGCCACCTGGGCCTCCAGAGCTGCTACGTGCTCTTGCGACGCGGCCAGATCTGCGCGGGCTTGCACCAGCTCAGACCCTTCGAGCTGTGCACGGCGCGCCTGCTCATGCTTGAGCTGCTCCTGCATGACCTGCAGCTGCTGCTGCATATCTGCTGCCTTCTGTGCGAGCGCCTCAGTGGTGCCCATCATCTCAGCCTTAGCTGCCTCTGCACATGCCGCAGCAGCCACTGCAGCCCCCTGTGCAGCAGCCAGCTCAGCACGCAGCAAGGTGGTCGCAGCCTCTGCCTCTGCCTTGTCTGCTTGTGCATTGGACAAAGCGGTCTGCAGCTGCTCCAGCGCACAGGCATGCTGTGCAGCTGCAGCCTCCCGCGCACATGCCACACGCTGCTCAGCCTCGTGAGCCATGGCCTCTTGCTGCACCCCCCAGTCCTGCTCCATCCGTCTGCGTTCTGTCTGCCATTCGCGCTGTGCAGCCTCCAGCTGAATCTGCATGTCCTGCTGCAGGGCCTCGTACTTGGTGCGCCAGCCTTGCTCAGCATTGGCCTGCTGCTCTTCAAGCTTGGCTGCAGCTGCCGCCACAGCTGCATCTAGCTTGGCCTGCCAGCCTGCCTCCAGCTGGGCCAGTTGCGCCATGTGTTCTGCTGCCTGACTGGCCAGCCGCGCCTCCAGAGATGCAAGATCATCCAGGGCCTCGCCAAGCTGAGATTGCAGCTTGGTGCACGATGCCTCGGACACCTGCAGCTGCGCTTGTACTGCCGCCAGCTCAGCCCTCAGCGCTCCCACCTCTGCCTCAAGCTGAGCCACACACGCGCGCAGCTGGTCGCGCTCCGCAACTAGCTCGTCCTGCTCCACCTGTGCGGCCCGCAGCGCGAGCTCCCGCTGCTCGTCTGCTGTGTTGCGCCGGCTCAGATGGCGTTTCAAAGCACTGGCCTGCTGCCGCAGTTGCTCCTGCAGCTCATCGCACTGCTCCTGCAGCGCTGCAGTGCGCGCGCGCTCAGCCTCCAGCAGCTCCAGCAGCACGTCCACCTGTGGTGTTGCAAGTGAGCCACCGCCAGTCCGCATTTGCACAGCCCCGGTATCTCCTGCATAACTTATGACCTGCACTTCTGTGCAAGTTCCCACCACCCACTGATGTTGCTAGAAAGATGAAGCAAACAGCTCGACGTTGCCAAGCACAGGCCCATTCTAGCACACGCACCTGCTCTGCCTTGGCCAACAGCTCCTCGATCTCCTTGGGCTTCAACTGCCCAGCTGACCGTGCGCGCACGTTGGTGTTGACAATGTTTTTCACACGCTGCGCGTCCCGGATCCAGTCGAGTGTGCGGCGGTTGTAGCTGCGCATTGCGCGCGCTGGTGCCAGGCATGCACATGCAATGACGTGGGAGTTGCCGCCGATCACATCCTGCATCAACACACACAGGAGGGCTCTTGGTGCAACCACGCAGTTACCGCATATTCTGCAGGATACAGAACAACAGGCAGCTTGCGGCTATGCAAGAAAAGTCAGGTGCGTCCACCAATAGCTGCGTGTATGACGGATCACACCATGACACCGAAAAAGGGCAGCACACCTTAAGCAGGTGCACAAGCTGTGAGTTGCGGGATGGCGGCTTCTTGTGGCCCTCACTCTTCATGCGAATGAACGTGTTGAGCTCCATCAAGTCGTTGTTGGTGGAGCACCCTTCCTACAGGCAGTTTCACCCCTGCTACAACTGAGGCGCCACGGTTGTCATATTTCGATCGTGAAACTCCGAGCAAAACGCCACATCGATGGTAGTGTGGCGCAGCTGTGAGTGGCTGGTACTCAAAGGCTCAGACATGACCTTGCGCCCAGCGCACCTTGAACTGGTCACCAGTTGCCCCATCCTTGCCCGGCGTCTCACTGCCTGCCAGGTCCACCAGCAGCAGGCGGCCACTTGTCACACTGTCACTGTCCACGGACATGGAGCTGCCAGTGTCCAGGGAATTGCCATGCACGAGGGGAGCACCCACCACCTGTGATGATTGCAAGGGTGCTGATGACAGATGAGGTGCGCAGACCTAATGCTGCATGCAATTTGGCTGTCATGCGTTGACGGTGCCAACAACATTCATGGGCTTGCGCTGCACCTCATCCAACACTGACAGAGCTGAGTGCATGCTCCTGACGTACCTCCAGAGTTATCACAAAGATTGCGTGGCTGCGGCTGGATTGCGCATTGCCCTTGGTGGCGGTGGTGATGCGGCGCTGGAAGCCATGGTCCCAGATAGTTTGTACCTCATCTCGCGATGTAACATGAACGCCCTTCGCCTCACGGTGGAACAGGCCGCGGCGGTCACCCACCTCGTCGCTCCAGTGCTTACCTGCAAGCAGGTCCTGAGGCTTGCCCTGCGCAGACACATGACACACGTTCCATGGGATTACAGCTGGCACACAGTGGTATGTGCAGATGTGAGCTGCGTGCTGGTGCCTGTCTCGTCCATGGAGCCTCATGAACACCACTGTGAGCTAACATTAACACATCCATCACCCAGCCCCTGCCTGTCTCGTTCACACCTTGTACACCTCGATGAACTGGACGCTCATGGTGCATGGCTGCTCACTGCACAGCCTGAACAGCTCATCCAAGGAGTGGCTGAACACCTTGCTTGTGGTATACGTTTTTCCAGAGCCGGTGGGGCCGTAGGCAATGAAGGTAACATTCTTGCCCTTCCCTGTTAAGCATGTGAAATGACCAGTGGGCCAAGCGTCAGCACTGCCCATGTGCCAGAGCACGCCAACAATCACTAGCCTGTGGCAGCACGTGTACAACTCACAGAGCTCGGAGATCAGTGGAATGACACGTTCTTCAATGCGCGGCTGGAACAGCTTCTGCTCATCTGGTCCTGCACATCCTCGATTGTCATGTACAAAGCGGCAGAATGCCTGCCTGTCGTCCACCTGCGTGTGCAAAATGACACAGGTGTTCTCCAGCAAGTGCATGAACTGATAGAGCTTCCATGTATGCTTGTGTGTTAGGGCACAGCTGGAGCCAGGGACACACCCTGGACGACCATGCTGCATGGGTGCATGGTGCCACACCTTGATGCAACCGTCGTTGCACATAACCTCCAGCGCTTCGTCATTCTGCTCTCCTTCAAGGAGTGGTCTGATGCTCGCATATACTGTGGTGCACTCGACTGGCGCTGGTTTGCGTGCAGTCTTGACAGCAGTGTTATTGAAGGCTAGGGCGCGCGGTGTCTTTGCTGGAAGCTCTGCCCTGTGCTCCGGGGCTGGTGTGGCAGTAGGAGTCTGCAGCACAGCCTTCGGCCACGCCGGGATTCTGCTGGTCATGAGTCGAGCACTTCTTAGCTAAACATTTGGAATTACATTCAACGGAATACTGCGGGGTTTTGACCTCTGACCATGACTGGCTCACCCTGGGCTCACCCCTCAAAAATAAGCAGACGAAGAGTAAAACGCCATAGCTGTATAAAACTGCACGGAGGGATTGTTTCTCAGGTCTACGTGGGTCATCCAAGGTTGGAAGCCAGCATGATCATCTTGGTACATCACCATACAGCCATCAAAAAATGCCTACCTTGCCTTGTCCACATCAGGTACAGCACATCAGTGTCAGATAATGCATGAGACTTACGCATAATATACTTGCAGACAAGATCTGAATGTAGTCTCATGCTGCAGGCTGCCCATGAAAAAAGGTGATGAAAAAGGCTGGAACAATTCCTGCAGCGGTGCACGTTGTCCATTGCATTCAGAGGACTGCATGCCATGTGTATGGGATGGCACGTAGATCGTTGTCACAAAGTGCTCATTTAGTACTTGACGTAGGCTTCACAATCAAGCTGTGGTTGCTTAGCTGGACCCCTTCTTGGGCCCCAGGAAGACGTAGAGGCCAGTGCCCACCAGCGCAACCACGCCAACGGCCAAGCCCTGCAGCCAGTTGCGATGCGCAGTGGGGTGGCAGTTCATATGTCAAGCACCATGCTCAGCAATGCCTTGTAACGCATCAATGGAGTGTGCATCCTTATGAACCATTTGCAACGAGCATGCATCATCATGTAGGAGATCACAACCACTGTCCCTCACCAGTGCCCCGGCCTTGAGTAAGCCGTCCACAAAAACCTCCTCAAGCAGTACAAGCCCTCCCACCAGCACGCGCTCGATGCCCACAACTACAACCAGCAGCGCGCGTGGCACAATAGCCAGCAGCGCAAAGCCTGCCACGCCAATCCACAGCTTCTGCTGCAGCGTCATGCCATCCCATTTCTCGCCCAAGTATGTCAGCCAGCTGTTCCCATCTGAGTTGTCCAGCTCTGGCCGGCTGGGCATGATGCCACTTTCCTTTAATTTCCTTGCTGCGTGGTTCAAGGAGGCATGCAAGCCAACAATTTACTGGATGCTACTTGCACATTTGTGGGGGTGTGCATGCGCACAGGCGAAGCCAGGCAGGGCACAATCAGGCAATGTGGCACAGCATTGCTGCAAGTGGCACGCACTCTCTTCCGCGCTGCCCCGTACAGTCTCGCCAAAGTGCCTGGCCAGGAATCAAAAGATTTAGGCACACGCAAGTCAATGATGGGTTCTGAGAGCTGGCCCTTGAAACAAACAAATGGTTAGTGGCAGATCTACCTTGAGTTCCGGTTGAGTGGGCGGTGCGCTGGATCTTTGGGCTGTGAATACACCACCACAGCCATCCTCTTGCTGGTACTGCCTGCATGCCATCCATCACGCCATGTCAGCATGCACATTCCACCATGTAATGGCAGGCACGTCCGTCCCGCCATCTGTTGACAGGAAATGCCAAGCTTATGTCGCGCATACTATGCATCTCGTTTCCAAAGCTTGCAGATCTCCGTGCTGCCCGCGTGCTATGGGTGTGCAACGTGGGAATGGAAATGAGCTACTGGCGTTATGTGCAAAACAACCCACATCTTACCAACACAAGATGGCCTGACAGGCCTCAAGCAGCTGCCCTCCGACATCAAGGTCTTCAACATTTTGATAGTAAGCGACAAGGAACGATGTGAATTTGTTTAATTGAAACACAGCACGCAATGTGGGCACACAGATCACTTGACGGGATGAGACTTCCTGTGAGAATTCAGCTAGGTGCGGGTGTTGCTCACCGTATCGAATTGACTGCACCCTGCCTTGGATGTAGCCTGCTTAAGTTGGCGTTTGCGGGCACACGACCGTTTTTGTAGTGGAGGTCCTGCCGATTTGGATGCTCTGATGAATCCATTACCGCGCTATATACTTCATGCACTACTGCGAGCTGGTCCTGATGGCGTGCGACAGTCGCGTGTTGCTGCAGCTGCTGCGGGCTTGGCTGTGGGTGACAAGCAAGGCAGCAGCTGGGCTGACCAACATCACGTGTGTGCTTCAGTTGAATTGTTTGGGAGGACATAGTTGCATGGCAGCCATTCTGCATGGCGCTGTGATGTAAAGCGGGCTTGGTTAGCTGATGACCATGCACTTGAATTCAATTTTTGCTAATCTTATCAGGAGATGTCTGCTTCATTGACGTGCACACAGAGGCAAAGTGCCACGTGATGTCATGCCCATGCATGTGTAGGGCGCTCAACAGCATGGCGTCAATCGTGCAGGCCTCCATGACACATGGGCGTGGAGGGATCTGCAGCACCGGCGGCTTCAAGAGGGCGAGTCTCCACGCAGCCAGCCAGAGAGCACAGGACATCCATTGCCACAGCACCACCATGCAACTAAGGCGCTGAACTTTGCGCGGCCATGCCAGCTGCATAGCCACCGTTACTGCCACCTGGATCTGTTGAGCCTGTCAGCAGTGACCGCCAGACATTACAGCAGTAGCAGGACCTCTAGCCACCCCGAAGCTAGCAGCAGCAGCAGCAGCAGCAGCAGCAGCAGCAGCGGCAGCAGCGGCAGCGGTAGCGGGGGCGCTGGCATTTTGGTGGCTGCAAAGCAGCAGCAGGTGCAACAGCATGTGCGGGGCAGCATGGGTGCACTGGAGGCGGCAGGAGATAAAATGGGGGAGGTTGAGATCCTCCGCACTCTGGCGACCTACCTTTGGCCTGCAGGTGGGTGGCGATGTACCGACATGAACCGGGGGCGCACGGTGCGACCATGCAACGCCGCATCCTTGCATTACCCCGCATCCTCGCAGTATCCTTGCAGTATGCCGCAATATACCGCAGTATCTTGCATGCGGTATGCAGTTTCTGCCTTATTTCGCATTATCCTTGCAGTTATGCAGTATTACATAGTGTGCCATGTCATTGCAACATGCAACATTCAACATGCCCATTTGATTGCATTCCGTAACCCTGCAGAGCAACCCGAGCTCCGTCGCCGTGTGGTGCTGGCAGGCGCACTGCTGATCGGCTCCAAGCTGGCCAACATCAGCGTACCCTTACTCATGAAGGCAGCAGTGGATTCACTCACGGTGCCTGGCGTAGATGGCGCAGCTGCCGCTGCTGCCGCTGCTACCTCTGGCTGGCTGCTCAGCCCTATTGCCATCATCATGGCGTACGGTGCAGCACGTGCAGGCACAGCGTTCTGCACGGAGGCGCGGAACATGGTGTTTGCCAAAGTTACGCAGTCAGCGATCCGCCGCGTGTCAAATGAAGTGTTCACCCATCTGCATGCGCTGGACCTCTCATTCCACCTGGCGCGTCAGACAGGCGGGCTGTCCCGCGTGATCGACCGGGGGGCTCGTGGGATCAACTTCCTGTTGTCTGCCATGGTGTTCAATGTGGCGCCCACACTGTTTGAAATCGCGGTGGTGAGGGGTCCGGGGCTTCGCACAACATGAGCAGCAGCTGTGCAGCCTGGCGAGCACCTTTCTGTTTGCGCACATCATGCTGTTGGTCTTGGGGCTTGATGTGCAGCTGCCTTTGCACATGACGCCCAAGCAGGCGGAGCTGTGTGCGCACATGTTTGTTGTTGTTGCAGGTAAGCATGAGCCTGTTGACTGCTGCTTTGCAGGTCACAGGCATCCTGACATACAAGTGCGGCCCTGCGCTGGGGGCTCTCACCCTCGCAACCTTGGCCGGTGAGTGTTGTCACCACATCTCCAGTCGCGTGATATGGCATCATGACAGAAGCACGCATGTAGCATGGCAGCAGCTCATGTCGCCCCTATCACAGCACACAGGGCCCTGATCCTCACTGCTGCCTGCAGGGTACACTGCTTTTACGCTGGGCGTGACGTCATGGCGCATACGCTTCCGCCGCGATATGAACCGGGCAGAGGTGAGGTGCTGGTGCTGTTTGCTCTTCCAGGGCTTCAAAGCCTGTAGTGCGGGGCTCCATGCATTTGCATGGATGTAATTGTGGTACTGATACCCATGGGCCTCGCCTGCCATGACCCTCTGCGCATGCCCCTTGCAGTCAGACGCAAGCGGGCGGGTGGTTGATTCACTCCTCAACTATGAGGCAGTCAAATACTACGGCAATGAGGCGCATGAGGCCCGGCGGTACGATGCCTGCATGCGGCAGTACGAGTCCGCTGCAGTCAGCACTGCACAGTCACTGGCAGGGCTGAACCTGGGCCAGTCATGGATCTTCACTGCAGCGATCACTGCTGCCATGGTGGCCACAGCGAATGCCGTCATTGCAGGAACAGCCACAGTCGGTGATCTGGTCATGGTCAATGGCCTGTTGTTCCAGGTGGGTGCAGAGTGCTTGTGCTGTTGTATGCAGCAGCAATGGATGCACCTCTTGCCTGGCCACACATGGTGTTCCAATCATGCTGGTAGCAGCGCTCCAGCAGCACTAGCAAACAAGGCACTTTTTCTTCTGATTGCGGCCCCATCCTTACATGAATCTACATCCCCCTCCACTGGTATGAATGCGCGCATGTGCAGCTGTCCCTGCCCCTCAACTTCCTGGGCACCGTGTACCGTGAGGCACGGCAGTCATTGACGGACATGGGCGCCATGTTTGCGCTGCTCAAGTGCGTGAGCAGTGAATGGTTACGGTGATCGCTGCCTGCCCCGGCTTCATGACGACAAGTTCAGTGAGAGCACCATGTGTGTTGTGCCAATGTTCACGATCCTTTGCAGGGAGACACCCACCATCAAGGATGCACCCAACGCCCGACCCTTGCCGCCCAGTGATGACGGGTACGCCACCCAAATGGCTGCACAAACCCCTGAGGAGGAATGCTGACCTGCGTGGCCGTTCTCAGGGCCCCTGAAACTTAGCATTGTGTTTGCGTGCACACTGCCCACATCTGGGGGCTTTTGTAGTGTTCTGATACCATGTTATGCGCACTGCCATGTGACAGGTATGATGTGGAGCTGCAAGACGTGTACTTTGGGTACCGGCCTGACGCGCCACCCATCCTTGGAGGCGTGTCCCTGCGTGTGCCCGCGGGCACCAGCTGCGCGGTGGTGGGCGCGAGCGGCAGTGGCAAGTCCACCATCCTGCGGCTGCTGTTCCGCTTCTATGAGCCCAGCGCGGGTGTGGTGCGTGTCGGGGCCCAGGACGTGCGCAACGTGACGCTGCAGAGCTTGCGCGGGGCGGTGGCCAAGGTGCCACAGGTGGGTTGCGCTGCAGCATGCAGTGCATGAGGTGCCTGCCGCTCACTGGCATGTGCAGTGGTGGTGTTGGGCCTGTTGTTGATGGTTGATAGGTACACTTAAGAATACTTCGCCCTGGCACCTTGGCAGACTGTAGCAAGCTATGGGGGGTTGGGCATGTACTATCGGCATCAAGATGTGGCTGTTGCTGACATTTGCTACCGCATCGCAGGACATGGTGCTTTTCAATGACACGATCTATTACAACATCGCATATGGCAATCTGTCAGCAAGCCGCGAGCAGGTAGGATGGGCTTCTCTTGGCTGTGATGTTGGTCAGCAAAACACCAGGGCAGTATCATGCAGCACACAGTGCCGCCCTAAGCTTGTTCCCATATCGCACAGCAGCCTCCCGCTTTGCATAGCAACATGGCATCACATCCATCACATCTTAGCTACAGACTAACGGAGTGATAGCAGGCTGTACCTTCAATTACAACAGCAACATGTGTTGTCATGCGCTGCACTGCTTGATGGCCACCAGGTGGAGGCCGCTGCCAAAGCAGCACGCATTCATGACGCCATCCTGGCCATGCCCGATGGGTATGACACCGTGGTGGGGGAGCGCGGCCTGAAGCTGAGCGGCGGCGAGAAGCAGCGCGTGGCCATTGCACGGTGTGTGCAGGCAGAGGTTGGCAGCGAGCGGGCCGGCGTGTGGACCATATGTTGGGGTCATGCCGGTCATTGCTGCTGAGCCATTGGATCAAGCGGTGCAAGGAGGCTGCATCTGCAGCTCTATGACACTTCAGGCTGCAGGCACAGTTGGCAAAGCGCTGGCTGCCACGCCACTCATACCATACCAGGCTGTCATGCAAACATGGCCCGCTCTTGCACTGCTTTGTGCCTGCTCTTGCTTGACCATGGCATTGCCTGGCATCGTGGCATGTGGTCCATCATCCTCCACATCATACCATGTTTGTGCCCTACACCCTAAACCCTACACCCTAAACCCTAAACCTGTCCGCCACCCACGCCTGCAGCGCGTTCCTCAAGGCACCACGCGTGCTGCTGTTTGATGAGGCCACGTCGGCGTTGGACACGGCCACGGAGCGTGACATCTTGGACGCGCTGCGCTCACTGGCACAGGTATGCGGCCGCCCAGTGCAGAATGTGGCTCACGCGCGGGCGGGCTTGCATCAGTGCAGGGGATGCGTGCTGGTCGACGGCCGCGTTCGATGTCCGCACTACTGCTTGTGTGTGTTGCTCACAAGTTCCTAACACTGCGAGTCGTGTTAGAGCAGATGGAGAGCTGTGGGATGCCATGCCATACACGAGGATCACAGGTACATGTGCTGCGTGCATTCACCGCAGGGCCGCACCTCTATCTTTGTTGCTCACCGGCTGTCCACAGCAGCGCAGTGCGACCAGATCGTGGTGCTGGACAAGGGGCGTGTGGTGGAGGCCGGTGCGTACCTCGAAACTGCCATGGCACTTTGCTGTATATAGTCTGCAGCAACAGCAGAAGCACGTGGAAGTGCCCCGTGCTGACGCAGACAACTGAACGGAATACATGCACTTGCCACCAAGGTCAAACTGCACACCAGTGAATCTGCCCTGAGGCTTCCAACCTCCATTTCCTTCTCAGGCACACACTCTGAGCTGCTGGCGGCTGGCGGCCGCTATGCGGAGCTGTGGGCCAAAGCTGCCAGCCTGGATGACCTCATGCCAAACAACAGTGGGGATGATGAGGATGACAACAGCAGAACTGCAGCATCCAACAAGAACACAGAGCCAGTCAAGGCAGCAGTTGCCACTGATCTCAAGCACTAGAGAGGAAGGCCGATCAGGAAGCTGAGTGGTCCAGCTAGTGTGACAGGGTAGCGTGTGAAATGCTCAGGTGGGCATGTACCATCCTTCATCTTCCACACCTCCTGCCGTTCAAGACAGAAGTCATATCAGTAGTAAGGAGGCATCAGTCGGGTTCATGGTCTCAGCATCTTTCATGTTCCGTTGTGAGGCGTGCATAAAGTCAGGAGACTTTTTGTGACATGTTATGCACTTCAGCAGCGAATCCGCGGTTGAGCTCGAGATACCGAGATGCCACACCCTATCCTGACCACTAGTTTTTCGCTCATTGCAGGATACGTGATTACCTGGTACAAGGCCTGAGACCAGGCTGCTCCAGGTGAGATGATGGCTGGTGATTTGTTGGGTCCTCAACGAAGATGTCCAGATCATGAACTTCATGCAGCGTGCATCGAAGCCTATTGGCGTTGCGCACGCAATGCGCGGCGCTTGATCACCTTGGTGCGAGAAGAACCCTGGTCCATTCACCTACCATCATCCCATGTATTGCAGGTTTTTTCCTGTGCAGAAAGCCAGCATGCAACAGTTACATGTTGCCGCAAGGGGCATGCGCGGCCAGATTGTCGCTGCCCCCCACGCAGCTGGCGTGAAGCGGGGGCCTGTGAGCCGATGTGCCATACTATGCAAGGCCGCACCTGCCTGTCCAGCCAATGCAGATGTGGCACATCCCAGGTTCTCACATGCAGCACGCCGCAGTGTGCGCATGAACGCAGCGGCTGTGGTGCCAGATGCCACTGGCCAGGACCAGCCCCTGGATTTGAACATGCTGTGAGTGATGTGATGTGACCGTTGTTGCCAAGTGTATACGCAGGCTGCTGCGGTCGGTGGCGTATTGTGCATGTTCTTTGCTGATTCTGCATTTCCCTGGACCTCCACTGTCTTCATAGCATGTCTGCTGGTGGCACTCTCTCGTCACACTCCTCTTGCTGTTGGATCTTGTGTCGTGCAGCTTCTCTGAGCAGCCGCCCGCATATGCCCCTGCACCACCGTCTGCACTGTCGCCACATCCGCCGCACTTCCGGATGGGCCCCGTGTACCATGCGGGGGAGGGGGAGGGCGCAGAGGGCGCAGGTACCAAGGGGGAGGTGTCCCTGCGCGTGTGGTCACCTCACGCGGCCTCCGTGTCAGTGCTCCTGAAGGTACGCGTGGCCTGGTGCGGGCGACACATGCACACGGGCAGCTTGAGCAGCATAGTGCCACGCCTAGCTCAGCACTTTGGCGGCAGATGCACAGGTGGTGTGCCGGCACAGTGTGACACATACTCACGTAGCTGCTCTACGCCCTTCAGCTCAGGTTGGGTGCTCTCAGCCGCGTCAAAGCGTCACCACAGCTTGCTCCTCGTGCGGTGTGTGTGTGTGGGTGTGTGCAGGAGCAGCAGCTGTCCGTGCCCATGGTGCGCGAGGGGGACACATGGGCGGTGCGGCTGGCGGCGGGGGTGCTCAAGAAGGGCGACGCGTACTCGGTGGGCCATGCGTCATTGCCGACACCATGCTTGAAACGCGCTCTGGGATGCGCTGTGTTGCGTCTTCCTTGATGCTTGGCCTGACCACTATGGCTGTGCCATGTGCTCATCATCAAGTGATGGTGCATCCTGCTTCCTCAACGTGCATCAGTATCGTGGCTTTGCGTTCCATGGCTTCATGAGCAGGCCGCATTGGCGGTTGGCACCCTGGACTGTTGCGTGGGTAATATCAACAGCGATGGCTGAGGAACACGCGCTGACGCTGAGCGCACCTGCCTATTGAGCACCTGCCTGTCGCACCACGCGCAGCTGGCGGTGAGCACACACGACGGCCGCGCGTTCACCCGCCGTGACCCCTGGGCCCGCGCCACCGACTACACCAGCAACTGGTGCTACCTGGATGACGGCGGCGCGTCGTTCCCCTGGGACGCCACCAAGCACTGGCAGCTGCCTGCGTTTGAGAAGTACGCCATCTATGAGCTGCAGGTCGGCAGCTTCACACCAGAGGTGCGACACACAGCCTGCAGCTGGTGCGGTGTGCATCGTGCCTAGTCAGTGTCGGGCCAGTGCTAGGCGGCACGTGCACTGCAGCGCTTCTGACCTGCTGCTGCTGCCTTGTGTTCACTGCTGGCCCTGCTGCCTGCGGCTGGGCTTGTTCCTGTGTCTCCTCAACAGGGCACACTGGCTGCTGCGCGCGATAAGCTGGGCCACATCGCTGGCCTGGGCTTCACTGCGGTGCAGCTCATGCCGCTGTGCGAGTTCTCAGACGCATGGGTGAGACGTCCATGTGCTGGACCACCAATCACTGTGAAGTCATGTTGCTGGGTGTAGTAAGGGCGTGAGCCGTGTGCGATGCTAGGTTGTGGTGGTGATACCAATGGTGGAGGTGCAAGGGGGGGTGGGAAGGGGGCCCTCTCCTCCAGGGGATGCAGGGCAGCTGCAGCCGCAGCAGCTGCCATTATCCTGCGCCTGGCGTCACCACATTGATGAGGGCCCTGCTCAACCTGCACCTCCCCCACAGGGCTACAACCCCCGCCAGTTGCTGTCACTGCACGGCGCATTTGGGTCTCCAGATGACTTGCGCGCCTTTGTGGACGAGGCGCACAGGCTGGGTCTGGCAGTGATTGTGGATGTAGTGCTGCACCACGGGGCGGTACAGGTGATGAGCGGCACCTGCTGAGTGCATCATGCTTGTACCCCAGCCCGTGAAGTTTAGCACCAATCTGCACTGCACTGGTGTTGCAGGTTCGAGTTGTGCGCTTTTCACGTGAGCTATGCGTGCTGTTTTGGCAAGTGTTGAGAGTTGGCCCCTCCATTTCCCCATTCCCTTGCACCATGCATCCCTTGCAAACAGCCCATCCCCGAAACGCACGCACCACCGCCTGCGCCACCGCCATTGCTGCACAGGGCAACGCGCTGTGGGAGTGGGACGGCTGGTCGCCATCCTTTGGCCACGGTGGCATCTTCCACGAGGGCGCACACGACACGCAGTGGGGCCGCGCGTTCGCGTTCTGGAAGCGGGAGGTGAGCGGCGAGGAGTGTGGTCATCGGCACACTGCCGCTTCCAGCTGTGGCGGGTCGGGACCTCAGGGGCAGTATCGCACACCCATGTGCCATGACACCTGGTCGCTTCTCATGCTGTCTTATGTTGTGTTGTGTGACAGGTCCGAGACATGATGTATGATGCGTGCGCCATGTGGCTGACGGACTACAAGTGCGATGGGCTACGCTTCGACTCTGCCAATGACTTGCCCCGGGATATGATTCAGGTGTGGGTTGTGGGGAGGGCGGCGAGCGCTGGGGGCGGGGCCGCAGGGCGCATCTCAATCCATGTTTTGGCATGGCTGCATGGCTACAGAGTACAACACCCTTGATGCTGGGACAGGCTACCATCGTACAACAGTGCACCATCGCACGTCTTGCACTGTGCGTGTGGCGTGCAGGAGCTGACGTGGCGGCTGCATGAGTCGCACCCGGGTGCCATCCTCACTGCAGAGGTCACACCGGAGAACCCACAGAGCGTGCATGAGTGCGGGTTCGATTCTGTGTGGGTGCACTCGGGCTACTTTGACATCATCCAGCAGCACCGTGCGCTGGTGGGTACTGGGTGCCTTTATGGGGTGCATTTCAGCGGTGGCAGCTTGAGTTTACCTTTAAATTTTGTATGGGGGTATGTCAAGAGGCCACGAGGGAGGGAGCATCACGTGTAGCCCCTGCGCCACACTGCCTCAGCTGCCTGGCCCATGCTGGCTCTGATCCATCGCCAGCTTGTGGCGTCACCAGTGCTGCAACCCCGTGACCTGCTCCCCGCCTGCCCCACCACCTGGCGCCACAGGGCCGCGGCCACCACGGCGGGGGGGACTGGGCCGCGGGCTGGGACCTGCCGCGCCTGCGCACCGTCATGGTGCTGCACTACGGCTTCACCAGCGCCACACAGTGCATCAAGTACCTGCTGGGGTCACATGACCAGGTGGGTGTGTCGGTGGTGCGCGGAACGGCTGACCCGATGTGCAGGTCTGGTTGGTGCGGGGAGCGTGGCCCTTTGCCCGGGCTTGGGGTGGTGGCTTTGACTCAAGGCCAGGTGTGGTCCAGTGTTGGCCCCTGGCTGGCCACACGTACACAATGCATGTGTCAAGGGCACCGCCACTGGGGCTCGGAATGAAGGGATGACGGCATGTATGCGCACAGATTGGATGCCGCAACGGTGGCGCATGGTACAAGGACTACGAGATGATCGGGGGCCAGCACAGGTGGGTTGTGCAGGCAGCTGCTGCGCTGTGCCCCACCTGTGCGTGGCTGTTTCTTGCCATGCCCATGCCCTGTGGGTGACCTGCCAGGCTGGACCTGCTAGTGCTGGTGTGCTTACTGTAGTACTTCTATGGCTGAACCATAGGGGCTGATACCTGCCACATGCAGGTACCCTGTGGACCAGTATGGTGGTGGCCGCACCGACAAGCATGCCACGTCATGTGTGCGGCTGTGGTGGACCGCCAACGTGGCGGCCGCTGGTATCCCCATGATGTTCATGGGCTGCGAGTGGCATCAGGTGGGGCAGCCAGGCAGTCGATTGCGCAGGCAGGCTGGCAGACAGGCGAACAGGCCAACCCTGCAGGCAGAGGGCAAACGGGCTAGCAGGCAGGCAAACAGGTGTAAGCTGAGGCAGGTGTTCAGGCAGAGCGCATGATGTTCTGTGTTGTGTCGGTTTTCCAGACTTCATGCCAAAGCCGCACAGCTGCTCCCCGCCTGTATCACCACTGATTGACACTAGCTTGACAGTGCCCAACGCCAACACACATACATGGCTGTCCCATGCACGTGCTGGTGCCGGCCGCGCTTCCTCTCTCACGCGCACATGCACATGCTGCTGCTCCGAACCACATGGCTCATGCGCTGCTGTCGCTCCACGCGGCGTGCAGGGCGGGTGGTGGGACACCACGGAGCACCGCCGGCCGCAGTGGGCGCTGGCGGACGACGCGGAGGGGCGCGCGATGCGGGCGTGCGGTGCGGCGCGCGATGCGGGCGTGCGTGCGCGCGACCCTGGCGCTGCGTGCGGAGTACGGTGCGCTGCGTCATGGCGCGGCCAACGTGGTGCATGAGGACCGGCAAAACGGCGTGGTGGCCTTTGAGCGGGTGAGGCAGTGATGGTGGGGGTGGGCGCTGGCGCGGGCCCAGGTCAGAGCTGGGCCGGGTGCTCTCAGTGTGGCCGCATCTCTCTGTGGGCACGTGGTGGCATTTGTGTGCGCTGGATCAGGGGCACGGGCCCTCGGGGCGCTCATCCTCACACACACATCGCTGACATTGTCTGCCTGCGCACCAGGTGGCGGAGGGTGAGGCTCGCATTGTGTGTGTCATCAATGCGGGCCGCAAATCGTGGCAGGGTGGCGAGTATGGTGCGTCTGGCGTGCTGCGTGCCGCAACTTGCTGCTGTTGCACGCAATGTGTCTGGCCTGGCACATGCGTTGCGCGGTGAGCATGTCATTTGTGTGTGTTGCAATGGGCTTTGTGCCGGTGTGTGTGCAGCTCCACCAAAAAGCATCGTGCTGCAACACACTCCCTGTGACGCTGATATGGTGACTGCTGCTCACGTGCGTGGTGCTACTGTCGCAGGTGTGTGGGTGGGTGGCGGCACGTTTGAGGAGCTGTTCTGCTCGCAGACGCCTGAGCTGGGTGGGTGGGAGGGAGGGCACGGTGAGCAACGCGGGCGGCCCCAAGCCCTCCTATGACGGCAAGCTATGGATCAACCTGCCCACACAGTGCACGCTCATCTTCAAGCAGGTGGATTAGAGCCAACAGGCCGGCTTGCAGATGAGCAGCATGTGTGGCAGGCATGTGTGACGCCGTTCTTCGGATACGGCTGATTTTGCAAATGCTGCAGCACCATTATGGCCGTGATGTCATGTATTGTGTACAGCGCAGTGTCTCATAATATGGAAAGCACCCAATCCCAGTGGCAACAGCTAAGGTGGTCTAACACAAGGTTTTGTAGGATGTCTGGGTGTGTGATACTTGGTCAGTGATGAACGGTGCAGCTATTCTGGGGAGAGCACTGACTGGCGTGACTGCTGAGGCCAGTGCTTGATTGACCTGGTTTGGGGCTTATGTGGCGCTTACATCAGGTGGCTACTCTTGGCAGCTAAAACATTCCTTTGCGCAGTGTTGACCCATGCGCACACATGGCCAATATGGCAACAATAACGCTCTTGTGCATTGGTGAGAACCGCTGTTGAATGCAAGTCTATGTTGAAATTTAAAAAGGAATCGTTGTCACGTCCATCAGTTTCATGAACGGACAGTATTCAACACTCACACCCCACAGTGATCAGTGGGAGTATGTGGCAGCTTATCAATCTTAAAGCAAGGCATCACCACTTAAAACAGACGCCACCACATTAATTGTGCACCAAATGCATGAATGCCCAGCTAGTGGGTGCTGCATCGTTTACCACAAGCTACATCAGGCTGCACCACGGTCACCTAGAGAGGTATGTACCAAGTCGCTCAATTCAAGCTGGTGGCTAATCAAGAGCTGCCATGCCAACCCAGCAGCTCTCGTCAGTCAAAGATCCCATCCTCGTCACCTCGTGGGGCAGCAATTGCAGCAAGAATGTAAATCATCCACTCCAGCACTTATCATTGAGAGTGGAGGGTGATGTGCAGTGGTGTGGAGTTGTGCTCCCTGTGTTCTTGCCATACAGGCAACCAAAGGATACACCATGAATGGGTGTGAATGGTTTGCAGCTCTCACATGCGCCTGTTGAGGCGCCTCCTGACTGGTGCATCAGGTGAGGGAGGACTGGGGTAGCTGGGAGGGTAAGGGGGTGCTGGAGGGTCAGGTGATGGTGGTGGGGGTGGTGGGCACGCGGAGACTGCTAGCCACCCAAATGAGTCATCAGACGCAAAGCCGGTGTACAGGTCCTCAATGCGGTCCATGAAGCCTGCGGTGCAGCAGCACAGTACAGGGGGCCAGCACAGTCAGACAGTGCCTGTACTTGACTGCCATGTCTTTAGAGGTCAGGGCCAGCCCCAAACAGTGCGATGTACGGCCCAGGGACTCATCCGCCTCAGCTCATGAACTCACCAAGTGTCTGACTGACGGAGCCGGTGTCAGACAAGTCACACACCACAAGCTCCGTCCGGTTGTTGGTGTCACTCCATCCAAAGCACAAGTCGGTGGTGGAGCCATCCGCGCTGCTGGCATCCACCAGCTGCAGCACCCACTGCTGGCCCAACCCATCCTGGGCACACAGCGAGCGCAGCCGCCACTGCTGCCCCTTCCACTGCGCGCTGCCGCACACACCGCTGGCGGCCACCTCGATCACGTCGCCTGCGATGGGCGTGTCGCCCGTGATGTTGGCACGTGCCTGCAGGCAGCCCAGGCCCTGGAATTTGAGGTTGAGGGACGGCACCTGCAGCAGTGCAGGCCAGCACAGCAGCGGTCTTCAGCATGAGGGGGATGTGTGGCGTGTCCTGAGTTTTGTGCAAGCAGTGATGGCAGTGTATCCTGTCTAATGTGCATTGTGTGTGGCCCACTCAGACCCATTATGCATGGCAGCCCCCGGGATGATGGGATGACTGGGTGCGGCCAACGTGTTGTGTTGAGCACATCCTCCCTACCGTGAAGGAAGAATTGCGCGAAAAGTCGAAGAAACCTTTGGGCGCATGGCTGGACAGGTATGTCTTGGCCATCTTGTAGGGAGGCAGCAGTGCCTGAGCACAACATGCAGTACAAAAGTGCCCTGGGGCCAGCTCGGCAAGGATCATGAGACGAGGGGCGTGCATTCATGGTGCATCACACGTGGACCCAAGGCCCCCAACACCTACCACATCCACAGCGAGGGGGTCAAAGGCATTGGGGTTGTCGGGGTTGAGAAGGTTGTCAACACGCATCTGCATGGCCAGGGAGACGAGGGTCGGGGGTGCAGGGGGTGAGGGTGGAGGGGCTGGGGGCATGGGGGGTGAAGGAGGCAGCGGCGGTGGGCTGGGTGGCTGTGGTGGGGGTGATGGTGGTGAAGGCGGTCGGGGGGGAGGTCTGGGAGGTGGGGGNAAGAGAGGGGGGGAGGGTGGTGAGGGCGGAGATGGAGGAGGATAAGGTGAGGGCGGTGCTGGCGGTGGCTTGGGGGGCCGAGGAGGGGGGCGTGGAGAGGGAGGCGATGGCGGCTCAGGGGAGGGAGAAGGTGGGGCAGGTGGTGGCAGAGGCGGGGTGGCTGCATGACATGGCCAGGGCATTAAAATGAGTGTCAGCTGGGAAGTAGCACACTCGCCATGCGCAACATGCACAGCTGCAGTGGCCACGTCATCAACTCACGAGGTGGGGGTGGAGGGAACTGGGTCCCCGGTGGGAAGGGGGGTGGGGGAGAGGGAGGGGGTGAGGGTCCGGGAACAGGCGGGCTTGGGAAGGGCGGCCGTGTGGGTGGTGGGCTGGGGGGTGCTGCAGTGAACAGGTTGTCGGGCAGCTGCAGGCACACAGGAGCAGACTTGATCAGTGTGAGGATAGCTCACCTTGTGACCTGTCGCACCCATGCAGTAATACATACAGTGTGACAGTATCAGCATGCGCAGCAGCCACCGTGCTTTACCTTGGCCCACTTGAAGGGCGGGGCATATATGTAGTCTGCAGGTCACAGGAAGCGCAAGAGGCGAGGGGTAATCAGCCATGAGCCATAGGAGTATGACCATCAGTGGATGCCTTGCTCGCACATGCAGCAATGTGACGCGGATGAAGCCGTGCAACCCGCACACCCCACAGTCACAGCACTCACTGTACATCTGGCACACGCCATTGCCATCAGGTGCCATCCAAATCTGCGCAGCAGGTGCACCCAAAGGACAGGGCGCGCAAATCATGAGTTAGGGAAACATTGGCGGTGTTGGCAACAGGGACAGGGTACACACAGGTTGCAACGGGGTGGTCAGCCTGCAGACGCAAAGCGTATGAACAAGCAGAGCAGTAGCCGACCTGGCATGCACCATGCGCACGGGGTTGCAATCAGTCAAAGGTGTGAGGGAGGCCGTGTCCCAACACTCACGCGCACGTATCCCCTCTCGCCCCACCACGATCCCCAGCTGTTGCGCACAATCCAGTAAGACTTGGTGGGGTCAGGGTCTGTGTAGAAGCCCTCCACCACCACAGCATCTGAAATTCAAAAGGAGGGGCGCAGGTCAGTGCAGGTCAGTGCGCATAAAGGGACACCCAGGCTCGGTGGGTAAGGGCTGAAGGGCAACGGGTATGCTAAACAGACTGCATGGATGCAAACACCTGCAAATGCATGCCAGAAGCTGGTGATGCACGAACTTACGATTGATGGGCGACAGCTCACACTCGGGGTCATTGAAAATGCCACCTCCGTAGCTCATGAATTTGGAGTTGGCCTGAAAGTTGCAGTAGGGATGGGACAGAAGGGTGAGGCACGACACATGCACTCCAACTAGCTAACAACAGGCTGTGGTTGTTACACCTGTGAGCCGGTGACAAGAAGGGCAGGCAGCCCACTGCAACCACCATGCTGCACGCTGACAGATCAGCTGCAGGATGACCACCACTACCACAGGTCACCACACCGCGCCACAACCCACATTGATGTAGACAACCACTGGCGTGATGGTTGTGATGGCCTTCAGATACTTGACCTGCCGTGAAGGGATGGTGATGCCGCGCTGTGCGGCCTTGGTGACTGTGGGGTCAGTAGCTGGCAGCTCAGCAACATCGTATTGGCAGGAGCCCGACTGGGCGGTGTAGCTGCGGGTGCAAGCAGCAGGCAAGCACGTATTGTGGGTCAGATTGGCCAGCCGGTGATGACGCGCTGTGGTAGTGCCTGTGCTCAGGTGGGCTATGTAGGTCATGGGTGGCGGGATGTAATGATTGATGGAACGTGTGGCGCAATGTATTCAGTCGGAAGGCGCATCCAGAATGCAAGGTGGCAGCTGCAAGGAAAAGGTGCAGGCTGGGTAGGGGCATGAACCAAACGGCATGCATTGCACTCACGGGTACAGATCCTCGCGTGTCAGCGACTTCTCCAGCAGCATCTGGAACACAGCCGGTGAGGGGCCGCCACTGCGGACATCAACCAACAGCGGCAGCCCGATCCGATGCACACAACATGACCCACAGCACAGGTGCTAGTGTAAGCCATAGGCCAGCACCAGTGCACAGCACACATAACAAGGTCCGACGGCTTGAACAATACTGCCAGTGCCTCACTTGCACGCATCGCCACCGTAGCCGTAGCCATTGGGTGGGGGCCGGCAGCAGTTCATGGCCTCCTCACGGGACAGCGCCAGGTTGGTGGGGCTGGCCTGCGCAGGCGCATGGGGACAGCAGGAGGTCGCGCACAGTCACCTCAAAGCCACGCACGTTCCCGCTGGGCTGTGATCTCAAGGCGCATGTGCGGCAGCAGCAGGGCCATTCACCGATGCTGCGGGCCTCCACGATCAAGCACTGTGACCTCCGGGCCCTACCACCTCTAACGCAGCGCAGCATCCTCACAACTGCCATGACCTCCCGTTACACACGAGTACCGTCCCAACTCCAAGTGTGCCCAGCTGTTGTGTCATGCAGCGTGCGTTCAACGCCTGACCACCCTCAGCGACATGCGCACCTCCGGGTAGCTGACCAGGATGGCGCCCTCCGCAGCCGCCACGGCCGCGTTGGCCCAGCAGCTGCCACACCACCCCTGGTCCTTCACCTTGGTCGTGCGCCCCAGTGCACGCCAGTCCAGGGCGGCAGGGATGGTGATGAGGGAGCGGCGCAAAGAGCGGCGCAGCTCGAACGGCAGCAGCGCAAGGTCCTCTTCGGTGGCGTTCTGCGCATTAAAGTTGACCGACCTCACCAGCACCGTGTCCTGTACCTGCTGGTATGTCACCCCTGTGATGTGCAGCGCGCAGCAGGTTGGGCACGTCTGCATACCGGGCGTGCGTACGCACAGCAGGCATAAGGCTGAGTGTGCTGGGCGGCAGATCCCAACCGCACCAGGAGCATACGCCCCCGTGCTGTGCGCAGACGACTGTGTGGTGCGGACACTGCTGTGCCTCTACGCAGCATGCCCAATGCACAGGCGCAAGCTCAGGCACATGTGTGCGACTCACCCGTGAACTGGTTGGGCTTGGCGAAGAACGGAGAGTTGGGGTTGAGGTTGATCTCCATGATGTCCTTCAGGTTTGCGTAGAACGCTTCAAAGCTCTCGGTCGGCTTGTTACCCTGCGGGTGCATGTGCGTCAGGCAAGCCCAGGCTGACTGCACACTGTGCGAGACGGGGCAGTACTAGCTGCGTGTACGGCTGCAGTGCTGTGCTGCAGCCACTTATCTAAGGCATACATGGGTGCCTCATGGCAGCTCACACCAGCTGTGCAGCCACCCACCAGTGTGGGCCCGGCTGAAGTATTTGTTAGGGCAGAGGCAGACGCCTTCCACTGGTCATAGATCTGAGTCAGTGTGGCGTTATCACCCTGTACAGAACCAGAAACCAGCAGTGCATCGGCGCAAAGGTTGTCGTTGAGTGTCATCACTTTGATACGGCCTGGGACGACTCAGAGCCGGGCTGGAATTGGTGCCCACAACTGCGCAGTGTTCGCACCATGACCAGCCCAACAACCATGCTAAGCATGTGCTGTGCAGGCCATACAAGGCAGCCCAGGCACCCACCGACTTGAAGAGTGACTGCAGCTGCTGTGCGGCCTGCGCAGCCTGCTCCTGCGTGAGTTCTGCGCCGCTGCCAGTGCTGTTGCCGCTGCCGGGCGTAAGGCCCGCAAGCAGCGTGCTGGCTATGTTGGCCACTATCTGTTGGCAAAGCAGGGGATCCATTGCCAGAAGACAGTGATGACCAAACACAAGAATGGCCTATGTCTTTACTGCAACAGAACCAAAAAAGCACGTGGTGACAGCATGTGCAGAACACGGGGCATTGTTTATGGAGATCACCAACTGCCACCTTTACAAACATCACCGCACCTCTGCCTTGGTCAGCTCATGGCCACCAGTGTCCCGGTGGGTCAGTCCATAAGCAAGCCCAAACACCAGGCCAAAAACCATAAAAGGTACAGAGGCCAGAACCGCAACAGTAATAATCTTGCGGGTGCTCCAAATGGCCGGCTGTACAGGCCACGCCCTGACATCAGCAGTACATGCAGTGGCATGTGTAAGCTTCGTGCTGCATTGCCTGTGCGCACACAGTGCTGCATGGGGCGCCTGTGCGATGTACCACCCATGTTGTGTCGTACAGCCCATGCTATGCTTGCATGAATGGCCCATGTCTACAGAGGACGCGCGGACAGCCGCAGTATAGCGTCGCTTGCACCATCATGAACCATACTGATGCACCTGCTTCGAGCTGCCGCACATGAAACGACGTTTTGCCCCACCTCTTGACTGGGCCACCATCCCATCTGTTGTCGGGCTCATGGCCAGGTGCTGGCTCCGCAGACGCAGTTTGCTGTTCAGGCGCAACCCGACCTCCAGAGCCATGAGGAATTCGATGCGTGGCGCCCGCAGAACCCAGCGGTGACTGAACGCTCTGCATTTTAGCTCTTGTGTGACAGCAGCACTTCGGTTCAAGCGACCTTCAGCACTTCTGGCACCGCAATTGCAGCACTGGATCAACTCGCTATTATGTCAGCATCATAAAAAGACCACTTGCATGGAAAAGATTGATGCTGAGTACCGACAGTTTCTTCCCTATGTTGACGACACCTCAACCGGATGAGAAGTTCCATCAGGTGGACTGCTCTGTCATCATGATGCACAGGATACTTGCATGACTGGTATAATAACATCACTCATCTGCAGAATTCATCGGCAAACGGGACCTAATACGGGACGGTGCCGTTCCACGACAACATTACCGGCCACAGATCCCTTTTTCAAGAGCGGAGTACTTCATGCCCTGTCGGTCCAGGGCACTGCATGACCACAGCTCCCAAACACACGGCATCAGGCACGTGCCCAGACGTGCTCAAACCGTTTACTGCAGCTTTCACCTCTCGCTGGTGTATCAAGCTGCCCTCCTTTTGGCTGCTGCCTGTTGTACTTGCGTGCATGCTGTAGTGCCGCTGATCCTCATGCACCAGCTGCTTTCCACTGCTCTGCTCAGCTGCGGCACTGCCTCGCGCCTCGTACAGCACCAGCACCTGCCCAGGCGCAATGCCATGCTCAGGTGAGTCAAACACAACCACAAGCTGCCAGGTGGGGCCCAGTGACCAGCCCGCAGAATCGGTCTGACGCCCCTCATCACCTGCGGCACCTGAGCTGCTGGCACCAGGACCTCCTTGTGCAGGCAGCAGGCTGGTGTACTTGCTGCCATGCCAGGTGGCAGCGGGCACTGCCATGAGCGTACACCAGCCCAGCTGCTGCTGCCTGTACCGTGCCTTGTACTGGCATCGCAGCAGCCCCACACCACCCTCCACGCCTGGGATCGCAGCAGCTGAGATGCTGGCTGCAGTTGCAGGTGTGTGGCAGCTGCCGCCATCACTGCTGCTGCATTGGGCCAGCTCCTGCACAGCCTGCGCCAATGCTGCAGGAGGCTTGCCTGCGACCCATGACACGGGCCCCAGCGCCGCACTGCGCACCCACAGCGCTGGGTGTGCTGCCCCTGCTGCCACATACACCTGCGCATGCACCACGTCCTTGCCCACCACATACCAGGGCTGAGGTTGATGCTGGCCTCCAGGTCGGCGCAGGCTGGGGCCATTATCAGCTGCTTCTCTCCTCACCCCGACACGTTGGCCCAAGGTTACCGCAAGGATGTCAGGGCACTGTCCTAGCTGCACCCCGCTGCTAACATCCACGTACACTCCAGTAACCTGTTTCCGCAGCCAATACAAAGAAGCATCAGCTTGTATGTTGGACCAGGTCAACCCCCAGACCCGAACGGCCAAAGTGGCTGCTGCTCCTCACATGACAACCAATGAGAAATAAATGCACTCAATGCGCCAGCACCAGAGTGTGACCACCATACCACCTGCACAGTGCTGGGCATGCAAAATAGCGCTCAACAGCGCTCACCGGTTCCACGTACTGGCGCATGAATGCACCAAAATCACGTGGTCCCACGAAGCAGATGCCGCGGCTGCTGCGCTTGCCGGCCACCAGCTGCAACCCTGATGCAGCCGCAGTGGCGCGCACTTCCGACTTGAGGGCCGCACCTTCGCACAATCCAACAGTCCAGCACAAGCAGATCAGATCAGTGGGTGGCACATGAACCACCATAATCATTTGGCATGAGCCGGATTGTCGCTCAAGTGGTTGCACACTCATGGTTGCACACCTACTCCTTAACGCCGTAGTGACTATGGCAGTATGGCATGCCACGCTCATCATAATGGAGTTACACATATAAATGCAGTATGCAGCTGTGTGTGCAGGCCGGCAGTGGAACTGTGACGCACCCAAAGGCATGAGGTAATGCCTGAGCGTGTCCTGAGACACGGATGCCAAGAAGTAGGATTGATCCTTGACAGGGTCTGCACCTCGGCCCAGTTCCACTGCCACGGTGCAGCTGTCATCAGTGCTGGCTGCTGGCCGCACGCATGCGTAGTGGCCTGCAGGCAACGCGGGTTTGTCACAATCAGCCAAAGCCCATGGCGCAGTAGCGCATCAAACATTTCACGTTCACAACTGCTCCAACACTTCAAAGAGGGTGAGAACACACACAGGTTGATACTGTGCAGCAGCAGCCCTCGAGCACCTGTGGCCACTGCGTCCGCCCCCAGCGCCCCAGCCACGCGCAGCAGCGCCCCAAACTTGATGGCCCGGTTGCACGCAAGGTCGGGGTTGGGCGTGGCTCCGCGTGCATACTCTGCCACAAACCCGCTGAACACCTGCGCCCAGTACTGCCGCACAAAGTCGACCTCGTGGAAGGGTATCCCCAGGTGCGCCGCCACGGCTGCGGCGTCGCGCGCATCACGTTCCGAGCAGCTCCGTGCTGGACCACGGCGCGCTGTGCTGCCATGCAGCTGCGCGCCTGCCTGGTTGCTGCTGCCGTCAAACACGGCGTCCGAGCTGGGCATGGCGTCTGCTCCCTCCTCCCGCACGTCCCAGTTGTGCATGAAGATGCCAAACACCCGGTGCCCCGCACGCTGCAGCAGCAGCGCAGCCACAGCGCTGTCCACCCCGCCCGACAGCGCCACAGCCACATGCAGCTGCTCGCCGCGCGCAGCCCGCACACATGCGGGGGCACCATGCGCCCTTGAGCTGCCGGCGTGCCCGGTTAGACACCCTGAGTGGCCAGCTGTGTGGCTGTCTGTGCTGCCCACCTCCGCGTTGCCAGCTCCAGGTGCAGTTGCATACTGAACCCAGGAACAGTGTTTGCCAGTATGCAATTGCTGCAAATTCGACAGTCTCCCTAGCACCCATTGTGCAACAGGTGAGCGGCCATGCACCATCCATTGCAAGGTGTGGCTGCTAAGGAAGCATGCATGTCCCAGAGCCTGCTGCATAATGGGCGGTATGTGTACACCCTTCCCCTTAAATCTACAAAGCTAACCGCCAAGAGCATCTGCTCCCTCCACTGCTGCCAGCTGCTTATCAGCTGTGCCAGGCTGCTGCAGGCTGCTGTTACTGTGCCTTCTTGTTGTCCTCAGACTTCACCTCACCCTCGCCCTTAACTTCTGCTTCACCCTCAGTGGCGCCGAACAGCTCTGCTTTCTGTGCTGATGCGTCCACAAGACCCACCTGCGCACATGCGAAAGTCATGCGGCGTCCTCAGCATGTTTGATTAAATAATGCTCATCATGAACTGTCAGTCACAGGATGCCACACGCACCATGCGGCACAGCACACAGGCCATGCTGCCAGATCACAGCTGCACCGACACACACGGTGACCTTCAGGTCATATCCCACACAACTCACGTTTTGGATGAACCAATTGATAGAAATCCAGAGACCGGTGGCCAGCACCAGCAGGACAAGGACGTGGGGGACTAGGGCGGGGTTGTAAAAGATGCTGGTACCTAGAAGTAGCAAAAGCGAGCAGAATGCCAGCCCGATGACGATGTTCAGCAGGACGTATGTGGGCAGATTGACGCCCTTCGTAATCGCTCCATACAGCACATCAGTAATTACTGCCATTGCTAGGGATTAAAATTGCGCACGAAAACGTACGGACGACAACTCGGTGTCGGTGTGATGAAATCGATGAACAGGGTCATCAAGCAACTGACTGTTGAAGACGATTGCCAAGCACTTCTGCGCATAATCAAAATGATGATCCAGAATACATTATGCCATTGTTTAGGATAGGGCAAGTCACCTCCGAGCCCCTCAGCATGCTGCCAAGAGAGCAAGTGCACTTACACACCTGGAGGCATGCAGCTACTGCAGCACCTGTGTGTCGTCGCATGTTTGCCATGGCACGCATGTCCATGCACGTGCAACCGCGTGCGGCCAAAACCGTGGCAAAGCAACAGCGCATGCGGCGCAAGGACCATGGAAAGGATGGCAGGCAGGCAGATAAGCCAGCACCAGACATAACAGGCGCCGCCCGAGCACAAACACCAGAGGCAGCTGCCCATGCTGCCGTCATACCTGCTGCAAGGTGCACACGCACCCTCATCCTATGGTATGTGAATGGTGATGTGGGACAAGGGGTTGTGTGCAGGCATGAAGCTCATTCCGAACCTTGCACATACTTCCGTAGCCATACCTGCCACCTAACGGCCCCTGACTGCACTGGCACTGCACTGCGCCAGGGATCTCGAGAACGTGCCGCCCTTTCCCCCTTCCCGCACCACACCTGTGCAGCTGCTGCGCATACAGCAGGCCCTGGCGCGGGGCGGCTGCGCAGGTGCACGCGTGCACGCAGCCGCCAATCCGCGCACATGGGCGCGGCTGCAGGCCAGTGGCCTGTTGGCCCTGTTACGCACATGTCAGGTGACTGTAGAACGTGTGAGTGGGTTCGCTGATGCAGCGGATGTGCAGTTGATTGCCTTGGGGCACAGCTTCGTGACAGAGCACCAGATGGCACCAGGCCTGAGTGCTGGCATGGAGCTGGAAGGTGCGGGCAGCACTGCAGCGCACACCACAGGAGACACGCAGCCAAGCAGTGTGTCATCTGGCACTGATGTTGCCAAGGATGCTGCAGTTGCAGCTGCGTCCTCTGCCCTGGTGCCTGACACCGACACGGCAGCCAGACCAGCTGGGAGGTCCACCACACACCAGCAGCCGCCTAGTCGCGGCCTGGACCAAGGGCCTGCAGGTGGCCGCCCATGTCTGGTGGTCATCTCACAGGACACGCGCTTCGCTGGGCTGCTGGCATATGCAAGGGACCGTGGGGTGCACACCGTCGCCATTGCACCCTTCAAGCCTGCCCGGCCCACCAGCGCCATGCTGGGCCGACCACAGGTAGGCCGGGTCACGTGCGGCATGATGACAGCATGCACGTTCCCTGCGCGCCAACAAACCTGGCTGTTGCTGGCCACTGCATACTCTTGGTATGAAATCATGCTGTCTTGTGCCCTGAATCTCTCCCGGGTTGCTCATTGCACACACAGCGCCTGGACAACAATGCGCTTGCGGCAGCGGCACACGTGTCAGCGCAGTGGGAGCCTGTACTGGCCAGCTGCACACCTGAGGAGGCGGCGTACCTTCAGCACTGCCTGGCAGCTGCCCGGACTGCTGCTGATGGCGCTGGTGTTCGCGCACAACGCGCAGGGCGCCCTGAGCCATCCACAGCACGTGCTGCTGGTGGTGGTGCGTCACGTGTGTACAGTTGGCATGACCAGCCAGCCTTCACCATGGATGCCCTAGCGCATTGTGACAATGAAGATGGTTGTGACAGCAGTACATCTGAATCTGGTGTGGAAAACAAGGGAGGACATCAAGGTCAGCGGCAGGTGCTGCAGTGCCCTGGTGGTATCACTCGAGTGTGGATCAACCCACTGTTCCTTGAGCGTGCTTGACTTCAAAACACGACATGATTACTTGCTGGATATGAGTGGGCGCACAAATGCGGCGCACATATCCATTCATCAGCACACTTAAATAAGCTTAGACTCTGCACAACATACATCTGAAGCCATACAACCACCCAACATGGTAGACAATTGTACAACAAGTGATGACACCATGAACTGGATGAGTAGTTGTCAGTACATACCTGCAGCTCTCAATGATCATGAAAAGATGTAGCTGCTGTACAAGGTTTCAACTGATTGCCAACAATGGTATTCAGATCTGAGGAATGTAACAAGGCTGATACAGTATGGATGCCTTCAAATGGTGACAGTGAGTGTAATTGCAACCATCTGCACTCTGCTCTACGCGATATGACTGTAGCAGTAGTCAAATAGCAGCCGCCACTCCCAGTTGACCACCTGCCACACACCCATTTGGGCAGATAAATTCTCATGAGCGACAGCATCATGTATTGAGCTGAACAGTTGGGAGCATGCACAGGCAGGAGCACAGACTGCTGTTGTGCAAAGCAGCAGACCTGTTTGCACCCACTTTGTCCGCAAAAGCCCTCAGCTTTGGATCCGCCCCAGGCAGCTGGGCCTCTGCGCACAGGGCAACCACACGGCAGGGGTCCAGTCGCGGCCCTGCCACAAACCTGCAGCGCGCATGTGTGTGACAAGCAGCTGTCCAGACAGACAGACGGACAGTTGACGCATGTGTAGGGGCAAGCAACAGGCATTGCTCATCGGACACAACACTACCATGCCAGCTCAGTCAAGTCACTTCTAAAGGTCTGATGCACTGCACCACAGCGAGCTCACCGCTCCAGCTTTGCATCACCCCCTGCCTCCTTCAGCGCTGCTGCCTGTAGCTGGTCCATCACCTGAGCACTCAGGCGCACACAGACACCTTGAAACACGCCTGGCTGGTATGAGCAGCAAGGGCCTCTCCATGCCCACTTGCCCACTTGTGGCATGTAAACCAGTGGTCATACACAGGCAAGTGAAGCTACCTACATACTGTGCAGGTGCGCACCGGATGGTGCCCAGTTGCTTTGTACCAGTAGTTGGCGTTGGAAAAGCCGGTGCCAAACTCGCCATCGTTGCTGCCCTCCCATCGGTGAATGAGTGCGTGTACATATGATGCCTCCTGAGCAGCTGGGCTGCCGTGGATGGGCGGCTGCCATGACGCATGCGGGCCATGCGTGCAGCACACCAGTGGAAGTGAGCGCTCCACACAAGGCCCAACACTTGCTTGCATGCCTATGCGCCTACCAGTAGTATTGCCGTATCGGCATGTACAGCACACCTGGTGAAGGTGGCAGTCTTGCAATCATGGTCGTCCATCCCCGGCCTGCTTACAATTGCCAGCCCACATGGCAGGAAGCAGGAAGGCTCATACATCATATCAAAGGCAGCTGCTAGCGCACGCACTCACCCCGCCATACTCTGTGGGAGCCCCCCAGGACAGTGGTGTGACTGCATTGTGCGCGTCATCCAGCGCACCAAATGCCACAGCAACCAGGGCACACACGACACGCGCCATGTGGCTCTGTGCACCAGCTGCTGTGGGCGATACGTCCGCCGCGGTGAGACCTCGTGCTACCTCTGGGACTGGGACTTGTGGATGCGCATCATAGATCTGCAGAATGCATGACTTGCACATGATGTACATGATGCGTCTGAGGCTGAGGTACCACCCAACAGCCAGCAAGGCCAAACATGCTGCCAGCTCATGTTGTCATGTACCATGGGCAAGGACTTGAGCGTTTGTGGGTGCGCCTCCAGGTGCCTCAGAATGTCCTGAACCCTTTTCGTGTATTTGGGTGCTGACACAGCACTTTGCCCTATTGCACCTGTCGCCAGCGCAGCCACAGTCGCCATCATCGCCCGTCGTGCCACCAGCTGACCACGTGGCGACGGGCTAAAACGACACGACTGCATGCGACTTTGACACCGAAGCGTGCAAGCCATAAAACGATTTCAGAGCTGAACTTCCTGCATGTCCTCAGATTCTGACCTGGTCACACCTGTACAGGATGTTGCGTTGCTCATGGCGTGACCAGTATGTGAGGTGAGAGCAGTGAGTGCGTTGATGCCAACGGTTACAAAGTTGCAAAGGCTCTCAAGAGCTTGTCACATGCGCATACCTCATGTGCTTGCGTAGCAGAAGTACCGTCCATAAGTGCCCATCAGCCACATGGCTGTGGGCCATGGAGCCTAGGAGCACAGGCATAACAAGCAGCTACATACTGGGTGGGCACCAACACGGCTCTAGCTGTTGTACTGAACACACTCATCAGCACAAAATCCACAACACACGGATTCCACCCAGCTTGAACTGAACTTTTCAAAGGAACTCCTCTCTAAGAGCTTACGACCACCCTGAAATGTTGAGCCGCTTCAATACGCAGATTGTGGCTTTATCCAGGCAACCCACCAAACATTCCACACATCACTGCCCCTCCACGCAGTCCTCAAAGCTCACCAACACTGGTTGCTCTGTGCATACCCACCAAAATACACACAACTACACTCGTCGTTGCAGTAGCATGCTCCTGCTTCCAAAAACACACTGGTTAAGTGAACAAAATCGGTAAGCGCCATGACCAAACCCGCGGAACAACATGCCTCAGACATCATGGCAGCTTCTCCCAGCTGCTGCATGAGAAGGAGCGTATGACTGAACGAACTGCGCCCTCAACCGGATGAGTGCGGTGCTGTTCTAAAAGGTTATTCACTGCTGCAATGGTAAAGCTTTACCACTGTGCCCACCCACCCTTGGGCTGTGGCCCAGTGGACGCAGCGCGCTTGCTACCACTGCCATTGCTGCTGGCTCCATTGCTGCTGCTGCCGCTGTTGCTGCCATTCTTGCTGCGAGCAGGGGCAGCATCAAAGTAACTGCCATCATCTGCATCATAGAACTCGTCTGCGCTCCAGGTGGAGGGCGCACGTGAGGCGCCCCGTGATGCTGCGCGGTCACGGTCAGAAGCACGTGACCCCCCGCGGTCAAACCGGCCTGAGGAGGATGCGTCACGGTCATACCCACGTGCCCCACCCCCGCGGCCACCATAGTCACGCTCGCCACCACGCCCACTGCCTGCGCGGTCGCCATACGTGCCCCGCGCCCCGCGGTCGCTGCCACCCCGCCCACCGCGCTCGCCATCGCTCCACCCGCCGTCTCGCCCGCCACCATACCCGCCACGTGAGCTGCCACGGTCGCGGCCGTATGAGCCACGGCTGCCATAGTCACGGTCGCGGCCGTACCGCCCGCCACGCTCGCCCGCTGAGGCCATGTCGCGCACATCCAAGGGCAGGGTGCGAGGGCGGTCCAGCACAAAGCCCAGTGAGCGTGCAGCTGCCACCATGGGGCCATCCTGTGCCAGGATGGCCTCTGCGTCTGCCGCTGGCAGGTCAAAAGCCGCGCCCATCTGGTTCTTCTCCTTGTCCGTCAGCACCTTGACCTTGCCGATCATGTACTCCAGGTCGCCGCCCACCTTGGCTTTCTTCTGCACCTGCTGCAGTGCCTTGCACAGGCTGTTCCAGCCGTCAATAACACCCCGCGCACCCATGAGCCGGCACGTCACCATCCCCTCCTCGTATGTGAGCAGCGAGCGCGGCTGGGGCACAGCCCGAAAGCCGCCCAGGGCGGCGAGTGCGGCTGCGAGCACACGTGACGGCTGGTCCGACGCAAGCAACTTCTCAGCAGCTGGCACAAAGAAGTCCACCACACCGGGCTCCACCTTGTCCAGCGTGCCCAGCACACTGCGCGCGCACCGGCTCAGCACCTCGCGCGGCTCTGGAGCCCCCACAAGCTCTGCACTCTCCGCCTTGGTCTGCTTCAAGATCATCCCCAGCCCACGCAGCTCCTTGTCGGTGAACAGCACAACTGCGGTGCCCTGCTTGCCTGCACGCCCCGTGCGGCCCGAGCGGTGCAGGAACGACTCACAGTCCAGAGGCACGTCGTAGTGCACCACAAGGTCCACGGATGGGATGTCCAGGCCGCGCGCAGCCACATCAGTGGCCACCAGCACCTGTGCCTTGCCGTCCCTGCATGTTGATCACAAGATATAGTAGATGGTGATGCACGTCCGTATACATGGACTGGGCCAAGCCAATTGCGCCTGAGGGATGGCTGCTCAGGTCATTGCTGGTGGCTTTATAGGCTGCCCTAGCTGCACACGTGGCTGCAAGGGCTGTTGCTGTGAAGCAGCACATCAACCAGCCACGCCCGCAGCCGCCTGACGCACCTGAACATCTTCAGTGAGCGGTCACGTTGCGCCTGTGATATGTCGCCATGCAGCACGACGCACGGATGCGATTGGTTCACTGCCTCGCACACCTCATCCGCGCGCAGCTTGGTATTCACAAACACAATGGCTTTGCCGCTGCCTGCATGCACCGTCACTGCGTCCAGCAGGGCATTGAGCTTCTGGGACTGCTCCACCTGCAAATGCAATAGACCAGGTGGCGGGTAAAATGTTGGCCACGCGTCGCACTAGACGCAGTCCATTGTTCAACGTGTGAGCCAAGCCGCAGTGGCACACATCAATCAGCACCAGCCACCTGCGCACATAATTGCAGCAAGCGGCCACATCGCGCTGTGCATACCAAGGCCCCCCCCGCCTCACCTGCGTCACCAGCAGGCGGATGGTGTCCGCCAGCCGACCTGTGTTCTCCTCACCCACCAGGTCCACCAGCAGGGGGTTGGTCTGCAGCCACACAAGTACGCGTCAAGGAGCCTGTCATACACTCTTGCCATCACTCATGGCATGGGATGTGCGCACACCTGCACACTAGACATGTACCTTGCTGCCAACACCCCCAACAGCAGCACCAACCGCACGCGTCTGCCCAAACCAAGCCCGCTCTCATGCCCTCGCCTCCCCATGCCCTTGCTGCCAGCCGCGCGCACCTGGAAGCGGCGCGCCACCTTGTTGACCCACTTGGGCAGTGTGGCAGAGAACAGCAGTGTCTGGCGGGCCTCAGGCACATAGCCCAGGATGTTCTCCATGTCCTCCTCAAACCCCATGTCCAGCATCTGGTCTGCCTCATCCAGGATTGCGTACCGCACCTGTGGGCCCACAACGTGATGCATTGGGTGATGTTACAAGCCAGGTGTCTGGCCGCGAGCGCAAGTTGTTGTGCCGGGGGTGCACAACACTGCTCTGGGCTGGGCCTGGCGCAGCGTACGCACATGCACATACCAGCCACACACGCAACCTATCCCTGCAGTCATCCGTCTACACACCTTGTCCAGCACCAGCTTCTCACGCTCAATGAGGTCGATCACGCGGCCAGGAGTGCCCACCACCACATCCGCGCCGCGCTCCAAGTCGCGGATCTGGCCGCCGATGGACACACCGCCGTACACCGGCACGACCACCAGGGATGGGCAGACCGTCTCAAACTCACGTGCAACCTGGTTGGCCAGCTCACGTGTGGGAGCCAGGATGATTGCGCGCGGGGGACGGCCGCGCTTGGGCTTCTCACCCGCAGCCTTGTTCTCCTGCCGCAACACAAGTTGGGTTGGTACGGAACATCAGAGGGTGTATGGTTCTCAACCCATGCACCAGGTGGGTGCGCAACTCACCACCCCTTTTGCTGCCAATGCGGCTCACGCGCCACCAACGCAGTACAGTGCGTGCTACTGCGCTAGCTACGAGTTCTGCATGTATCCCGAATCCAGTCACCCACCTTGATAAGACCTTCCACCACAGGCAGAGCAAACGCGAGCGTCTTGCCACTGCCTGTCTTGGCACGGCCAATCAAGTCACGGCCCTCCATAGCGGGCGCAAACACGGACTTTTGGATAGGGAACAGAGAGGCAATGCCGCGCTTGTGCAGCGCAGCGATCGTCTCAGGGCTGAGCCCAAGGTTCTCCACCTGGTGGTCGCAGTGCAGCAGCATGTGTTCAGACCAGGTGCGTCAGCTGTTTCAGGGTGCACAAACACACAACGTCCCCGAACAGGCAGCACATGGGGAACCAAAGGGCACCCAAAGCACACAAGGGAGCATTGGGAATTTTCGACTGCCAGGCTGTGGTTTCCATGCAACACCTTGCCCACCCATGCAACACCTTGAGGGACTCGTCCTGCATGTGTGCCTCGACCTTCACCACTTCCGCGTCTTCCACGTCCACGTTCTCCTCGTCCTCATCGTCCATGATGGAGGCAAACGAGGACAGGGCTGGGGCTGCCGTTGGGGGTGCAGGTGCAGCCTGTAGCACAATGGACGAGCGCAGCAGTTGATGTTTTCAGGTTGAAGAAGCGGCTCTCGCAAAACATTGCATTACTTGTGGCGTGGGTGCCGTCACGCCAGTGTGCGCATGCCGCAGCCCCGCAACAGGATAATTGTTATCTACAGCCATCGACGGCAGTGTTTGCATGTTCTCAACGCATCTCACCACGGCAGCCCTGACCAGAGTCCTGCGACCACCAGCATAGCCAAAAAGCGCTGGAGCGCGCAAAGACGTTGCTGATGGTGCCACTGGCACGGTGACATCGCGGCACGTCAGTGCCGCCTGAGCCACCTTGCCCTGGAACATTGAGAGGGCCATTCTCAGGCCGTGCAACGCTTGTGCTTACAAGCGTTTAATCCCTGTGCGGTTGTATGCAAAGCAAGAATTTTCCTATCAAGACGTCCCGAGGACCGTCCAGGTCTACCTTGTGGCCATGTGTGACGAGTGGTGGTCAGAAGATGGCTGAAAGCTGCACAGCCAGGCCAAGTTGCAGCGCTTACAATACTGAGTCAGCCATACCTCAGCCAACATTCTCAGCAGAATCTGTATGTTCTACCTCAAGCAGACATAGGCGCGTGCCCACGCACGGCCGCATTGCTGAGAAGCTATGCTGCACACTGGAATCGTCGCAACTCAAGCCTTCGCGCATCTGCATGATCTAATGTGATCACTCAAACGATGCACCAGGCACAGCCCCATCACTTGATCCACGTGCTGCCATCATGCCGTGTCAGCAGCTGGGGGCGCCACCTCACCAGCAAACACACGCGATGGCTTGATGGCTCCACCATCCTCAGGGTTGCCCCAGTCATGCCAAGCAGGGCAGATGAAGCGCGTGTTGTTCTCCAGGGTGTCCAGTAGCACCTTGTGTGCGTTGCTCAGCCGCCAGCTGAACGCACCCTGCCACAATGAAACACGGCATGTGCACAGCACAATGTGGTGCAGGGTAACCACGCATCTCAATGATGTTCTGCATAAGCTGCAGAGCGTGTATCTGAGAAATAATTGCTAGAGCGCCACCAACATGACTTGTTGGTTGCGAACAGATGTGCGAACACCAGAAATGCAAAGTCATGACTTGTTCATTTCAAGTGTGGTGCTGACCAGCACTACAAGTGCTATGCACCTGAATGTTTTCGGCCATGTGGTCAGGGTTGGATGCCTTGGGGATGACCGGGACGCCGCGCTGCATGTTCCAGCGCAGCAGCACCTGTGCGGCGCTCTTCCCCGCCTCCTTTGCCACCTTCATGTCAACACGGCAAGGGCAGCCAGCCGCATACAACTTCTATACAATTGTCGCCGTTCAGCAACTTTCAGTGTAGGGAGGGTTTGCATGCCGCTCGCAACTCTGCAGCCCATGCAAGGCGCACAGACTGCGGTATGTAACATAACGCACGCCCCCAGGCAGGCAGCTGCAGCAGCACAACATACGGGCAACATACACACGCCCGCTTTGGCCCGGTGCACGCACCTGGCTGACTGTGGGGTGTGTGAGCAGCGTGTTCTTGGCGAACACATCAGTACCACCCAGGGGCGAGTACGCGACGCACTGCACACCCTTGCGGAAGCACACGCCCGTGAGCTTGCGCTGGGGCAGCAGCGGGTGCAGCTCCACCTGGTTCACCACAGGCTTGATGCGCGCCCCCGCCAGCACCTCCTCCACCTAGGGAGCAGGGGTGCAGGCAAACACTTTGCCTTTTGTGGGCAGCGCGCTCGGGCACAGCTGTGCATGCAGTGGGTGGGGCCTGCAGCCAATACCTGAGGCAAGCACGGAACTGACATGTACACAGTGCACTCTCTCAGTGAAGGCGGCTATGCACACTCCCACTGCACCTGCGCAACACTGAAGTTGCACACGCCAATGGCCTTGACCAGGCCAGCATCCACCAGCGCCTCCATGGCGCGCCTGTGAACACGAATCCACAGTTCCAACCCCTGAATGGGTTCGGGTGCGCGTCATCGAGCATGTGGCTGCATGCTGAAACAGGCCTATCCATCAGATAAAACACTCATAGTAGATGTTGCTTTGCTGCTTAGAGGCATGGACCCAAGCAAAGGAAGGACGGTGTGCGTAGTGCACAACATGATTACATCATGCAAGCAGCAGTACCACCCACGTACCAGGTATCCATGAGGGTGACTGTAGTGTCGTTGTGCACAGTGCCCAGCAGGTCGTTGTTGGCGCCAGGCACCCAGGCATCGGGCCAGTGCTGCAAGACAGGCAGCATAGGCGAGCGGCACCAACCTCCAAGTCAGCTTGCAACGTACAAAGCGTGTACCCGCCCCAGGTCATCCATGCTGTGTGTCGTCGGGTCTTATGCTATGTTGAGGAGGGTGGTTAGCGCCATGAAGGTGACACAAGGCGACAAGGCGAGCGTCCCCGGCCTGGCACGCAGATGTCTCTGACTGCACTGGGGCACAGAGGGTATACCCACCATGAGGTACAGATCCAGGTATGAGCACTTGAGGTCAGCCAGTGTCTTCTCGCATGCAGCGCGCACACGCTCAGGTCTGCGTGTGTACACCGTCACAGCACATGTGCAGCGCTAGTCGTTAGCGTTGGCCACTGTTGTTACGTGCGTGACAGCTGACCAGGGCGCCCTGCACCGCTGTGCAGAATGCCCTTTCATGTACACCCATGTTTGGTCGACTGCTCTTTCATACGGTCGAGTGTTTCAGTCACTGACATGTGCTGGGTGCATCGCACAGCCGTCATGCATCACGTGACTGTGCTGCACAGCTGCTCTGCTTCCCCACCTGTGGTCATCATTCCACAGCTTGGACACGATGTACAGCTGATCACGGCGACCCTCGGCCAGCACCCCAGCCAGGCCCTCACCAACCACCACCTCATTACCATACGCTGACGCGCAGTCAAAGTGGCGGTACCCCAGCTCCAGGGCGCGCCTGTGGGCAGCATGTTAGGATCACCAGTCATGCATATAAGATCACAAGGTGAGGAGCAGATGGGAGGACCACAGAACAGTACAGCACAGTGATGCAAACAGCACCGACCACATGCACCAAGCTACGCTCACATGCAGCATCACAAGCTCCCAGTGCAAAGACAGTGGCTGGCTTGTGGGCCGTGGCCGGTGACGCACAACTAGCAGTCTGACAGACGGAACTGGCCGAATCAGGCAGACAACCACTCACTTGATGGTGTCTGCAGACTTCACGCCCGCGGTGCCAAAGCCCAGCAGCGGCAGCTTGGTGCCATTGGAGAGCCACACCGACTCAGGCTCACGCACGTTGCGTGCAGCCTCAGCGTCCTTTTCAGCAGCAGCCTGCATGCGGCAGAGGCAGGGTCGTCATCAAGAGCTGTTGGCGTGGTAACATAGTGTGGGGGATGGGAGTGCACAGCAATAGCCTGCACATGCAGGCAGAGCCCTGAGCAACACAGGCCGCCCGTGTGGCAGCATCAGGTGTTCACCTGCTCAGGGGTTTTGCCTGGCTCTAGGTAACCACGGGGTGCAGGCCCATTCCACGTGCCCGTGCCAGCCTGCACAGCAGCACAGCAAAGGTGTGTTGCTTGGGGCATGTGCAGTGCAGGTGTGGGTCATGCTGACATGCCCATTCGTGGCAGGCTGTCTGTTGCATGTCTGTTGCATGGCGTGTGCAGGATCCAGTCACTACATGCACAGCATGCTGACCACGCACGCGGCACTGGCGGCTTCGCACAAATTCGCGTACTCACGGGCGCGTGCACATCGCTGCCGCCTTGATGGCTAGGGGCCGTGGGAGCACTGTTATACGAGTGGCTGCTGTGACCTGCAGGACGCCGATGCAATGGATGTGACTTTGTGATCGGGTTTTCACTGCTTCGCGACAATAGCGTGGTGCAACGTGACATAGCAAGGGTTCTGGCGTATTGCGCCCTACCGTGGCCGTTCCCATGCTGCTCAGCCTGGCGCGCTGATCCATAGTTTTCAGTCTTCAGGAAAGAGTTGGGGTGATGCAGCAAAAATGGGAATGCCTGACCTTTCCAAGCCACCTCATGGCACCCGTCGTGAGACATCGTGACAATATTTGCGTGTAACAGGCAGGTGAAAGGAATGGATCAGTTCGCAAAGTGTAATGCATGAAATACCAATTGACAGAGAACGACAACCAGCCTGACCGCGCACGTAAGGCTAGCTGACTTCATTCGTTTCAATCACTTCTTGGGCCAAGCTTCAACATGCCTGCCCCTGCTGCCAAGCAGACCGCACAGCCCAACATCACCATTGCCGGCGTGCCGGAACTTCATGTCGCGTGCTCCAAAGGTAAGTATCATTTGCAGTCTTTGAATGGGCCTCATTGACCTACATGACTACTGCGTCGCTGATGCAGGCGAACTGAAGCGTGTTGAGATGCTGGTGGCAGGCGGCGCGGATGTGAACCTGTGCATTGATATGGTAGGTCGGGTTGACCATCAGATTGTATCTTGCATGTCATGCATGCAGCTGCATGCAACCTAGGGGCTACTGCCATGTTTACAATCTTTGGCATGGGTGAATAATCCCACAGCTGAATGCAGACGGGCAGAAGCTATGCAATGTATCGCCCATGTACATGGCAGCACAAGGTGGACACCTGGAGGTAAGGCAGCGTGTTGCGGTGGCCATGAAATGCTGTGTGGCAAGACGCTGCGATTGGCTTGTGGTTTGCATGCTGACATGCTTTGGCAGGAACAGTGGAGGAGAACTGGGAAGGGGCTGCATCATGTCCTCATCATCTCTATTTTGTGCTGCTGCTGGCACCAGGTCTGCAAGTTACTCTTCTCTCGAGGCGCAGACCCATGCAAGACGGCAGTGGCGCGGCCAGCTGGCACCACATACACCCCGTCTGAAGTGGCAATGCTGTTTGGCTCCTGGCGCACGTGGTGGTACCTGTCTCGCAAGAACTTTGTCAAGAAGTGAGCGGCCTGGGTATGATCGTACCTTGTGTACTGCCATGCTCTGGGCTCCCTGGCACGGCGACACTTTCAACCACCAACCTGCCGTTTTGCACTCTCAAGTCCACCTTACCCTGCCAGGGTGGTCCACGCTGGCTGTAACCTCCCTGGTTGCATCTGCATCGACATGTGCATCTGATCAACGTTGTCTGTTGTCGTGCCTGGCATCACAACAAGCTTGGCACATTGATGACTTCGTTGGCCTGTACACTGCGGCTGCAGGTACAAGGGAAGCTCCATCAAGGGTGCATTTCGCAATGAATACCGTGACCTGGATGCGGACATTCACCACCAGCCTGACCAGCACGGCCGCTCAGTGCTGCTGTGAGGCCAGGATGCCCTGGACGGCTGCCGAATCATGTTTGTAAAGGCGCACAGCAAGGCTGCAGCGTCGCTCATGTTGCTTGCGGGCTACTCGGCTGCACCCCTGGGCCGCTCATGGAGATATGCCACTTTGAGTGCCTTGATCGAGCCTGGCGTGTCGCGCGGTCACCTCAAGCATCAGGGGCACTGTCTTTTTGAGAGTTGCAGACGCACATCTGGGCTGTTGACGACCAGCCCTGTGCTACGTGCTGGACTACCTCAGCTTCCCACTTGCGAGGCGAAGAAGCATGGCCTGGCTCCATTTATGGCAATGATGGTTGTTTGCCTGATTCAGCAGAGCTGGGGCTGCCTCTGCGCACCCTCTTGTAGATGTGATCAGGTGATGGACTGAAGATGAATTCATAGCAAGCGTGAGCGCAGGAACACACACATCTTAGGCAGCAAAGGCAGGAGTAGCATTCATGCTGATGCACCGGAGGCTGCATGGCACCTGGCACCTCAGCAAATATGGGGGGGGCCTTACATTGTCGAGGTGGGTACAGTCCACCAGCAGTTGGACCTTACTCATGCTGGCCAGTCAATGCATCCGGTGAACAGTAACTGTGTATCCTCGGTCTTCATGAGATTGGCAAGAATCAGTGTGCAGATGGAGCGGTGTGGATAGCAACGATCATTTCACGAGCACACCTGTAACGAAGGCTACGAAGCACCGCCTACTGCAACTACACAGCACTGCTGCAGCCCTGTCAGCACGCCTCCCACTCATGGTCACCCAAGAACCATGTCAGCGCCTCCGAGGCAATCATGGGTGGGATGGCATGGCCACCAGGGAACTCGTGGTACACCAGCTGCCCAGGCGATGTGTCCGGAATGCCACTCAGCCGCCTCACAATGCGACGGCTGCGCGGCAGGACACAAAGCATGCGTGCAGGTGCAATGCATGCCAAATCTAAATCTGTGTGCATGTATTGCTTGTTTGTGACAAGCAGCCTTCAACAGCCGTACATGGCAGTTGATGACTTGGCAGGTCCGTTCATACACATACACACACATTGCACAGCAGCCACAACCCCTTGACACCACAAACCTGCAGTGATCAATCCCCAGCACGTTATCTGCCACGCCATGGGAGATATAGGTTTTTGGGAGGACCGGTGGCTACATACACAAGCAGCAAGCAGAGGAAGGTGAGCTTGCATTGTGGGCGGGGTAATAAAACAGTTGAATACCAGATCAGGGTACAGAGGTAAGATGGAAGCCAGGGACGCAGGACACGCTGGACTGTGATGCACTGCGATGCACCTTCCTACACCCTAAAGCACCTTCCAACACCCTAAGCCCTGCAATGCATGGTACTGCTCACCAGCTTGTCCACACGCATGAAGCCGGGCGAGAATGCAATGATATGTGTGAACAGGCCGCCACCCGGCACCTGCCCTGCATCAGCCTTCGGGGGATTGACAGAGGGGCCGCTGGTGGCCGCGTTGGGCAGGCCCAGAGACAGCGCGTACTGCACACACATACTGTACTGTACAGGAAGTGTTTGCATCATCGTCACAGCAGCATCAGCATGACATCAAACACTTTGCTTCTTGTGTTTATGTGCAGGTTAATGATGATGTGCACTCATGTCACAGGTGCAACAGTTGTGACATCATCACCAACCTGTACATCTGCACAACAAGATGTGCACATGTGTATTGCCTGTGCCTGGCACTGACATCCATCCACATTGAGGTTCACAAAAAGAAGTGACTGACGCCACAATGCCGGCAGCTGGGGATCAACCTGCACCACAGCTTGGCATCCACAGCCCACCACCCCGGCACCTGGCCCCAAACAGCACGCATCTGAGCTGCTGGTCACCAGCATGCACGTTATGTACCCACCGAGGCCCCGTCTGAGAAGCCTGCGCAGCCAATCCTGGATGCATCCACGCTGTACAGCTCAAACATGCGGGACAGCGCCGCGTCAATGTGTGCCACGTCTGGCCCAAACCCACCTCTGCAGCGTCAAGTGCACAAACACGACACAGCACAAACAGCGCGGATGTGGGTCGTGCACCTGGCCCATGACAGACGGCCCCATCATGCAAGCAACGACATGGAGTTGCTGCTGCTGCTGCTGCTGCTGTCCAACCCACAGCATGCCTGGCCTGCCCACAGGCAACAGAAGACCATCCACGTGGATGTGCTCAACTGGCCCATTCAAGTATGCGGCACATACCGGATCATGTCCCAGGTGCGCCCCCGGCTGCTGGGCGCCAGCACCAGCACGCGCCCTTCTGCAATCTCTGCGGCGTCCGGCGTCAAACACACCCATCACGTCTGTGCCGGACGCGCAAGCACCATGCAGCATCACCAGCAGCGGGCTAGGCATGGCTGGGTCATATGTGGGGGGGACCATGAGGAGCGCGTCCCTGCATGTGCACGCATGCATGACCTGGAAGCTTGATTTGAGCTGTGCGCGTATGATAACAGGATAAGCTGTCAAGACGAGGTGATTGGTTGCATCTCAGCATCCGTCAAGAGGTGTCTGCCTATGACATGCGTTGAAGTTCCTCTGCTCGGCGTGGCACAGTGTTGGTGATCGAGCTGGTTTCATGTTTCCCCGGGACAAGGCAGTTGAGCAGTACATGGTGCTGCGTCACATGCGCCCCCATGCCTCTGACCCCATACCCCACCTGCCCTTTACCCGGCCTCACCTGCTGTGCGCCACCCCCAGAGCCATAACAGTGCAGGATGTCGTACTGTGACTTGGGATGGGCCGCTGGTGCTGCTGCAAACCTGCACCTGGGCATGACACAGCGCACACACACACTCACAAGAAAGACATCCGCAGCCACTGTATGGTGGGTGCCTGTCACCTGATAAACATGCGGCACACTGAGTACCGTGCGAGCTGACCTTTGGGGCCTGATGCTAGTGGGTGGGCATGCAGGCGAACTGAGCCCTGAATCATGGTGTGTCAACTGGACGAGTTATAGAGCTGAATCTCAGCACCAGAGCAAGCAACCTGCCTGTGAACTCTGGTGCCCACACAAAGAGAGGTACCTCAGAGCGACCACTCGCAGGAGGGGCGGTGCACTCTACATGTTACACACTGAGTAACACACTGCTCTTGAACATGCACATTGAGAGGCCCGTGGCATGGTATGCATGTGCTTGGTGAACGATTTACAGAACCCTGGGGCGATTGTGCCTAATCCTAACAGATCCCTCTATCACATGGTTGCATCTTCCACATGCTCTGGCAGCATCGTCAGAAGGTGTGTGTATAGCTGAGCAAGCCTTTCACAGTTTCGATCAATCTGGCCATCAAGTACAATCAGCATATCTGCAAGCTGCCCCTGCAACAACACCCATGCACTGCTGCGCGTATCCACTGCCCATAAATGATATGAAGATGTGCACAATTTCACCAGTTTGTCAAAAGTTCACCGACCCCAACAGAACATTGCAGTTGGCATGATGTATTCACATTCGTTCATGAAAGTAATGACTTGTACGATGAACAATCACATCAAAGCCCCTCTATGCAGCCATCTGAATGTTGTTCCCACCTTTCCAGGTGGGGAATCAAACCTCTGGTGACAAACAAAATCATCAACTGAGGACACTGATGTTAGCACAGTACCTGGCGTTAACAGCATCAACAGCACCGACCACAGCCACCACCTGCGTCCCCCTTGTGCACCCAAAGCATCATGCACAGCATCCTCCCAATCTTCTGGGCCTTAGCACATAAAGGCTGAGGCTGACACGACTGGCAGTTGTGTGGGGCATATGAATGATGGACGAGTGTCGCCCTTGCTGTCAGAACCTCAGTCGCATATTATATGCATGATGCATATGCTGCCTGTAGATGTGTGGCATGTATGGAGACCTTCCCCAGCAAAGCGAGTGAGCGCTGGCTGCCACTGTCAAATGTCAGCAGCTGAGGGTGCATCATGGTCGCCAAGGTGCCACGCAACTGTGGTCAGAGCCGTGTTGTCAGTGTCTAAGGTGGGGGAACCTGGCTGGGGCACAAGTTCTGTGATTGCTCCACCGGCAAGTGCGTGGATTCCTGGCAATCCGTGTCCGAACCCCACAGGAGCACTTTGCTGCTGCTGCACCTGGTGTTGCTGGGGCGCATGCTGCGCTGATGTCAGCTCTGGTGGTTGCTGCGCTGCCCGCTGTGTGCCTCGCAGGCGGTCCGGCGCTGGCATGGGTGCGAGAGGCAGGGACGAGGGGTGTGGCCCAGCGTTGAGTGCCCCTGTGAGTGCCTCATCCACTTGCTCCCCCAGCACTTCAGATAGCAGGGCAGTGAGATGGGCCACGAGCTCAGGTGCATCGGGGCGCTGCGCGGGATCCTGCTGCAGGCAGCGCAACATGAGCAGCTGGAAGCCAGGTGGGCAGGGGTACAGCAGGTTGGGGAACTGGGGGTTGGGTCGCATGTGGCCCTGTGGCCCTATGATCCACGGTTCTTCCCCATTGAACGCCTCCCACCTGTGTGTGGCATGGGAGGGGTCAGGGTACATGGAAGGGGCCAACATGAGGTGATGCGGGTGTTGGTGGGCAGCAGGATGCTAGGTGTTGTGAGCAACATGCACTCTGTGCATCACTAAATCCATGCAGTGCCCTCTGCATCGCTGCATACAACAGCGGCTCTGTACCTAAACCCATACACCAACTCACAGGAAAACACCAAAGCTGTAGATGTCGGATGCGGGCGTCGCACGTGCTTGTAGCGCCACCTCCGGCGCGACATAGAATGGTGTCCCTGTGGCCCCGTAAGGGGAGAGTCGCGCAGGAGGAGGGTGAGGGCGCAGCACAGCACGGCAACAGGCCTGCTCATGAGCCATGGTTCACAAGCTGCAATCCCCATGCTCATCAACATGGTGACCTAGATGTCCTCATAGACTGCCCACAGACCAGCTGCTGAGCACGCACCATTCTTGAAGTTAGACACGTGCGTCTGGTCAGGGTCAAGCGCCATGGAGAGCCCAAAGTCGGTCAGCTTTGCAGCCACCCCACTGTGGTCCACCTTGATCAGCACATTGTCGGGCTTCAGGTCGCCATGGATGATGTTCTTCACCGTGTGCAAGTACTCTAGCCCCTTTGCCACATCCACCAGCAGCACCAGCAGCAGTTGGAGCATGGGCACCCTGCACATGAACGGACCAGCGCAGCACAGCACTGAAAGATGCAAGCGCTGCCACTGCAGGTGGTGGTGGTGGTGCAGGTGCTGGGCCGTTTGCGTGCCTCAACATGTACTGCCAAAACCACGCCTATAACAAACATGACTCTAAATGCAGCCATGCTGACGATTGCATCCAGTTGCAGCAAGCACTTGATGCACATGCTGCTCTGAAACACCGCCCACCGCGTCTCATAGTCATGGAACAGGTACATCTTCATGGCAGACACCCAGCTCATATCTGCAAACTCCTGAATCAGGTACCTGCATGTAGTGGTCATGATCATTGCAGTAGGGTGCAGTGAGCTAGGCATTGCCACCAAAAGAGCATTGGCTTGCATTGGTATGCAAGAAGGTCGTCACATCATCCTAGCGGTAGCCAGCTCAAGCTGCGAGTCTTGCTAGCAGGCTGCATGCTTGGGATCAAGAAGGATTGAGCGGAAATACACGGGTGCGACTCACAGCTTGAAGTCGCACAGCGCACTCTCTGCACCCGCGCCCTCCATCACATCCACCTCCAGGCTCTGACCTGCCCCTTGCAAGGGCTTGATGGCCTGACCACGTGAGCAATGTTCCACCATGCGTCAGCGCAAGCCGTGCACATGAACAGCATGAAATGTCCTTGTGTGCTGAAACATGGAAGCATATTGTGCAGCCACCAGTGGGCACATCTTGCTGAGAGTTTCAACATGTGTCATGGTCATTGAGTGCCCCATAGTAGCACGTCCTGCCTCCTGTGCCATGGCATTTTCACCTTGATGTCATAGTGGTACGTAGAAATGACGTTCGGGTGGCACACGGAGCGGCACACGGCTGCCTCGTTGACGGCCAGCTGGAATGGCAGCGCAGAGCCACCCTTCAAGCGCGTTGTGTTGTGTGAGAACAACAGCGTTTTGACTGCCACCGGCATACCCTGCATGCAACCACCGTGCGCCCTGCTTCAGTATGCACAGAGTAACGTAGGGTGCACGAGCCGAGGACGACTGCATTTCCCCTCATCAGACATCACGTCATCAACCACACATAAGCTGCAGGCGCCCTACGTTGCGGTCGTTGATCCCAAGAGAGCACGCATGCATTCTCCCACATGCGCTGCCACACCCCATCGCCTGCTCCAACGCACCCGCCACGTCCCGCGGTACACCGTGCCCCATGCGCCGCGCCCCAAAACGGGCCCCAGCAGCAGCTTGTTGTCCTGTGCTGCACACGTGATACCCGATGCCGCTTGTGCCACAGCACTCAGCGGGTCGGCTGTCAATGTGAGGGTGGGGAGGGACGCCTGGCCTGAGGCGCCTGCACCACCCACACCCGCACGGGTTGCGGCCGTGCCCCTTATGGCCGCCCGCAGCAACCCGCTCCGCAGCACCAGCGCTGACCGCAGAAACGAAACTCTGGCGCTCTCGCTGCTGGCCTCCGGCTTATCTGTGGTATGGGCAAATAGGCAGTGGCGTCATCCATCTTGTCAGAGGGTCACAGCTGACACATAACAGCGCTGGCTGTCGAACACTAGGGTAGGCATAACCGCATGGTCGAGCAGGTGTAGAAAGCAGCCCAATAAGAAAAGAGTACTGCCAGTGTCAGTACACTCTTCTTCCCCATTCCTGACACGTTTTAGTCAGGTGCAAACCCACACAGGTCAGCAACACCCGCTGATCTCCACACCTGATGAAGGTCGCGTGCCATCCGGGGAGGCGCTGCTCTTTGTCGACCTGTTGACAGCAGCCAGGTGGAGCTGCATAAGTTGAGAGGAGATGGGGACGCCTTCGTCGCTGTGCACGCCACCTGCAACGGTATTGCATGCCTGCGGCATACAGTCTGCATACGACTCGGGGAGTGAGTCGCTCGTGTTGGTCGTGGCACCTCCGGCACTCTCGGGCTTGTGGCTAGCCGCTGCACTGCTTGCTTGTGCCTGTGCAGTGGCACGCCTGCAACAAGAGAGCAGAGATAGGCAGTGATGGATGAGCCTCAGACTGTGTGTCGCTGCCACAACCATGATCAACATCCCAGCTTGCCAACTGCAATTCACATGATGACAAGTGGAGCACCATGCAGTTACCCAGTGAGGGCACAACACTTACCACTTCATACGGTGCTGAACCAGTACACAGCCGGCAGTTACAAGCAGCAGTGCGCTCACACCCAAACCCAGGCCCACACCTAACCCCACTGCAATGGCATGGCTGCGGCGGCTGCTCCTGCTGCTGCTCCCATCCGTGCCATCACCGCCCACTCCTGGCTCCTTTGGGCCACTGGGCATGCACGCAGAAGGTGGCACAACCCGCCCCCAATCTGGCAGCTCGTAGCAGTTGGGCAGGGGCGCAAGTGGTGTGACCAGCAGCTGGGTGGCATTGACGCCCCAGCCAACATACGTGTTCAGCCGCAAGGTCTGAGGCATGGCTGTGGCTGCCCTGGCGCTGGCATCTGACAGTGCCTGGCTCTCCCACGGGTCCAAGGCCAACACGCCAGATAACAAGGGTGCCGTTGTGTTGGCCCCGCTCTTCCAGGCGTCTCCCCGAAGTGCCGCGGCCAGCAGTGCTGCGTAGTCAGACTGGGGCACCACTAGTGTAACATTGTGCAGCCACACCTGTGCTGACAGCCCTGTCCCCCGCTCCCCAGCATCCCCCAGAGCCCACAGCGGCAGCGCAGACCACACATTGGCCAAAGAATCTGCTTGGCTGCTCAGGCCCAGTGTAGCCAGCAGCTTGGGTGCGCTGTTTAGGGGTGCCGACCCCAGGCCTGTGAGCACCAGCCGGACGATACCCAGCCGGCCAATGGATGTGCGTGAGGCCACAGGCAGCAGCAGTAGCGGCTGGGTGGTACTGGCCAGGTCCAGAGCCACGAGCTTCACGTGGGAAGGTGCATTGGTTATGGGCCCTGCATGCACCGTTACCAGAGCACATGATCAGCGCGCATGTAGTTTTGAGCGCAGGGCCGCCGAACCCATTGAAACCTCGCCACTGTGTCTCCCATACATGACCACTACATAGGCCAGACACGGATGCCCCCTGCACCGCTCTAGCATCATGGCATGTTGCAGCAAGTAACCCACCAAACCACACAGGAGATCCAGGCAGCAAGAATGGGCCGCCTGCAGTGGCATTCAGGCTGCGTGGTGCACTGGTGTTGAGGGCGGCAGGGCCAAATGTGCTGTTGGCCAGCAGCATGACAGTGGGTGGCCACTGGAACACCATCTTTTTGGTGGCAGGTGACAGGTGCACCTCCACGGCTGCCATGGCGGTTGCAAACTCGGCATCAGTCTGCGCCATCCACAACGGCGACACTGACGCGTTCACAGCCTGTTGTGCACCCGTCAGCAAGGGCCCGTTGCCCTCGAGCCCCGTGCACACCCGAGGAGTGGGCAGAGGATGCTGCAGCACACGAAGATGCAGGTTGCAAAGGTCGATCAGAGGGGTGCTTATGAGGTAGTACGGCTTATTCCATAACATATAACTTTGAGGCTCTGTTTATGGAGCACAAACTTGATAACTGCTCCCCAAAATCCGCATGCAGACCCATCATAGAGCACTAAACTTAATTCCAAGAGTTGGTTGGTTGATCCTGTGAAACAAAGCAGTAGCCACACTTCACATGTACTACCCCAGCTTCGGCAAACCGCGAGGGTTTGCAGCAAATTCCATAAGGTTCAGCTTCCCTGCCTTTGGCTCCCCTAAAGCTACACAAACACTGTACACTACTTCTTGCTCTTGCTGCTACCCTTCCCCTGTGATGCCTGCTTGCCCTTGGCTGTGGCTGCACCCTTCTTGGCCCTGGGCTGGCTGGTGGATGGCCCGGGATCGGCATCAGAGTCGCTGTCGCTGGTGGGTGGTGCAGCTGGCTTGCGCTTCCTGCTTGCTTTCTGCTCTGCTTTGGCCTTCCGCTCAGCGTCCAGTGCACGCTTGGCGTCCAGGAACTTGTCGCTGGTGAGCCAGGGGTTGTCAATGGCCAGCTGCCTTCACTTGGTCACAGGGCGCTTGGCCTGCTTCACCTGCTCCTCCTCGCGCTCGCCACCTTCGCCGTACAGGATCATGTCAACAGCATGTACAATGGCCTTGGCGTTCTTGGCTGTCTTGGGGCTTGGCGGGATAGGGCGCTGCGCCTGGCCAAGCTGCTGCTGCCCCGTGGGGCCTGGTGTAGCTGCGGCAGCAGGCTCAGGCGGTGGTGCTGGCGCATGCGCAGCCGCGGCCGCCAGCAGTATCTCAAGGCTAGGTGGCCACAGGCCAGTCTTGCTGAAGGCATTCTTCAGGATGTCAGGGCTGTCAGTCATCATGTTGTGCAGGGCAGAGTCGACCAGCCCAATCCAGTTGGCACGAGTCAGTTGAACCTTGTCTCCGTCAGACGCGTTGCAGTGACGCGTGTACAGGTCGCTGTACTTGGCCTGTACCCCTCCAGTACAACCCCATTTCCCACATCAACTGCTAAAAGCAGTTGATAATTTTTACCAAAATGGTAAAGGGCATGTTGTGACGTATCTATAGCACTGCTGGTGGAGCCATTCTGTTGTGTTTTGATGGAGAAAAGCTAAATGACGTGCAGCCCACCACCAGCCCACCATTGGAGTTACTAGGAAATTTTGACACAAAACCCTGCCCTGGAAGCCACAGAAAGCGATCCAGACCCGCCCATGCAGCATGCACTTGCTGGCCATGGTACTCTAGCATGTGGCAAAATAGCAGGGCATGATGTGCAAGCTATGTAGGTTGGTGAGGCTTCCAGTTTGGGGCTGATGGAATTTACCGCCTTATGGAATAAGCCGTACTACCTCATAGTCAGCTGCTGCAACGGACCAGAGCTGTGGCACCAGCGTCTAGCACGTTATTCTTCGCTCGCAATGGCACCATGCAGCAGGCCATATCATACGTGCTTTATGCATACATGTAACCTACATGCATGTTCAACGTGTACCAAACGCACCCCAAGCCGCTTGGCCAGCACGTTGTCCGGCTCGTCCCATACACGCATGCTTGAGTTATAGATAAGAGCTAGGGGGAGGGAGGTGAAGGAAAAGTCCAGTCGCCAAGGGGTGACTGCCGTTATGATGGACTGCATGAAGAGCAGGACAGCACACGTGGTTCGGGGCCATCGAGCGCAAACCACATTACAGGGACCTAGGCAACAAGCCAAGCTACAGGGAACGCCATGCATGTGCAGTTCTTCCAGGCCATCACAGTAACTCCGACGCAACAACACATCACACTTGTTTCTTGCTTGCCTGTGGGTTCGATGTGGCTGCCAGCCAGAACTTGGTGTACGTGGATGTCTGTGGGAATGGCATCTCTATCAGCGCGTGGAGGTACACATATGCAAACAGCTCGCCTTGAGTTGTGTACGCAGCGACATTGTTGATGCGCATGCGCTGTGGTGGGTTGCCACTGAGGACGTTCGAGAGAGAGTAGAAGTTGGAGGTGAAGCAGGACCACCACCCAAAGTTGATGCTCGCAGTGTACTGCGCTCGTGACAGCAACACAAAGAAGGCGGGTGAGCGTTTGGGTGATGATAGTCCCCAGTGCATTGGGTATACAGACAGCTGTGAGGGCCTGGCCCTGGAGTTACTTGACCTTGCACGCAGAACGCTCAATGTCAATGCGTTCTGTTTGTGTGTACATACCTCCGTGCTGATGGGCCTGAAACAGGCGCCAACTGCAGTTCAAGCAAGGTGCAATGGTGCACAAATGCGTGAACACATGAGCACTCTCAGTAGTGTTGCGGTTGTATCAGCAAGATGCCACATGCTGAGGTTTGCTTGTTGTATGTTGTTGTTTCATCTGCTCACCTAAAACAAAGTCCCGGTAGTATATTGTGTTGCCCTGGTCAGCTGCAAGCGCATTTGTGGATTGAACAGTTCCATATAATATCCAATACTTGCCACAACCAAACTGCAAAACAACGTGCCCACTGGTAGGCAGGACACATGCCATGTCACCATGGCATCAACAGGGGTTGACGAGGATCTGCACAATGCCCATGCCTGCGAACGTGGTGGTAGCTTCAGCGCGCGCCCCAAGGTCCAGTATACTTGCAGAGGCCAGGTCTGGCCCTTGCCCATCGCCACCTGTCGAGACTGCGAGGGCACGGCCGCATGTAAGCGACCATGCATCATGGACTAGCTTGCATGCTAAGGTTCACATTGCACATGCTGCAGCCTGGACCTTCTGCCGAAGCGAGTGTGGAAAGCATTTAGCGTGTGCTGCAGCTTGCCGGCTGAGCCCTGCCGATCTGCCTTGCAGGCGCGGCGACAGGACGCACCATCCCCTTGTGCTCCAACAAACTCCAGCGTGCACTTATTGACGGGAGGACTGGCCGGTGGAGCTGGAATATCCGTCGTGTTTATGACCGTGTTGGCTGCGAACTGTATCAAGACATGCGCCCCTTCGCTAATGTTCCGGATGGCTGCCAAAAATGCAGCACCATCCTCCACTGAGACCTGCCCCTCGCCTAGATAGCACACTGCCAGCAAACAAAGCAGTGACACCTTGAAGCACCCCTTCTTGAACCTCTGGGCCATATCCTCAGTGCTGCGTAATGCTACATGGGTGGATCCAGCTGGTCGGACTGAGTATCATCAGTATATTTTAAGCAACTTGTAGAACAATAGTTTATATCTGCAGCACGCCTGGCGTGGCCGCTTTGGGCGTCGCAGTACGCACGTACATGGACATCCTTTGCCTACATGGACATCTTTTGCCTGTCATTCGTGGCTCACGTTATGCTGCTGCAGATATTATCAACTCGCCCATGCCCTCTGTGAAGTTGTCATTTGTGCCAATCAACTGCTGTACTGCTGTACTGCCTGTCTCGAGGCTAAGCAATATCTAGCAACACCTTGTACTCAGCAGGCAGACTGAGCGAACAAACTGAGCACTGCTGCCTAGAACATTCATCGCAGGGCAGGTGGGTCGGCCTGCACATTGAAAACATTAATGTCCACAGTGAGCAAGGACCATGTAACTTCACGCTGGCTGTGGGAGCACAAATGCAGGTGACAAAAACATTATTTATGAGGACCATCATTTGTGCAGAGGGTGCATGCCCGCACCAGGATGCTCTGGATGGAAGGCTCAGCGTAGAAATACGGGTGGCGCAGCGCATTGCGGGCAGTGATGCGTCGCGAGGGGTCCAGAACCAGCATGCGCATGAGGAGGTCAATGCCTGCAGCCACGCCAACAAAGGCCGCATTTTGCCCAAATTTGGGGCGGGGCAGCACTATGCAGTGCTTCGTGGGTTGTGTGCATGACATACCCTCAGGCGGGAGCGAGGGTATGAGCGTCTGTAGGTTCTTGGGCTCATGGGGTGGCAACTGCGCGGCCACCTGCGCGCCAGGTAGGTTGTTGACGCCTGCAGCAGTTGGTGAACGCAAACGAGCACCACAAACAGATGCATTGTATGTGATGTTGCTGAAGAGAACCTAGTCAAGATGTCACACGCTCACTGATCATGGATGATGTTGAGAAACGCCGCATTTGAGGATTGGCACGAGTCGATTTGTTCGCCCACTATGCAACAAACTAAACATGGCTCCCTGGTTCAATCTGTCAGGCTCGGCAGGCCTCTGAAAGCTGTGATGTGCCGCTGTTATGTCATTCAACAGCACAGTAGGTAAGCAACTCACCTGGCCATGTCTCCTCACTTGGTGTACCACATACCGCAAAGATCCGGTTGAGCTGATCAATCTCGCGCATACCTGAGGCCACACGTGCACGAGCCAAACCAGGAAGGCATGAGGCAGGGACTGACGATGTTGCAGCGATGCAGCGGTTGCAGTCACACAGGGGGCTGCTGCTGGGTGGCCTGAGCACGGCTGTTCGACATCATGCCATTCGCGTGTAAGCTCGGTGTTCGGGACTGTGCGGGATCTTTTTGGGAGTGGGAGGGGAATCCAGGGGATTGGTGGGGAGTGTGTGTGTGCGGTTGTTGGGGATGAGGAGCGAGTGTGGAAGTGATGGGTGGGGAGCGCGTGTTCAGTGTCTGGCTGATCTGTTCTGTTCTGTTCCGAGTGTGCGGTGTATGTGCGGTGTTTGGTGTCAGATGTGTGCGCCATTCCTGTTCCTGCATATGTCAGCATCGCATCTCGTAACCAAGCGTGCACCTGGGAACAAAGGCCGGGCGTTGGCAAGCTCTGCGAAGATTGCACCCACGCTCCACATGTCCACGGCGGCTGTGTACACCTGGCGGAACAAGCAATACACCAACAAGCAGCACATGTCGGCAGGGCACAGCAGGCATGAGTAACTTTAGATTGGTTCGATGTTCTCAGCTTGCACATTGACACCCTGCATCCCTGCACACTTGTGCACGTTGTCAACTTGATGTCCATGATCAGTAGCCCACGCACCTTCTCACCCATCAGCAGCTCTGGGCTGCGGTACCAGATGGTCACCACCTCAGGTGACAGTCCACGGCAGGGCATGCCTACCTGCACAGTAGCGGGACACATCCCCCATGGAGTGACGCCAGCACAGAACAGGACATCAGGTGCCACCTGTGCCTCCATCAGTGTTGCCTCTGCACTGCATGGGCCAGTGACACTGCTAGCTGGTCACAGTTTATGGTATACAACTCACTGCGCGCGCCAGCCCAAAATCAGCAAGCTTCAGAGTGTTGCCTTTGCGCGATATGAGCAGGTTCTGGGGCTTGAGATCACGGTGCAGGATCCTGCAACGAAGGTGCAGGTAGTGTCCAAGGTCTACCCGTCACATACTGTGTAACGCCGTGTTATTATTATTATTATACTGTGTCCGGAACCATGCCACATCCTAGATGTAACAGGCCCACAAGCACATGGACTTCATATGAGCACAATGGCCTCTTGATAGCCACTCCCCAGCTTGCTAACTGCTCTACCTGCGTGAGTGTAGGTAGTCCAGGCCACGCAGCAGCTGCCACGTGTAATACTTGACCAGGCGCTGGTCAGTGCGGAACACAGCCGCATTGAGCTGCATCAGCTTGTACAGGTCCACATCCACAAACTCAAACACCAGGTACACACGGTGCTGCCTGACGTCATTTGCCACCTCGTACAGTCTGCAGTTATGATGTACAACAGGCAGTACAGGGCATGGCTGCAGGGCATGGCTGCACTTGTCACCACCCCCATCACAGCACACTGAGATATGTGAGGCTGCTGCAGTAAGCACGCGTTTATCATTAAGATATGCACATGTCCTAAGAATGCATGGCACCCCAATCCCTCCACTCTGACCGAGACACCTGTGCAGTGACAATGTCCTGCCTTGACAGTAAGGATGGTGCAGACTTTAAGAAACACGGTTACCTGACTACATTGGGATGCTCCAGCTCCAACAGCAGAGCAATCTCTCTCAGTGCTGATGAAGGCACGCCCTCCTCCTGCGCGTAGCCAGTGACACATGATGGGTGGCACACCTGTTCTTCCTTGAGCAATGAACAATGCATGGTGCTCATGCGTCTGAAATGGCAGGGCACAGACCTTGAGCGGTGCCAGCCTTTGCCCTTGGCTGAGGCACGCCCTGCCACAAAACCGCTGGGCTACACACTGCTCTACACGTCCTGCATGCCTACAGGGTGCCCTGTGCGCTCCTACTTCCTTGAACAGCGATGCACATGATGGTTTAGTCACCTGTCCATCATCGCGCATCTCTTTAATCGCCACCACTTGTTGTGGGTTTTCCTTATTCACGGCCTACGTCGCATGGTTTTGATTGGTGAGGCACGCGTGTGGGCAGTCAAGGGGGGCACATGGCTATCACAGGGAGCCGCATGGATAGGCAACCAGGGTGTGAGCACGACTTGTGCTGAATGTGCAGACAGTTACCCACAGCACCGTGAACATTCAAGGCCCACGCACCTTGTACACAATGCCATATGTGCCCTCCCCTGCCTTCCCTATTACCTGGAACTGCAGTGCACAGCACACACAGCACACTATAGGCACAGGTCGCAAGGCAGCACATCAAGGGGCTGCGGGCTGGTGCATACAACAACTGCTGCTGGTGCCCCAACCCTGCCTCCGCAAGGTGCTGGGCACAGCCCCACGCCCTGTGCGCGGCCAGTACAAACATCGATCAGCTCACCCGCTCAACTAAAGGGGCCTGCTGCTGCATGATGCTCCAGGTGCATTTGCTGTGCTCAGGCCTCTTGCTGGACCGCAGCCCCATGTCGCAAAGTGTGTGATGATTCAATGTCCATGATTCTCTTCGTGTTGCTGGGCATGCAGTTTGGCGCGTGCGCACCATGGCACCTAGCAGTAAACATCAGCCTGGGTCGCCAGAACCACAAGGTCTGTCTCGTGCTGCTCGGCAGCTGACAGTTCGCAACGCTGAGTTTTATGTACTAACTAAATGGCTAAGTGCAAATGTTGCTGGTCAACGCAGATGCCCACATACTGCAAAACGATCGCGGCGTGCAATTCGTGAAAAATGATGCCAATAAAGCAAATCAAGAACAGGCGAAACGTGACAAAGAAAAGGAAGCGCTACGACGACGAGCTAAAGGGTTGCGGCCCATCGAGATCTTCATGATAGCCCTAGTACTGGCAGGGCTTTTGGGAGTGATTGGCACAGCGCTATACCTACATTACAGTGAATTGAACCCTGCAACAGTGAGTTGAGCTTGCTCATGCAAGACCATGCATGCATATGGGTTTAGGTTTTCCATGCACGCACATCATGCGTGCCTCAGCACATCATGAGATCTGCCGCATGCAGCCTCAGTATCTTGCAACTTGCACAGCTTGTGCAAATGCATACCAGGGGCAGTGCCCCCGCTTGTGTGTGTCTCCGCTGTGCTGTCTGACAGCGCATGTTCTGGCCAGAGGAGGTCGCCAAGTACAACGGGGCAGATGGCTACCCAATGTACCTCAGCATCATGGGGGAGGTGTATGATGTCAGCGCTGGTGAACGGTATTATGGTGAGCGCACGAGCTTGTGTGGTGGTGCTGAGCAATCGATGGAGGCGCTGTGGGCGCGGGCTGTTGCGCACATTGCCAGTATGCCTGCGTGATGGGAAACTGCATGTATGCAGAGCATGGTGTATGAGGCCATTCTGTGAAGCTCACCTGCCCGTGGCTGCTCATCTTCCCACTGTGTACTTGCTCCCCCTGTACTGTAGGCAAGGGCACTGGCTACCATCAATTTGTGGGGCGGGACGCATCACGGGCATACATCACAGGAGATTTTGTGAATGACCTGAATGACAACATCAAGGGTTTCAGCGCCGAGCAGTGCGCATCACTCATACACTGGCGCGACTTCTACCGCAAACATGATGTGCGCGCTTGATGTTATCCTGGCAAAGGGGGGGGGGGGGGCTGCCACGGCCATGTCCTGGTGGTAAAAGTCGCGTGGGTTGGCAACAAGACATGGGTGAAGGCACAGCATTAGTCGCAGACTCCCAGTGAATCCTGCACTCAGCACCTGTCACCTGCATGCACGGAACTTCACCATCATAAAGGTGGAGAAGGATGTAACTTGATGCATTACCACCTGTGGTGTTCTATCCGCATGCGCGGGGGTGCACGCAGACGTACCGCAAGGTTGGACGCATGATTGGCAACTTTTACAACCAGCACGGCGAGCCGCGCCGCAACGTGCGCGTGGTGGAGGAAATGGTGTGTGGCAGATTCGAGAGATTTCAGTACATGGAGCGCCATGATGGTGTTTGTGCTGCAGAGTGCTGTGTGCTGGCAGTCGCGTTGTGACAGCTGAACAAGGTCTCCCTGATGCTGCCACTCTCCTGTGTGCCACCCCACCCACCCACCCACCCCCACCACCACCTGCGGCTGCTGTCACCACCGCAGGCGCGGCAGGCCAAGACCCAGGAGGAGATCCAGCGTGAGATTGAGTCGCGCTACCCCGGCTGCAACATGCGCTGGAGTGAGGCACGCGGTGCGCCACCACCTGTCCATGGAGTTGTTGAAAGCTGCGAGACAGGCATTCCGGGAAACTGTCCTCTTTGATGGCTGCAAGAACTGTTTGTATGTGGTCCCACTGCGCGCATGCTTGTTGATGGCCACTGCTTTGGTACCTGCACAATGCTACGAACCTGCTGTAATGTGTGCACTCTGTGTGGACTGCATCAATGCAGCTTGGACACGTGCGCGGCCTGCTCGTGTTGTGCAGGTGGTGCTGTGTGGTGTGATGACGGCATGTATCCGCGCAAGGTCTTCACGCAGCTGCCCTCTGGCAAGCCCACAACGCGCTGCGCGTGCTTCAAGGAGCTGGGGTGGTCGGATGTGCGGCAGGTGCGTGGTGATGTTGTGTGCCGTCAAGGTCGCATGGTGCGGCTGGCTTGATGGACAGCCTGCTGCATTCACTGGCAGGCTGCTGCGCATGGGTGGGATGTTGATGATGGTATTCTGAGCACAATGTGGACATGACTTGCTGCACAATGCGGCTGTGCAGGTGTACCCAAACTGCTCACCAGAAGCCCATGAATGCCAGACCACACCGCCAGGCCCAGCTGCAAGGCCAAGCGAAGCGAAAGAGGAGCTGTGATGATGTACATCACACTCTTGGAAAAGTTCTCAAGATAACGACTCTGTGGGCCAAGGTGTTTTCAGTTTGGTGTACTAAGCGGGGCATTCCCCTGTGTGGCATCCATGCAAACCTCGCGCTACATGAGACACCGTGAACTGCGAGAGTTCGTGCGGCAAAGATAATCATGTAACGAAAACCAAGGGAAAGCTCGATCTCCTTGGATGATCTGATGGCCACGCATGGTCATATGATAACATGAATCGAGCTGTCGCCCGTGCACGGCACTTATGGCGATGCACCACGGTCTCGGGTGCGGTGCCACCCAGTGAATTCATCTTGGTTCCTGACTAAACTTAAAAGTGCGCATGCTGACGCAGTAAGCATTGCCACATTATGCCATGCAGTGTTCGAGACGCTGTTGCATGGCCATGCCGCTGCGTGCACATGGCGCTTGTCAGGCATTGCTGCGTTCGGGTCAAGGGCCGTGCATGTTGGGCTAGCACCACTGCTGCGGCGGGATGATGCAGCACCAGCAGAACACACCACTGCGCACAGCTGGCACCATACAAGTTGCCCTGGCCTGCTCCGGTTCCAGTGGTGCAACAGGCAACAGCAGTGTGGCACACACAACGGCCCCGATCAGGCGGGCCAGCGCTCAGCGGGCGGTGCAGCAGAGGCTGGTGCACAGGTGCATGCAGCTACAGGCACATCATCGGGCGGGGCACGCGCGTGGGGTGCTGCAGATGCTCGGGCGCGTGTGCTGCCGCTCGCATGTGCAGTGGTGTGGGGCAAGGCACGCCACCAGGGCACAGTAGGGCTGAGTGACCACACACAGAAAGCAGGTGTGAAGGCCCTGAGACGAGTGGCAGCGCTGCGGCAGCTGGGTCAGGCCCTGGCTGCACAACCTGGGTGCTGTGTGCCGCTGGCTGATGTACTGCGGGGGAGGGTGTGTGGCACGCCGCTGCCGCTGCTGCTGCGGGTGGACAAGGAAGATGGCATGCTGCTGCTGGACCTGTTGAGGTACCAGGAGGGTACACTGGTGCTGAGGGGGGCCAGCTGGGATGAGGCAGCTACTATGGTGCGCAGCGGCACCACCATTCCACCACGTGTGGCCCTGGCCCTGGACGTGCATGGCCTTCTGGTGGCAGCGCGCAAGGGGGTGGAGCAGGACCTCACAGCGTGTGGGTTGCAGGCGGCAGATGCAGCAGCACTGGCCTCACACCTGGCACATCACGCGCACGACAGTGACATGGCGGCATGGGCACGGCGGCTTGCACAGCACGGGGATGCATACATGCGTGCGCTGCTGCAAGCTGTGCAGGCAGAATTTGGTGGTGCGAGCAGTCGCACAGATGCCGCGGCACGCGATGCCGCAGTGACTCTGGCCTTGGAACCCGCGTCCTCATCAGGCCGCCACCGCCTGGCACTACATGTACTGCTCACGCTACCCTCAGTACAGGCCTCTCTGGGGAGCAGCCGACCGGGCATCCGTGTGCAGGCGGCCAAGTGGCTGGCAGAGCATGACAGTGGGGCATTCATCGTAGACCACAGCGCATCAAACAGCACGTGAGTCACCGCCCTTGAGCGCGCCTTAGCCATCATGATTCCCCTCTTAACACATGCTCGCTGCTGCCTTGCTTCTGCTGCACATGGGGGAGGTCAATGAAGCGCTGTGCTGTCACTGTCACGCACGCAGCTTACGCCAGCCTCTTGCCAGTTGCCACCTGATTTCTGTGCGTGGCCGTACCTTGCATGCAGGACGTACTGCGAGCTGAACGTCGGCGTGCTGTTTGAGAGGCATGGGTTCCCACAGCAGCTCGCAGAAGAGGAGGAGGAAGCAGGCCGTGGGCCCCGTGTGCCAGGCACGGCCCACCCAGATGCAGACAGGGCTGAGGCAGCGCGGCGCACATACACGGAGCTCACGCGCGCGGTGCAGGCGGGGCAGGCTGCGGCGCAGCAGCTGCTGCGGCTGGCTGAGCGCGCGCAGGAGGTTTCTCGCCCTTACCTGTGGCATGAGGCAGCAGCTGCTGATGCAGCGCTGGCAGACGTGAGGCGCGATGCGGCGGGTGTGCTGGTAGGTGCGATCGCTACGCTGCAGCAGGTAGGGGCGCACATGGCCGTGCGCACGCCCCTGCCCCAAGCACCGTCCTTCAACCCATCATCATCATCAGAAGCAGCAGCAGCAGTGGACGCAGGCAGTGCAGCAGCGGCAGAACCCCAGGCGTGCCCTATGTGTGGGCGGGGACCCAGGCAGACAGGCATGCCTGGGTACCTGCGCGACTTTGCCGTGCGTGTTACACGGCCCACAGGCAAGCGCACACGCACTGTTGGGCCGGCTGGGCACGTGCAGGCCAGCACAGCACCTGCAGCCAGTGGCACCACAGACACGGGTGGTGCAGCCCCTGCTGCTGCAGCGCCGCTTGCTGATGTCACCTCAACAGTGACCGCTGCTGGCGCCACAGGGCGCATGGCTTCCCTAGTCAGTGCGCTCCCCCAGATACTGCCCAGTTGGATGTCCCAAGCCTTATCACACGGGCCCTCACCAGCACCCACTGCGCCCACATCCCAGCCGCCGCCGCCAGATGCCGGTGGCACGTCGCAGCTGCCTTCCATGCTGGTGATGCCACGCCACGCGCTGAGTGCCAAGGACGGGCGGTGGTCGAGCGGGCGGGGTGGCACGCAGGGGGACACCGACCTGGCTGAGGAGCTGCAGGAGCTGTTGCGCGCGTCACGTGCACAGCCGCGGCCACAGCTGCAGCCCGGCGCTGGCACGCCAGCCGAAGGGTTGCAAAGCGCAGCAGCATCACGGCCGCCACACACGCCACTGGAACCCTGGCCACCGGCACAGCAACAGCCACTCCCCGTAAGTGGGCAGCAGCCGCTTCAGGTGCAGGCTGGTAGGCGGCAGTTGCCATGGCGGCCCCACTCAGTGCCGCCACAGCAGCCGCAGCCACCCCCCTTCTCCATCCTGTCTGACACGCAGCGGCCAGAATTCGAACGTCTGCTGGAGCACTTGGGCTTGGTTACGGAGGTGGCCATTGCGGTCAGGTTCCCTGCAGCTTCTGGTGATGGCAGTGCCCCGGCAGGCAAGCCCATGGTAGTTTTGCGTGTGCCAGCTGTAGCACCTGGCTGTGGGCCACAACACACGAGCAGAGACGGTGCAGAGGCAGGGGAGGGGGCAATGCATAGGGACGAGGAGGGCCAGGGGGAGCAGGAGGAGTGGGAGGAAGAGGAGGAGGTGGGCTCTCAGGACAGGCAACTCCGGGCACACGAGCGCATTGATGATGATGGTTGCCCGGAGAGATTGTGAGTGCACTCCTTGACATGGATTTTTACATGGTAGCGTATTGTTGGCCTTGACGTTGCTGCACCATGTCTCGCTCCTTGTGCGAAGCTGCATCCATCTGCTCACAACACCTCGGTGCAGGCATTCATACCATGCAGCAGCTGTGGTCACGCCCAATGCTGGACTAGATCAGCCACCCGTTTTCTTGTACGCGGCCCGCTCAGAACCACAAACACATGCACTCTGTTGCAACAGGTACCTGCTGAAGGAGAGCTGCATGGAGCACGATAGCAGCAGCAACAACTGGCGCTTGCCTCAGTGCCTAGCACAGCGGCTCCGCTTACCGCAGTTGCTGAAGCGCACAAGGACGCGGGAGGTGCGTCCTCATACGTCCTGCCTGTTGCAGCAACCCTGATGCATGCTAGGTACCAAGCATAGCACACCTCAGTCAGGCACCTGCTGTGGCAGTGCGTGCGTGCGTGCATGTCACTTCTGGCCTGGCAACACCGGTGTGTGCGACACTGCATACATGGTGCGTGCAGGAGGTGCTGCTGCTGCTTGGCGCTGAGGTGGCAGGCTCCTTGGCCGAACTGCCCAGTAGACCAGGGGGTAGGGATGGGGCCCCCCTGGTGTGGGGGCCTGGCAGTGAGCTGCCTCAGCCTCTAGCAGATGAGCTGCAGCAGGTGTGGTAAAGGGGTGGGTAAGCTAGATAGATGGGCTGGCTGGATGATTGGCTGCAGAGGCAGGAGTGTTCAGCAATGATGGTTTGATTATTTTAGGTTACGGACCTTTCAGCAGCCTGATGGCCCAGGCAGGAGAGGTGCAGGATGTGCGAACATTCACCAGCCATAGCACGCGCGGAGCATGATCCTTGCAGCCCAGGTGACGCATTGCAGTACATACCAGCCATAGGTGCCGTAGACCATCCTGGCATCTGTTACAATGATCATTGGAACGGTTTCACGCCGCAGCACAACAACACACACACCAAACCTGACAGTCCAAGCAATACACCTGTATCCCACACAGCACATTGCGTCACGCGATGTCTGCGAACCGCACACCCCGCTTCTTTGGTGCCGGCACAGTGGGAGCAGGCGCAGCAGGGGGCAGTGAGGTGGCACATGCAACCTCACTCCCAGCTGCAGGCCTGTGAGGTCCCTGCACGCCCCCAGCAGCCTGCACTGCTTGATGCGCAGACCCAGCTGCTTGCAAGGCATGGGCAGCCCCTGGGCCAGACATTGGAGCCGCTGAAGTTTGTGCTGCTGTGGCAACAGCAGCCGCTGCAGACGTGCTGGCACCAGCCTGGGCTCCACTCCCAGTTCCGGCAGCACCCTCCTCCCACGGCCGCCTGGCATGTGGCCGGGTCAGCGCTGCAGTGGCTCGTGAGCCGCTGGGGCCCCACCCAACGGCTGGCCGGAGGTGCGATGTGGAGGGGCCAGGGGCAGCCTCATCGTCCTGCGGCCCCTCCTCGCCGTCCTCCTCATCCTCAAACTCTTTCAGGTCCCCCACCTTGACCTTCAGTTCCAGCAGACAGCGCAGGGAGTGGGGCATGGTGAGCACAAGACGAGCCCTGGCAGCTAGCAGGAAAGCATGCAATATCGACAGCAGCAACATGCACGACGCCATGATCTGCCGACCCTGGAACACCCACCTTGCGCAGGCGCATGAAAAAGAGGTTGCGCATCCCGCGGTTCTCCAGTCCCACCTGCCGGCCCCTCACACCCGCCCCTGATGCTTGTGCGCCCTGTGCCCCACCCGCACTCGGCCGCCCGCCCTCCTCCTCCACCTCGTCGCCCGCCCCACCCGCATCTGTCCCATCTGCCAGGGCCCCCTCCTCAGCTGCTGCCACACCAAGGACTGCAAGGGGTGGGGGCTCCCCCAGGGCTGCGGCTCGTGCCTCAGCAGCAGCTGCTGCAGCGGCCGCACGCTCTGACAGCAGCATGCCGTATGCCACACCTCTGCCACCCATGCGCTTTCCGGCGTCAGGGTGCATGTTGCTCAGCATCTGTGGGAGGTGGAGATAGAACCACATTTAGTCGGCAGGCCAGGCACAGTACCAGTACGGTGGGCCAAAATGCTGATCAGCGTGAAAGCATCGTCGCAAATGTCTGCAGCCTAAATCCATGCACAAGCAACTCAGCGTCCCATCGTGCCGCATGCACAGATTGCGTACTGATGCACCATCCCCCCCAACCACCCACCAGCATCTCCTCCTCTGCAGTGCCGCGCATGGCCAGCAGCTCGACATGTACCGCTCGTGTAGCACCCATTCGGTGTGCGCGGCTCACAATTTGCTCCTGCACAACGCACATGTCGACATGTGTTGCCTGCCAGTGAGTGCGGAGGGGATGCAGCATCAGTTGCTGCATATGTGTGACAGCTGCGTGATGAGCAGCTTGATCCCTGCATTGATGTATGCAATGCAACTGGCTGCACCATCAGGGCACACACACACACCCACACACCTGCAGGGAGCGGTCAGCAATGGGCTCCGCCAGGAACACGTACGACACGAACGACAGGTCCAAGCCCACCTGCATGCGGCAAGCGCCATACGGAACTTACATCCACCACAGCCTTGGCGTGTACATGTCCCTGCCAACCGTTGTCACACGTCGTCATGTGGAGGAATGCGCCTGGCAAGATCTCTGGCTGGACATGCCCTTGACTAGCACATGTGTGGCCAGCAGCAAGGAGCAGGCAAGCTGGGGCAGGCCATATGACTGCTGACACACGCTCTTTGGCCGGTGGGCAGCCTGGCACTCACCGCACCCATCTCGTCCATCAGCAGCACGCCAACGTCCGGGTCCTTGGCGAACCGGTTCACGGCAGCCACACGCTCGGCATGCTTGATGCCTGTTGACATAATTGCAGCCAGGGCAGCAAAGTACCAGGGGGTTGGTGAAGCAAGCAGGCAGGGGGTGGAGATCACTCTGAGGGTGAATGCAGCAGGTGTGAGAGAGGCATACAGGCAAAAGGTATCCTGGTTACGCAGGCGAGCACAACTTGGAAATGGCTCATGCTGTGCGTCCTCCAACAGCCTAGGTCCAGATGCACAATGCTGAAGGAAAAGCTGGCCCGTCCACGCACCGCCACTCAAAACGCAGTGCAGCACATGGTGCTGTGAGAGGTACTGGCCAATGAGCTTGAGGTGCACCCAGAACTGGCTAAACACAATGGCCTTGGCCCTGACCGCACTCTGGCTGCGCCGCAGAATGCCGCGTGGCTGCCCGCCCCCGCCCTCTGCCCCCACACCCAGCTCCTGCCCCGGCAGCGGTGGCAGCACTGCCCCACCCCAAACACCAGACTCGCCCCCGGCCTGGCCGCTGCCTGGTTGGTGCGTGCCACTCTGCCGCCGTGGGGGTGCAGCCCCCACCTCACGCAGGCGCTTGAGCAGGTACACGCAGCGTGTGGAACGTGTGGTCTCCCAGCTGGCACTCCAGTGCCCACCTTCCACACCTGCAGCACACACGGCAGCAGACCGGGTCAGTGGCAAGTGTCAGAGTTGTGACGCAAGCTTGACACAAGGTGCTGGCCCGGGTGAGCCGCATGCAGGCGTGTGGGTGCCAGGCATGTCCATGTACAGCACAGGGGACACATCCGAGGGACACATCCTGCATTGGGAGCTGCTGCATGCCCCCCTTCATCGGCACCATGCATGCTATCATTATCAGTACATCATCAATCGGATGTGATGACAGCACTGCCGGTCAGCAATCACACGCCAAGAACAGCCCCAGCACCTCCTTGGTTCATGTCCCACCTTTGGCTCCAGCCTGGTGGTACACCGGCTGCCACTCAATGACCTCAATCGGCACCGGCCACTTGGGTGCGTCATTGTACGCGCGCCGTGCAGGGTCATCCTGCAGCCAGGAGGGCCACGAGGGCATTTGTCTGCCACACTTGCCACCTCCTCGTGTTGGGTTGCAAAACAAACAATGCAGCGCGGCAGCATGCACCACTGTGCACACTGCACAGACCCCTTGCACCCGCACACAGCACCCACCACAGCCTGCATCGTGTATGGTGTCCGGCAGTCAGGGAGGGGGCAGGCGCGTGAGGAGGTGGCGATGCAGTCCAGGCAGCTGCAGGGTCCACAGGAGACAAGAAGGTAAGTGTCAAACAAAGTTTGCAATGTTCAGATGTGCCTCCTACCCAGCAAGCCCTACAGGAGAAGAGGCCAGTTCACGCTGTGCATGAAGTGACACAGCAGCATGCACCTGCGTGGCATGCAGATCTGAGCCGCGGGTCACAGGCAGTGCTGGCACTCACAGTAGGTGCGCACACGGCGTGACCATGGGCTGCTTGATGAATGCACTGCACAGCTGGCACGCGGTGCCTGACCGCAGTGCGTCCTCGACACGGGCGAGGGGGTGTGATGACGGCAGCCACCGGCCGCCCACCATGCCCAGGTCATGCAGCGTGGCGGTCTGCTTCGCGCGCCGGTGCCGCATGCCGGAACGCAGCGGCTGGGATGGCCCAGCGTGCTCATCACCTGCCTCTGCTCCGCCCGCCTGTTTGCTGGCCATGATCGCCCCTGCTGCTGCTTGCACAGGCTCTGCGCCGCCTGTCTGCACAGGTGCCGCACCCCTCGCCCCCGTGGCCCCTGCTGCGGCACCCTCCTGTGTGGACGCAGCTGCAGCCGCGGCGGCCGCCTTCTCAGCCGCCCATGCGTCCGCAGCGCTCGGCAGCTTGTGACGCTGTGCCAGCAGCATGAGGCACTCCAGCACATCCTCCTCCTTCACCACCGTGCTCATGGAGCCTGCGCATACCAGGCAGTGCCATGCACCAGGCCATCAGCAGAATGTCTGCTATGGCCAAAAGCACTCGCATCACCCAAGCACCCTCATCCGCCACGCTCATCTGCCAGGGCACAGCCAAAGGCTCACAACCACGCAGCGCTGCGCTGTTCCAAAACACATGGAAGGAGCAAACCAAGGGGCATGAACACACACCTGCCACACAGCACGAGAGCCTCACGTTGCTCATCATCTCGCGTGCCCACTTGGATGCACCCTGCAGCAGGCGGGATGCAGCAACTGCAGTCAGCCTCTGTCCACAACTGTTGCATGTGTGCGGTACACTGCTACCTGCATGCCAACCATCGCATGGGCATGACATGGTCAGCTGTGGTCCCAGATAACAACGACAAAAACCTGTCAGTACATAGCATGTCAGCACACAAACGCCAGAGGAGTGGCACAACAAGCTTCCACAGCCAACCCAGTGTCTCTATTGACACGACACGCATAAGCATACAACCTTGTACATGAGCGACTCATGGTGTGCCTCATCGCCCCAGTCAGCCATGAGCAGGTTGCGCCGCACCACCTCCACAAGCTCGTTGTAAGATGATGCGTGCTCGGGTGCAAAGTCCAACAGCGTCACGGTGGTGGTGCAGGGCGGCAGCTGCTCCAGGTCAGCCTTGATCGCGCTGCGGGGCACATGTACGCAATCTACGGATAACAATACCGCCATGATCAGGTATGTCAGCACACACGACACATCGCTTGTGGGGATTGGAGAGGCACTTGGAAAGGAGCGGCAGGAGCTGCAGAGAATGCAAAGCCTGCCTGTCTGACAGCGGTGGCCTCCCACCGGATCATGGTTGCGCGCAGCAGGGCCACCAACCGCTGTTGGCCATCAGGTGCGCGCGCGTCCAGACGGCGTGCGACGGCTGCATCCCACACCTTCCTGCGCGCAGCATCCCAGATGGCGCATAACAGCAGGGCCCATAGGCACCAGGAAGCCGCAATGAGCGTTTTGCGAAAAACTAGAGAGATATCAACTGACCCTGGGACCCACAATCAGCTGTATGAAACACATTGCTTGGAGGGTCATTAGACAATGCCAGCCATGCTTGTACGCACTTGCTGGTGCCAAATGGCTCCTGGCGCAGGAATGCCAGCAGTGGCTGCAAGTGCTGTGCGCTGGTAGCCGCAGACACAGCAGCTGCAGGCGTGGGTGTGCCTGCGGGTGCAGCAAGGTCATGAAATGTTCAAGCAGGACCACTGGCTGTGTGGCTGTGTGCAGGGAATACATCAGTGCAGGAGCATGCAACCCACTGCAAGGTGTAAATGGCAGTGCATCAGAATGGAAGTGATACAGACCAGGGCCATGTCAATGCAGGAAGGAGCGATGCCTTCAGAGGTCAGGAGGCAGCATCAACACCTGCCTGTCATGACCCAGCGCCGCTCCGCCGCCAGCCCCACAGCCACTTGCAGCTTGTTGGTCTCAGCCAGGGACGCACCCAGCATGTGGCCCTCATCCAAGATCACACGCAGCCAGTGCACCTGCCCGCACATGGTGCCCCCGCAGTTCTTGGATGCATGTAAAACGTACTTCAACAGACAGAGCCTGCGGCTCATGTAAGCTGTACAGCAGCCCTGCCGTGCGTGCACCACCACCATGTGGCAGACCCCGCCGCTGGCAGTACAGGCGCCTCGCTGCAACGCACCTGCTGCAGCACGCGTGGCCGCGCTGAGCCCCCAGTGACGAGCGCTCTTGTCAGCTCATGCTTGGGCTCCCACTCAGCACTCAGCCTCTGGAAGGTCGTCAGCACCTAGTGTGCATCAGCAACACAAAGTCATTGATTGCTGCCGATGCAGCCTCACATGGCCAGGCGTTTTGCCCCTCTACTCACCACATCATAGCGTGCCAGCTGGGAAGGTGTGACAGGATCGTTGTTCTCCGTGAGCTCATACCAGCGCAGCATGCCCCACCCCACGTGTGCTTGCAGCTGCGTGCGCCAGTGCTGGATGAGCATGGGGGGAACCACCACCAAGGTGGCTGTGGACATGTGCATCAGCTCACCACCCACTGCTGCCACTGTGCCCATACCTGCAGCAACAGCAGGCGTGGCCTGGCCAGCTGCTGCACCAGTTGTTGCTGGCATGTAAGCAGCTGGGACGTCTGACAAGGCCCAGGATGAGGGCAGTACGTCTGTCACGCGCAGGCCGGATGCCTTGACACACATGATCAGGGCGTGCCGCAGCGCCTCTAGATCATACTCCACACACGTGCCTGCAGCAGCCGCATGCTGAATGATGGCTGGCTGCAGCACCCAGGTGTGCCGCAACATCAGCGACTTGCCAGCCTTGCTGTTGGCACCGCTGCGTGCAGAAGAGCCATTGATGGCGCGACCGCCTCGGCCCCGACCCCTGGAGCCCTGGCCATTTGAATGGATCCCATCTTCGCACTCCTCCTGGTGAGCACCTGCCTGCTGGCTGCTGCGTCCACGGCGGCCACGCCCCTGACTCAGCCTCCGGCTTTGTTGTGCTGCTGGTTTGCGAGGGGCACGCTTGGGTCGCTTGCCTGGGAGGAATTCACCTTCGTTACTGACATCGAAATCACTGTCCGTTTCGTGTGCACTAGCTGGATCACTGAGATCCCCGTCGCTCTCTTGGTCCCCTTGCTCATCGAACTCAACCTGGCGCATGCGCACACCAGCCACTACAGCTGCCTGCCGCCGCGGTGTCACGCGCCCCGCAGTGCGTCGTGCACCCTTGCCCACACCTTCATCAGACGTGTCCCCTGTCCCGTCATCCAGGCCATCCTGCGGCATCTCCTCCTCACTGTCTGAGCCCCTCCACCTGCCACGGCCCCTGCTGCCTGTGCGCCCTCCAGGTGCCTGGCCACCACGCCTGCGTGCTGGTTGCGCAGCTCGGCCCCGGCCTCGGGCAGCAGCTCGTGTGTGGCCCTTCCCTTCGCCCATGCCAACACCACCATGCGCCTGGTCCTTGCCCACAGCGCTGTTCCTGTTGGCAGTGCCACCTGGTAGCAGTGCCTGCAGCTGATGGTTGCTCGTTGGAGTCTTGACACTGTCTCCATAACCAAGCATGGCTCCCTGCCCAGACACGATGGTGCTGTTCGCTACCGGCTGGCCAGCCAGCACATTTGTGGTAGCGGCAGCCATGGCCTGCAAGTCGCCTTCTCCAAGCTCTGACACCTGCACGAGGCCCAGGGACGCAAAGACCAGGGGGTAATGCTCGCTGCACGTGGTGGGTGCCAGCCCAATGACGAGCTCACGGGGTACGCGTACGCCGCATGTGGCGCTTGCTCCGGGATGGCCGGGTGTGAGTGCCGCCACGTGCTGGTGACTGCGTGCCAGAAATGCCAACACAGGTGCCACAGCCTCGAGCACGTCCCTGGCCAGCTGTGACAGCACTTGCGTGAAAAATGCAATGTTTGCCACCTGCCCATGATCCTGGCCCAACAGCACACATGCTGGGGGTGCCCCCGGCTGGCTGCAGCTGCCATTTGCACCTTCAGCTGCACCCTCCACATCCTTGGCAAGAGGGTCTGCAAGATGGGATGAGTGGTGAGCTGCAGTCAGCACCTCCTCCCCACCCTGTGCCAGTCTGCGGCGCTTGAGCCGATGAGCACTGCTGCTGGCATGTGCACCTGCTACAGGGCCATGCCCGTTCGCAAGGGCATGGCCATCGCCGCCTGGCGCACCAGCTGCTGCTGCCCCAGACACTGGCTCCTGCATCTGCGGGGTGGTTTTTATGGTGCCATTGGCTGTCCCAAGTGTGGTCACAGGTGTCAGCACGCCACTGTGCAGGTGTGCAGACATGCCGACTGCAGCAGTTGCAGCGGCATGGTGGTGGCGTGTGGCATGCAAGTGGCGGCGCACACTGCGCCGCGTGGCCCCTCCTGCGCTGGATGCTTCGCCGATCTCACCACTACCCCACGCAGCCAACCCAATACTTGGTGGGGCGGCAAGGTAGGTGCCTGCCACCCTCTGCCCGAGCTCATCCACCTCCCACCCCACATGCACCCCTGGGGGTGGTGCGGGCCAGTTGGTCTTGGTCTTGAGGATTAGTGACATGGCGGTTACCGTCTTGCCCAGGCCAGGCTCATCACAGAAGAAGCCACCACGGACTGGGGCGAGCACAAGAGGAGGGTCCAGCCCAACCTCTCCTGTGGATAAGTTGGCGTACGCATGCAAGCCGCTTGCAGTCACCAGCCTGACGATGAATGGGTGCGAGCTGTTGATGCTGGTGTCTGCACCGCCGTCAGGATGCATGGGCGCAGTGCGCACCGCCTCACGTGTCAGCATCCATCTCACAGCGGCACGCTGCAAGAACGCCGCAAACAGTGGAGGCAACAAGGCCAGAGGTGGTACAGCAGGACGAGGTGGCCTGCATCGCGACCAGCATTTGCACAAAGTGCATCTCATGCAAGGTTGAAAGCAAGCAGCGCAGCGCACCTGGTGTGGGTAGAGCTGCAGGTTTAGCCCCGGCACCACATCCCAGCCAATGGTGCGGAGGTGGCGGCATGTACAACACGCAGCTGCCAAATCCCGAGGCGTCAGGAACTTGGCCAGCAGAGTCCTCAGCACCTCCTCAGGTACATCCTTCAGGCTGGGCCCGCCCCCAGCACCTGTTGGGTCCACCAGCTCCATAGGTGGTGCGGGTGGGTCACGCACCAGTCCAGGCAGGGCCTTGAATGCGGCGTCGAGCCCAAAGGCCGATGCATCACTGTGCATCGCCTCGGCTGCCATGATGTCCTTGCGCAGCTGTTCAGCTGCAGCCATATGGTTGTGGTTGCCCTGGGCACTGTTGCCTTGGCTGTCGGTGTCCATCGCACTGGGTGCAGGCTGATCAGGCAACACGTCCAGCGGGTGCAGGGCGTTCAGCACAGTGACGGCATGTGTGCCTCCTTGCCATCCTGCCACGCCTGACCACACACGCTGTGGCAGTGTCACGCCCACACGCACAACACCCGGGCCTGGCTTCATCAAGCTCACAACTTCTGGCAGCGCATCCACTCCCTGGCTGAGCGTCTGCGAATGATTGAGCGCACACGTCCCGCTGATGTTGATCAGGATGCCCTTCTACAACCCCAAGCATATGCATGTAAGTGGTGTGCGCTAGCAGCATGCCCCTACAAGTCCTTAGCCACGTGATCTGTGGCTCACCAGCCGGGCCAGTGCCTTGAGGAGGTGTGTGCTCCAGGAGCCCCATATAGGCAGTTGAAGGCTGGTGCCATCCCTGGAGAATGCACAAGCAAAGCACCAGCATGTGCAGGCCTATAATGCATGCACCATAATGCATCACGACAATGCATGCACAGTATGCATGTGACAAACAGGCCTGCACTGACATGCGCATGCATACATGCTGGCAGCCACAGCACGCTGCAAGTGCTGCACTCACACGCCACGCAACGTGAATCCTGCGTTGAGATCCTTGCCATCTCGCGTCACAGCAAGCTCCACACGGTCAATAGCTTGACCAAGGGGCGTAGGCAGATTGTCTAGCACCACGCCTATATGAAGATATCCACATAAGCGGTCCGCTGACGTCGCCATAGCGCTTCTGAGATCCCGCACCCTAGCAGCTGGCTCACACAGCAGCACAGTGTCACTGCCACTGTCGTATCATGTCCAACGAACGGTTAAACTAAACACTATGTCATTCTGGCCATCTCCCAGCACTGGTGTATGGTGGTGATGCCTGCCCTTGCTCGTTGGGCAGCCATCATGGGGGCTGTGGGATTTACCATCTTAATAGCTGCCCGTGCGATCTCATTTGCAGATCGATGTCGTTCTGTGCTGTACTGCCTTTTGTTGGCCCGTCATCGCAAAGCACACAGGGATGCACTACGTGAAGCATGCATCTGACAATAAAGCATCGAAAACCTGAGGTGGGCAAGAAAGGCATGACGCACGCCCGATGTTTCAACAAGGCCCATGTCAACGCTACGGCCCATGCTATACTCTAGAGGACAAGTGCGACAACGTTCTCCGTTTTCGAGGTCCCCCGTTCTCAACTCGTGCACGGACTGTCATCATCTGTCCATCGTCATGGGAGCCGTAAAACTGGTCTATGAGTCCGTCATGGGAGCCGTAAAACTGGCCTATATGGTCGTGCAGCAGATGGATGTGCACGAGCATTGGCATGGGCTGAATAGGCCATGCATTAATCATCATGCTGGATGGCGGCTCGTGATGGCGTCTGACGTACTGTCCAAGCTTCCATTCAGTCCCTGGTTGCATACTTCAGTTTCCAGATTTCCGCATTGCATTCCATCCAACAGCCACCATGGCTCCTCCCAGACGCGCGCCCGAGTGCAAGTCAGCACATGCTTGTTATGCACTGCCAACAATCCTCATGAACAGTGGTGGTCCCCATGTGCACACTGACCACATGGTCGTTCAAGCTGAATAATAGCAATAATAATAACACGGCGTTTCACAGACGTTTCTGCATGCCGGAGCCTGACAGTCATAAGCCAAACATCCATATGCCTGTTAGGAGCACACACCGCAAAGGCAACAGCTAACCGACACACCACCTGTGGTCAGCAGCAACAAGCTGATGCACATGCTGAACCCCAGTTCAAATCGCGCCCAGCACACCCGCGTCACGTACGGTATCACTGACACTTGCTTAAGCCAAACTCAAGAAATATTACCGCTGTATCAGCAAACCGATTATCGATATGTTGGATCACATGTTGGTCGGTATGCACCTGACCACAGCAATGCATACGAGATCACTGCAGCAAAAATGCACCACGAGTTTATGAATGTAAATATGAGCAACTGAGCTTAAGTCGTAAATATCACACTAGCCACCAAGCTTCATGCCCTGGAACGTAGCCACAGGCTGAGGGTCATCTCCAAGCTCTGCTGTGATCTCTTCAGCTGATTTGCTCCACCATACTTGTCCTTGGTGTGCGTCTGCGATCGCCCTACCCAGCACCATGCCACTCCCGCCTGGAGGCGGTGCACCAGGTCCTGCAACTGCATGCTGCACCATGGACATCATGCGTTGCAGCAGACTGGAGCCTTGGTCAGGCCCAGATACACCTGGTGCCAGGGCGGAGCTGAAGCGCAGCATGCTGCTGCGCGCGCTGCCCAGGGCAGGGCCTGGCGGATGGGCCAGCCCTGAAACGGGGCCATGTGGTGCATTGGCAGCAGCAGCTGCTGCTGCTGCTGTTGCATGGACAAAAGGGCTGTTCAGGCCAAGTGGCAGGGGCGCGCTTGCACGCCGCTGGGAGGAGGCCCAGGTGGGCTGTACATCCGGTGCACAAACTGGGCGTGGCGCCCGTGGTAGCGATGTTGCTTCCACTGTGGCAGGCCCTGTAGGCTGCACTGCAGCTGCGACATGCTGGGCAGAGATGGCGGTGTGCATGCTCATGTGGGATCCAGTATCTAAGCTGTTGCTGGACTGCCCTACAAGCGCTGCCCCTGGTGTTGCTGCATGAACCGAGACCGCTGCAGAAGCTGTGCCAGACAGCATTGGGCGGGCAGATCCTGATGCCAGGGGATTCTGTACTTCTGGCACAGTTGCTGGCAAGCTGGTGTGGCTGGACACTGGGAATGTTGCCACACGTGACGCCGGGTGCATCCTGTGCGCGGCGTGCACATGTACACACTCCACTGCTTCCAGCAGGCCCTTGAATGCCAGCTGACCCAAGGACGAACCCTCAATGCCCAGGGCTGCCATCATGTCATCTCCACCAGCTGCAGCCCACACAGCAGACGAGCACCAAACTTGCCCACTGCCAGCTTTCTCACACACGCGCGCTGCACGGTTCATCACACGGCCCCTGCGAGGTGTAACAGCACGCAGCTCATGCCCAGTACCAGGCAGACCAGGAGAGAATGTAGCAGGGCTGATGCAAGTCTTGGCAGTTGCAATCGGCTCAGGAGGCACAAACGCATTCAGGGCAGAAACAGCTTCTACCCTGACCTGTAAACCTTAAATGGCCTACCTGTAGCCCATGCGCCCTGTTGCCGGCGAGATAGCAGCATGGACCTGCAAGATGGGGTGTGGGACAAGGCTACATTTCATTGCAAGACATGTCCATGTCTGCACCCTGCACTCAAGCTCCGATACCCTGCGAAATACACCAAAGGGGCCATCTGCACTTTGCACCAGGCTGCCCTGCATTTCCTCAATGCACAGCATCATGGCCGTCCACGCAGGCACACCAACTGCAAGCACGTACATGTTGTAACCAAGCATCTCGCACCTGGCCAATATCAATCCCCATCTTCACGCGTGGCCCCCTGAACAGCAGACCCGCCTCTCCAGGCGCTGGCATCAGCTTGTCCAATGGCTTTGTGGGCGTGTTGGAACGTGGCGCAGGAGCAAGCACGCGCAGCGGGGAGGGCAGCAGCGTGCTGGACACAGGGGCCCCGTGGGTGATGTCCCCCTGACTGGTGAGCAAGCTGTTGGAACGGGATGGGCCAATAACGGCCACCTGAGACCCCTCACCGATAGCCCGCTGTGCAACCAGCACCTCCTCACACAGCTCATGTGCCTGCAAGACGCGGCAGACACAAGCCGCAGCATTGTCAAGCAATGTGATGAGTTGGATGCATGCAGCATGCCATGCACACAGCATGTATGCGTGGCCTTGGATGGCCACCACCCAATCACCAAAACTGCCGGACTGGTGCTACTGCTGCCATCGCTGCACCAACCCCCAGCCCTGCATGCCACCCACCAGCAGCTCCTCACTCCAGTCCGCATGCCGCAGATCCGCAACAAGCGACAGTCCAAACTGCAGCGCATGCGCGGGCATGCCAAACGCAGCCAGGCACAGCCCACCCGCCAGCTCCACCAGGTAGCCGCTGGACTGTCGCACCAGCGCGCCCACCGCGTGGTTGTGGAACGTGCACAATGCCTCTGAGCCAAGCGCGTGGTTCCAGGCCAGGAGCGTGACTGCACCCACAACCTTCACAAACCCAATGGTCACCTCGCCCAGCGGAGCCTGACGTGTGGGTGGTGGCGCACCAGTGTTGGGTGTTGGGTGAGGCAAGGCGCAAGCAGACCGGCAGGATGAGCAGCGCGTTTGAACGATGCACCATTCATCAAATGCACTTGCAGTGCACCGCCGATGGGCAGGCAGCCAGGGCGGCAGCAGCAGCATTGCAACGCTTCGCGCGGTCAAACCCACGGTACAGCGCAGGGTGGTAGGCCCACCCAGTAAGTGTAAAGGCAACTCACCGACAGCACACCAGCTGTGAGCACGTCAACGTTGCGCAATGTGGTGGGCATGAGCGCAATGCGGCCCTCAAGATCGGTGGGCATTACCTGCATGCACCATTACCACCATGGAACACGCCGTTGCAAACAACAGCCCCGCGTGCGAGCTGCTGTTGAACTTTGTCGGTTATGTCGGTTCCCCTAGGTATTGCAGCTCCATGCCCTCCCAACTCCCACCTGTCTTAAAATGGTACTACACCAGCACACATATGAACTGGCCAGACCAGGCCTCCAAAGCGTGCGTCTACACACAGCTTACCATGTACAGCGTGGTGGGCGGCAATGACGCAGCTTTGGTGAATTGCACATCGCCAAGGTTCAGCACCAGCCCCAGCTCGGCCAGCTTGTGGGATGGCAGCGCAGTGAACGCATCCCCACTGAGCAGCACTGTACCTCCATGGCCTGTGTCCCCCACTGCCTTGGCCACTGCAAGTGGCATGCCGCTGTACTCAACGCGCCGTGAGGTCTTGTTGTCGATGATGTCATCTGCGCTGGGGATACCTGTGTGGATGCCCACGCGCACACGCAGCCCCCGGAACACAAGTTTGGCCTTGCCATGGCCGCTTGGGCTCTGTGGCGTGCTGTGGGTAGGGCTCAGTGGTGCCCCTGTGCTCTCCACCTGGCTGTAGTGCTCGGTGTAAAACTGGTGCATGGAGCAGACGGACGGGCTGGGCAGGGCCCTCATCACACTGCCAGACGTCACCCCCACTGCAGCGGGATCTGGTCCTGGCGGCAAGGCATGGCCATGCATGCCGCTGCCCCCCTCTGTGCTCGCTACTGGTGGTGGGGTGATAGAATCATGCCGTGATTCCCTGCCCGTTGTGTTCAGTACCAGCTGCGGGGCTGTGACCATCATGCGGCTTCTGGTTCTGTTCGTGAGCTCTGCCATCCCTACTGCGGCCGTGCCTGACTCATCGGCATGTGCCAGATTGATGTGAGACAGGGAGTGCATGAGCGTGTCATCCAGCGAACCGCCTTGATGTGACAGCTGTAAGCCCGCAGGGCTGCCCACCTCTGGTGTCAACAGCCCCCGGAGGGAGAAATGAGAGAACTTGAAACTCCCCTTGCCGCTGCCAATGGCATCAGTGGCCTGGAGGAACCAGCACACACAACACACAAGTTGGACACAGCATTTGCAAGATGCTGCTGCACAGTGCACATGTGGCAGGCAAGCACATGGCCGCACCTGCATGCTTCGCGGCGTGCATGCCTGCTCCGCCAAATTTAGTTGTGCATTTGTCTTGATGTGGTGCATGGAGGTAGACGCTGTGGCCTGCTGAACCACAGCAGCAGCAGCAGCAGCAGCAGCAGCAGCAGCAGCAGCAGCAGCAGCAGCAATGATGCAGCATTGAGGCACAAACACGGTCGCAAGGTCTCAGTGCTTCAGTGCCAGCCCTCTGCGGTTGTGTGCATGCCGGTTCATCGACAGATCGGTCCCTGAATGCAGGAATCTTGCACACCTGCGCAACCCACACAGGTGCACCACTGGTGTGGTCCAGTAGATCCTGGGGCCATGGCAGGTGCAGCATCTCCAGCTGCAGAGCTCGGCTGAACGCAACAGCATCCAGGGGCGTGTGGAATGCTGCGATGAAACTGTCACCCTCAGTCGCTGATTCATACCCATAGTGCTTTTGGAGCAGTGCGCGGATGAGGCTGTGGTGCAGCTCAAGGGATCGGTTCATGGCCTCCTGAAGGCAGAGGACATATTCAGGCATTCCACGGTTAGGGTTGGCAGCAGGATGGGCTCCGCTAATGCATTGCTGCCCCGCCACTTGCTATCACTGACCCTATCCTAAACCACGCTGCCGGTGGCGATGTGCGCTGCCTCAAGGTTTCCCTTAAGATCCCTGCCCACATCCCTCTCCTCTCCATCAACCCCTCTTTCACCGATGTGCACGCTGCTCATGCCTCACCTGCGGTAGAGACTCCCACAGGCCTGTTGAATTCTCAATATCAGTGACGATCAAAGTTGAGCTGGGGCCGGCGCGCGGCGGCTTGGCCTTGCCAAACCACGTCACCCGCCGACGCCGCAGCACCAACAGCCACAGTAGCGCCGCAGCGACCAGCGTGCTGATGCCACCCACAGCAACTGAGATCCCCGCGATCGCCTCTCTATGCAGCGAGCTGGAGCTCTGGCCCATGCCGTCGCCACTTTCGCTGCTCGGAGCCGGCGCCGGGCCGGTGTTATTATAGCTGCGGATGCCCAGACTTGCCCAGTAACTGGCCTGAATAGCTTCAACATTGCCGTAGGCGCTGGAGTTGAGGTCGACCCTGATCGCGGTGTCCAGCCATGCTTGCACATCTGCAGGTGCAGCACCTGCCAGTAGCCACGTGACTGCCTGACCCAGGGATTCAGTCACGTCACTGGAGCCCAGGAGCCGCAGATCAAGCGCGATGTTGCTGCTATCCGTTTGCGCTTTGTACACGCTCAGAAAGTTTTCCACATTGGTCATGTTGTAGCCGTAGGATGCCCATGCAGCACGTGCAGCTGCATTGGACAGCAGGTGAGAGTAGCGGAAAGGACCCCCTGCAGTGCCACGACAACCCAACACAGGCTGTGAGCCAGGCAAGGACATACATACATTGGTTATGCTGCGGTCTGTGCTGTTCTTGTGATGAAGTTGATGTCGTGCTGCGGTCTGTGCTGCTCTGGTGGTAAAGTCGATGCAGGATAATTGATAATGTGCACAAACAGCACAAAGACACACAGTTGTTGTTTTGCTGTCATGCAAGTGGCACAGCCACACACCTATGCTGATGGGCGATGACACTACAGTCATACTGATCTCAGGTGAAGCAAGGAAGGAGAAGAAGTCGTAGGTGGCCTTTTGGTAGTCTGAGGACTGGAATGCACTCACCGCAGCTGCACAGGGCGTCACGGCAAGTTGCCATGCATGTCCAGAACCATAAGTAAGATTAAGGCAGCAGAGCTCAGCACGTGCCACCTGTTCTTCTCGTGTGGAATCTACCAGCAAGGTTCGGTGCTGCTGTGAATCAAAGCGATCAACGTACAGCACGAACAGCAGGTGGCAGGTGCGGGTGCATACCTGCGATGCCTCCCACCGCAGAGTATGGTGCACGGTTGATGAAGCGCAAGGTGCCATTAGGCCGTACACGCACTTCTGCGTAGGGGCACTTAGTTAAGCTGCTGCAGGGCTCCAGCTTGCCTATAGGGTGAGGCGGCAGTAAGCATTGTGCCAACCATCACCACAGAGCACCTCAGGACAGCTTGCATTACGACAGCAGGATCATAACGACTGCACACAGTACCTGTAGCTCGATTCAAGACACGCTCTGATCCAGGCAGGGGCGCGAACCCAATGTCGTCCAGCAGAGCACCATCCTCTGTCAGCTCCTTGAACTGTGAGGATGGTAGTCACAGTTCACGCCCACAGTTGCATGAGGTGCATGCAGGGATATCTTCCATGTGTAACATCTCTGCGCGTGTATTATCTCAGGGCTTTATATGCCACCGTTTTGTAATTTAGCTTCACACCCTCATTGCTGGTCCGCATAAAGCCGCATGATTGGTGTGGAGTGTGATGCTGATTGAACACAAGCGATGCGCACAGGCACCGCACCTTACCTCATCATCCCAGCGGATAGTCAACGCGCAGTCCCCACTGCCAAGCTTAGGCTCATACAGGTTGCACCTGACAGAAAGTGCACACGTCAGCAACTTGTTGGCTGCCTTGATGGCTTCAACGGCAAATACACAATCACATGTGGGTATGCGCATGCATTGGCACTGCTTATCTCAGGCCGCTTGGGAGGAGATGAAGTCAAAGAATGAGCGCACTGCTACCCATTGCATAGTTGGTAACCCACTGTGTGTTGGGCGTGGAGTAGGGTGCCAGGGCTTGGAGCAGTTTCAGTGCTTCTAATCCAGCCTCGGTGTTGACAAGAGGATTGAAAGTGGTAGGATCAATGAGCCACCCCTGCTTTAGGCCTGACACCTGTATCATGGGCGCCAGCAGCTGCCCAAGCAACACATCACCCTCGCATGATGAAAGTTGGAAGCACACCGCGAAGTCCGTGGCATCGTCATCACTGCGGGGTGTGTGCGGCAGTGCACACTGAGCTGCTGCATGTGCGACGAGCACCTGCCGTGGCAGCTCTCCCGCAAAACCAGTCCCCGTGCAATGCAACTCACTTGAAGTTGGTGCCGTTTAGGACACGGGCTGCTTCCAGGAACTCATCCCACGTGGCTGGCACATCCACGCCTGCAGCCACCAGTATGTCCTTCCTATAGTACATCATGCTGCTCCTTCCAGAGATGGTCAAGCCCAGCACCTGGCCATTGAACACAGACGATGTGCTGCGGAAGAAGGGCAGCACATCCGCCCAGTTCAGACTGCTGTCGCCAGCGATGTAGCTGTCCAGGGGCACGGCTGCACCTGCGGCCTGCAGCGGCGCCAGCTGCAAGGCACGGAATGCAGGGGTGTCAGTAAGGCACGGTGTCCTTGCGCAAGGCCAAGGCATCGATGATGTGCTGCCTACATGCAGACATGAGCATAACACAATGAACCCCAGAACCCCATCGTGAACCGGCTGCAGAAGGTCTGGAGGTTTGCTGGCGTCTCCAGCTAGCTTGCTGTTGTGACACACGCACCAGTGATGGCACCACGAACCTGCAAGTGGGCACCAGTGATGGACATGACCACGTTTTGCTTTGTGGGATTCGCATGAGCATGCGCCATAGCCATTTCCACTGCAGCAAGGGCATCTGGTCCGAGCTCCTGACATCTCCTGAAATGTGAACTGCATGTGCTCGCACCAGCCGTCACGAACTCGAACGCCATTTGCAAGGTCGGACATGACTTCTTGCACAAGTGACCTCACTGGCACAAAGTCAAACGTCACTTGATAACCTGCGCGGCACACATGTGTCGTGGTACTCTGCTGATGATATGTTGGTGTGTTGCATTCAGCTGTACAACTGCACGAGAGGTCCCTAGCAACTGAACATTGCTCAGAGGTGCTGGCAGCTGTAGGTTTGACAGAGCTTATACAACATACACGCCCTCAATCACCGCGCTGTGTGTTCTTGTTTGAGCGCTGTACCTGTCCTGTTGGCATACATCTGGGACAGGACGTCCATGATAGTCGCTGCCTCGAGGGGCGCCAGGATGCGCAGTGGCCTGTGCATGGTCTGCATCCCATCCTTAACCCCGCCAAGCGAAGGCAAAGCAAACTGCGCAGCTCAACAGATCATATCAGACTTGCATGGCCACTCACCGCAGGATTGTGGCATTTTGGTTCACGCAAGTTGTGACAAATTCGTTAACAACTGCACTGACATCTGAGAGCCTCTGGGCTTGTGTCTGGGTTTGTGTGGCCCTGCATGTGGACAAGCGATACAGGTAACGTGCAAAATGCCGCAAACTTGGCATTGCCACCGTCAGCGTCAACACAATCAGCGTCACCGCGAAGACATAGACCAGACTGGCTCATGTCAATGATACCGCTGCAGCCCTCACCCGAGATCGAGTGCAGCCAGGTCTCGTGATAGTCGAGCTAAACATGAAGACGTAATGTTCGTGGGGCAAATGCTTTCGCCCTCACCCAGTGGAGCCCAGCTGACGGCGAAAAGAAGGTAAAGCGTTGATACGACCACCAGCTTTGCATGGTGTTTCATCTGGCTGGGGCTTAAGCGTACTGAGGTGGGGCCATCCTTAAAACCAGGATGGACAGGCTGAAAACATGTCAAAAATAGCTACTGTATTTATAGCGATTGTAGAATGGTGGTGTAGTAAAGCAGCCCTGGTCCATCAGCAGTTGAGCCAGGTTTTGCACGCAGGAATAGACAACGATCACGATACACCCAGCGGAACAACCGGATGAGCACTATAGCAAACTAGTAGGTGCAAGCAGTACAGACGATGAGATCCAAACAAATTCCACGGCATTCAGCTGCCAAGCGCATGCCTGCAGGAAAATGTAGAAAGAAAATAGTGTTTGTGTTAGATCGTTTTGCAATGTTGATGGCTGACGAAGTGGACCCCTGCACAGGGGCCACCTACGAGCGCCGTATAGACAACCCAGATAAATACAATTGGTGCCCTGTCCCAGAGAGCGGGGAAGATGCTATATTGTTTGCAAGTCTCGCGCTGTTTATTACTGTGGCATGTTCGCACAAGCTCTCGGCGCTATGGATCCTTACGCTGGGCGCGGTTGTACAAGCAGCATCAAGCAGATGGAACTGGGGCCGTGTATCGAACTCGTTTGCCCTTTGGCTTGGCTTAGAGGTCCGTGCTTGCCGTGTGGGGCGTGCGCCTATGATCAGTGTCGAGGCATCAAGAATCATGCATTCTGTCAGCATGTTTGTGCATGGCATGCTTGTATCCCATCATGCACAACATGGCGGGTAAAAGATGCATGCATGCCTGATTCGTTGTTGACCATCAAATGTGTGTCAAATGCAAAAAACATGTTAGCTGCAACAAGTATGTACTTGCTCACAAGTAGAGCGCTGTTCTCTTATGTGGATGCGGTCATGCGCAGCCTTCAGAAATCTTCTTTTACATCTTCCTGCCACCGCTTCTCCTGGACAGCGCTGTGCGTGTCGATTTTTACATTTTCAAGAAGGTGTGAACGTGCATGCATGAGCCTGCCTTCATGTCCCATGCTGTTAGCTGCAAACGGCTGTCAATTGTGGTCCATGCCAGTCGTCAAGCATTTTGACGACCACACCGGCCACATGGCTGGTGGGAACAGTAGTGCCACCCCCCCCCCCCCCCCCCCCCCGCAGGTCATGTCACTGTCACTGGTGTTTGCATTCGTGGTTGTTGCGCTGTCCACTACATTGTCAGTGCCCATCATGCTGTACGGGCTGGGCCTCGAGGCCGAGGGCTGGACGTGAGTAGTGACAGCTGCGAATGCAGTCATGCTCTGCCCTGTTGGTCCATTAGCCACTTGCTGCATAACGCGCATCCCTCTTGCTGTGCAAGCACGATCACATGCGGTGTGGTGCACATTCCTACGTTCCCTCAACTCCTGTGCTGCACCACCCGCATGCTGCGCACCTAACAAACGCCTGCAACTGACGACTGCTGCAAGCGCCTATGCACGCGCACACGGCCGCACGCAGCTGGGTGCACTGCGGCCTGTTCTCCTCCATGGTCGCCTCCACTGATGCCGTCGCGGTGAGCGCGTGCCTCAAGGCGGGTGGCGCACCCGAAGTGCTCAGTGCACTGCTGGAGGGCGAGTCGCTGTTCAACGACGCCAGGTGCTGCTGGCATGTACTGATGCAGTTGCTGCGTGCTGCTGGCATGTACTGATCCTGGTGTCGCTGGCGCATTGATGCGAAGTGCACTGATGCACTCCGTACTGTGAGCGCTTTGTGCTGTACTCCAAGCTGTGCTTTGCATGCGCTGTTGTGGCGTCCATGGGGTTGCGTGCACGATGAGGCTGGCAAGGCAGGGCATTGCTGGTCTTGCACGCAGTGGCCTGGTGCTGTTTGACATCTTCCTGCGCAAGTTGACAGGGAGCAGCAGCACCAGCAGCGGTGGTGAAAATGCCAGCAGCGGTCACGGCAGCCACATTGCGCAGGTGTTGCGCGCACTCATCAGCACTGCAAGCACTGGAGGCCGGGGCTGGGCTGTGGGTGCTGGGCATGGCCATGAGCACTCCCCTCCTCATGCACCACATACTCCACACCCGTCGCCCATGTCGCCCCCACATGCCGGTGGACATGAGATGCAGGAGGTGCGTGGTGTGCGCCCAGGGTTGTGGGGTGTGTTCCAATGCACGGGGCCAGTTGCGAGCGGCTTGTTGCCAGTGCCGGCTGCACCGGGGAGGGCTCATTGTGTTGCGTTGGCATGCTGGCCATGAATGGTTCACCACAGATGCTGGACTTGCTGGGCGAGTTCACGTGGCTGGCTGTTGGTGGCGTCATCGTGGGCCTGCTGGCCGGGTACATCACCACGTGAGTTTGGCACCCTTGATGCTGAGATGGCCAACCTAAGGCAGTCCATCGATGTGGCCCACGTGTTTGTAATGAGATGTTATTGCATGGCGAACCCTGCCTCACCACGTTGTGATGCGATCGTGTACGCACAGCCAAACCCTGCGGTGGGCTCAGTGGCGCAGGCTGCCACCACACATTGAGGTGCGCGCTGCACTGGACTTGAATGCACGGTCGGGAGCCTGATAAAAGCCGTGGAGGAAGTTCTGCTCTATGAACAGGGACATGAAAGGCAGGGCGGCATTGCTTTCAGCAAGGTGCTGCACACTTGAAAGAGTGCCCGAGGTTCGCGCACCAGCCCCTACCTCTTCATCACAACCCGGGTGTGCATGATAAGTTGATAACATGGCACGTTGCGCGTGTCACCTTCCAGGTCACCGTGTCGCTAGGTGGCACATATCTGGCGTTTTTTGTGGCCAACGCGTACCTTCGCGCTTCAGGCGTCATTGCATGCGTGGTGTATGGGCTGTACGGCGCAGCATCTATGACATGGCACATGAGCCTCAAGGTAATCCCTGGTGCAGTTGCCCATCCGCCTGTACAGGAACAGCACACACATGCCTGCATGCTGCGGTCCTGAAGTGGCGCCTGCGCAAGAGAGGCTGATATTCACGGGACAGCCTGATAGCAGCGGCCCCTGATGATGCTGCCAAGAGCTTGTGCGGTCCAGCGAGCCCAACTGGCCCCCATCATCAGCATGTACATGATTTCATTAATGACCTGCAAACCTCTGTGCATCCACCTCTGTGCATGCATGAATGCGATTGCTATCATATGCCAGGCCAAGCGTCAAGATTCGATGGCCCACTTCTGGGATGTGCTGGCATATGCTATGAACGGCATCATCTTCTTCTACGTGGGCGCGTCTTCTGCCAACTTCATCACACGGTGCGCGTTGGAACCGTCGGAACCGTTTCTCTGACCATCCCAGCTCAGCCTGTGCAAACAACTGCTGCCGAGTATGGTGGGCGCAAAACATTGCTCAGGCCCAGTATGGTTATGTTAAACAATGCAGCTCCAGATCAGGTCCAGGTCCGGGTCAGATCACAGGTCACTGGCATGTATGGTGCTTGCTGTGCGTGAGGCTCACAGCCATCCTGCCACACGCACACAGCCTGAGCGCGGACCTGGAGCGCGAGGGGCACGGCACATGGGAGCTGGCGCGCGACCTGGGCGTGCAGCTGCCGGCCATCTACCTGTCCTTCTCGCTGCTGCGCGCCATCCTCATCGCAGTGTTTGTGAGCGTCGCGCGCCTGGCTGGCTCCCCGCTCCACATCCCCTGGCAGGGCGTGGTGTTTGCGACAGTGGGCGGCATGCGCGGCGCGGTGCGTGGAACGGATGGGACGGGCCAGCGAGTTGCCAGTTAGTGTGCTGGAGAGCTGTGCTGCGCTCACGTTGCTGCCGTGCCAGCCCGTCCATGTGCAAGGTGACCTGCCGCAACACGCACACCCCACACGTCATCGTCGTCCTCAGGTGTCGCTGATCCTGGCGCAGACAGTGCTGACGCTGCAGTACGACCACGCATCAGCCACTGGAGCGCTGGAGAAGAAGGTGATTGCGCAGATGGGCCTGTGGACGGCGGGCTTCGTGCTGCTCACCCTGGTGGTCAACGCCCCCCTTATCTCACCGCTCATGTCCTGGCTGCGGCTGAACACAACGTCTCATGCCAAGCAACAGGTGCGCTGGCTGCTGGGCAGAAGCGGCAGCGGCAGCGCCACCAGCTGGCGTTGATGCATCGGGGTCTGTAAGGTTGTTACGAGCTTTGGCATGCAGGTCTAATGTTCCATTGCAGCTGGTGCTGAATGCTGGTAGCAGCCTTAGACACGCTGCGGTCCAGCTACGCGTCACCACAGCCAGGATGCACGGTTCTGTGTGGCGGGTGCAGGTGCGCATGCGCGCGCGCTCCGCCCTGCAGCGGTACACGGAGGGTGTGGTGGCTGAGCTGCGGGGCGTGGGGAGCGGCGGCAGCGGGGGCGCAGGGGGCGAGCTGCGCGCAGTTGACTGGGCAGCTGTGGCGCGCTACGTCAACCTTGACCGGGAGCTGGAGAAGGTGCTGCCCTCCCAGCGGGGGGAGTCCCTGGTCTGGGCTGCCAAGCCGCATGGTGGGAGCTCTGCTTTGCGGCAGGTCGGCTCAACTGCTGCCAGCCTGTCACGTCACGGTTCCCATGAGCTCACAGCAGGTGGCGGGGCGCACACGCCGCATGATTCTGGGCTGCTCACCCCGCTGCTGGGGCGGCTCTCTAGCATGGGCCGGCGCACGAGCGCAACAGGGGCGGGGGCGGGTGCAGGCCGTGCTGGCCCTTCAGCGCCCGATGCCACAGCCCTCACGCCGCACCACGTGCAGTCCACGGGCGCACTGCTGAGCTCGGTGCAGACAGGTGGGCTCGCGCACGACCACACCTCCACCCACCTCCAGCAGCGGCGGGTGGCTGCAGGGGGGCCGGCTCACCCCAAGGGCCAAAAGGCGGCTGGGGTGCCAGCTGCACCTGCCCAGCTTTCGCCCGCGCCATCTGACGGGGGCGTACCGAAGGCCGGCAGCATGGCTGATGGCACGGGTGGGACCATGGCTGAGCCACGCGGGCCCTCCACCTCCCTGCAGGCTGCCATCACAGGGTCCAGCAGCTCCATGACACGTGCCAAGTCCTTTGCCATGGATCTGCAGTATGAGGCGCTGAGGCAGCAGTCCCAGGAGCTCACGTGCTTCTTCGCACCTGAGCCCAGCACCACAGCCAGCCCCCCACCTGGCAGCAACGCCTACAGGCCCCCTGCAGTAGAGGCAGCAGAGGCACAGCCTGCGGCTGCACAGCAAACGCGAGATGTGTGGAGGGGTGTTGGGGACATTGAGGCTGGTCAAGCGCAGTCTGAGCGTCAGGGGGGCGATGCACGTGCTGACGCCCTTCGCCTGGGTGTGGTGCATGAGGGAGTGGAGGGCGAGGAGGAGGAGGGTGAAGAGGAGGAGGCCGTGCCGTGGCCCATGCACCCGATGCTGCAGCATGCTGAAAAGTGCGTGTGTCCGCACTGCACAATTTTGCTTGTGTGGCGTGCATGCTTGCCTACCAGCCAGGCCTTGTTCACGTTGTGCGATGAGCCTGTGACTCTTGGTCAAAGCATCGCCTAGCATCATGCGGAACTATGACCCTGTTCCGTATCTGACTTTGTCTATGCCCACTGCAGGCTGGAAGGTGCATGGTCCGACTCGTCCCTTGCGTCAGAGGCATCAGAGCAAGTGCCTGACTGGCAGGACATCGAGGTGTGCAGCCGGTTGTGGCGGTCAAGTTGCTCACCTGCCATTTCTATGCTATGCTGTGCACACCAGGTCACGGCACCGCACACAGTGGGCATGACCATGACACGATGAGAGCTGGCGCAGCCAGGACAACATATGCACATGCACTTGCATGCTTGCCTGCGCGCCGCCAGGTGCCCGATGACGAAGAGCTTGCCGACTTTGTGGCTGAGCTGACGGGCGCTGCGGTGCCAGGGGAGAGCGGCGGCGAGGACCATGCCGGCACGGACAGCCTGGATGTGCAGGACGGGCATGAGGAGCTGGAGGGGGTGGAGGATGTGTTTGATAGTGAGACTGCAGACACATGCAGCACGCCAGGTGCGGCGCGTCGTGCACCATGAGGCACTGTAACTGTGCCAGCTCTTTGTGCGGTGCCCTAGCACGTGCCTGTTTCACGTGGGGCTGGACAGCTGCATGCCGGGCTGGTCATCTTGCTGCTGCGGCATTGTGTGCAGTCCTTGCCCTCATGACGGCGTGTGTGCTATGCTATGGTGTGGGCCCCGCAGCACTATTACGGTCCACCAGCCTGACTGTTCGGCGGCAGGGGACTCATCGTCGCACTGCCTCCGGCAGCGTCCGCATGCGCTCCAGCTCGGGCCACGCACGCAGGCCATCCATCTATGACGACCCCACGTGAGTGCCTGCACATACTGCTGCGAGCGGTCTCGCTAGCTGCTTGCTCTCGTGCAGGCTTGGTAGGCGCATTGTCTGCGCATACGCAGCAACCAGTCATGTATGCAGCAAATTGTCACTGGCTCAGGCAGCTGGAGGTTGCGTCCTGTGACAACAACTGCCGCTTGGTCAGCATCGTGGTTGCGCTCAGTGCAGTTGAACCCCGCTGTGTTTCCCGCACAGATACATCGTTCAAGAGGCGGATGAGCCCCCGCCACCACCCAGCAGCTTCACTTTCAGCACACAGCGCACACACAGCGCGCCACAGGCAGAGGCGCACGCGGCAGGCGGCCAGCCCAAGACAGAAGACACCGCACTCCCCGCTCCAGATGCAGCGCTGGCCCTGGCTGCAGCCAAGGCAGGTGGCTCAGAGAGCGACGTTGGTGTGAACTCAGATGTGAACTCCAATGAGGGCGGAGAGCGCGGCGGCAGGAATGGCAGCGGCAGCACCACCAGCACCACTGGTGATGGTGGCAGCCCGGTGGGAGCACCCGCCGTCAGGCGCTGCGCCACCTTCTCTACGCACAGGGGTGTGGCGCTGGCGGGTGCCAAGGTGCACGGCCTTCCGCAGCCCATGCAACCCAGGGCCAGTGCTGCACCGATCATGCCCAATGCGGCTGGGGCCCTGGCACCAAGGACAGCAGGCATCCCCGCAGCTGCACCACCACAGCCCACCCCTGGGCACCTCACCCGGCAGCTCTCTAGGAAGGATAGTACTGGCCGGGCCGGTAGCAAGGGAGAGCGCCAGCAGACCAGCATACCTGCGTGGGAGGAGGCGGGCCCGTCTGTGCAACCAGCCACCCCTGTACCCCACCCCACCTCACCGTTCGCATCCTTGGCCCACCATCCAACGCCCTCCACGGCCGCTGCACCCAGCAAGGGCAGCGCTGGCACCGTCCCTGCCCACGGCCCTGGTGCAGGCAGCTTGGGCCTGGGGCTACGCAGCAGTTCTGGTGGCACACCTCTGCTGGGGCCCCTCCATGCAGGCCGTGAGCCAGTCACCCGGCAACCTATCCTGGAGCCTCACCTGGTGCCAGACAGAGGCGTGGGGCATAGCAGGCAGGTGGCACATGGCCTGCAGCTGGCCCCAGTGCTGGCCCTGGATGGGGATGCGGCCACCCCAGCTGATGCCGCAGCCCCGGTGGCCCAGCTATGGAGCAGCGCACGCGCAGGCATGATGGTCACACAGGGCTCGGCGGGTGACCGGTGGTACCGGCGCGTGGGGGCGGCCAGCGCCGGCACACGCAGCTACATGAGTGCTGACAGCACCCGCCGGGGCTCTCTGGACCTGGGCCCGCAAGGGGGAAGCGCCAGCAGTGGGCAGTGGCCGGGCTCGAGCGACATGCGCGCTGGTGGCGGTCTCGGTGCTACTGCTGGCTACGTTGGCAGCTTCAACCAAGGTGGCAGCGGTCCACTGTCTTTTGCTGTGTCTGGCGGCCCTGGCAGGCTGGCCGGCCTCGCCAGAGGTGACTTGGCTGCAGTGGCCGCTGCTCCCAGCTCGCTGCCGGGCACCGGCTTCATGTTCCGGCCAGACGCAGGGCGGGCCGTGGGTGCTGCTGCAGCAGACGGTGGTGGTTTTGAGGGAGGGGTGGACCGCTGGGAAGCCCCCACACCCCGGCCTGTGCCTGGTGGAGTCCCGCTGGTGGGCAGCGGCCTGTATCAGATGGAGACGGCTGCAGCGGAGCCCAGTGCGGATGACAGCCTGGCGCACGCACACCAGCAGCACTCTGCGCCCGACCTGCTGGCTCCTGCTGCACGCCGTCGCCACCACCACCGCCACCACCATGGGGATCAGCAGCAGCAGCAGCGGCCGGGCAACGGCAAGATGCCGTCATCTCACACGCGCCACCCAAGCTCCGGCCAGCCTGGCTCAGCACACACCGCCGCACCCTCCACCAGCACGAGCAGTGTGCACAAGGTGCCGTCCATCACATCCATACACACCACGCTCAAGGGCCACCACCTGTCCTCCCACACGCTGCACGCGCTGTCCTCTGCACCCGCGCCCCTGGATGATGAGGCACTGGGGGTGGGCGCACCCGCACTGGGCCGCTCCAGTGCACCGCATGCTGCCAGCAGCAGCCGCCAGCAGGTGGGTGACACCCCCTATCTCGGCGATGTGGGGCTGGGGCCAGGGGGCACCACCACCAGAATGCCAGCAGCAGCGGCTACCAGGGGTGGCGCTGGCGGTCTGTGGGAGGATGGTGGGCTGGGCCAGGGTGGGCTGGCCACAGGTGGGCTGGTTGCTGGTGGGGGTGGGGGTGGAGGTGGAGGCGGGGAGCAGACCAGCGGGGAGGAGGAGGAGGCTGGTGGCGGTGGCCACGGCAGGCATGGTGGCATAGACCACACCGCGCTGCATGACGCGCTGGTGGAGTACCGCATCCGCCTCCTGTCAGGTATGGGCACGTGCTGTTCCAGATGGCGGGGAGCGCTGTATGACTGCGGCGCTTGCTTTCACTGTGTGCTTTGTAGTGTTGCATGCTTGTGTGGTGATTCATGCCGCGCAGTCCACACGTGGTGCACGCATGGTGCATGGTTCCAGCCTGCCGACACCCAGGCCGTGCAGCATTTGGGCATCTCACCCTGAAGCACATCCGTGTACATGATCCACACCTGAGGCGACCATGAGGTGTACCCGCAGGCCTCAAGCGCCATTTCCACGCCAAGCACTGTGAAGGCCTGCTGTCCACACGCGGCCTGCGCCTGCTGGACTACTGCTGCGACGCAGCAACAGACGCAAGTGGGTGGCTGCCACAGTATGCCGCGTTGCGGCTTGCACGCATGTCTGGAACTGCTGCACCGAGGCCATGGTGTGGGGTTTGTGGACCTGTCGTGCCACCCGTAGAAACTCTCTCACATCTTGGCCTGCATAGCGCCATGCGTTCAATTCTCTTTGTTGAGCTTATGCAGTGTTGGCTCGCGCGTGCTCATGCGTGCATGTGATGGGTGCGATGCATGTCGTCCGCAGCGGAGAGCGCGCACAACGCGGGCACACAGGTCCCATGCCTGGACCTGTGGGACCGTGTGGAGGCAGAGGTGCGTGCAGCACTTGAGATGACATCTGCCAATTTACTACAGCAGACGCCACACAGAACTGGCTGCGGCCATGCATGGCTTGCAGTGCCTGGCCCTCACATGCAGCTGGTCGATTTCCCTAGGTGCATGGCAGCCGTCTTGCACGGAGGGACCACAACCTCAGACAGCTTCCTGCACCGCGCTGCTGCCAGCTGACTTGTGCTCACATGTGTCTGGGTTCCCTTTGCACAGGTCACTGGCCGCGGCTGGGGGCGGTGGCAGGCCGGGTTCCACTTCCGGCTGCGGCAGCTGGTGGTGCGGCTGAAGAAGCGCTGGGTGCTGTCAGTGCTTGCACCCCCCCTGTACTGGGGGTCACAGGTGAGTGAGGTGCAGGCGGCAGGACGGATGTACTGGCTTTCAGGGGCTTGCCCATCTGCCAGGACTTTGCATGGTCCCCGCTGGGCTGTGGAGCGCACCAAACCGTGGGGTGTGCATGCGCGTGCGGTGCAGGTGTTGGGCGGTCAGCTGTCGCGCGCGATGATGGCGGGTGTGGAGGTGGCGCTGGAGGTGCACGCCGCGCTCACCGACTCGCCGCAGGCGCAGTGGGTGCAGTTTGCGGGTGCGGCAGGCGCGCTCTTGCAGGAGGAGATGCAGGATCAGATCGACAAGGTGGGGTGAGGCAAATCACTGATGCTGTTGTTCTCATCGGCGTCGTGGGGTGGCCTGTTGTGCAGGGGGCGGAATTGCACGCATGCTGCTCTGCATCAGGGCATCTGTTGTTGGCTGCACAGCACTGTTATGGGTTCAGCTCACCTGGGCTCCCCCAGTCAACAATCTAGAAGGCTTTTCTGTGCAGGCACCCAGGTCGCACCCAACACACATACTCTGTACTCTGTACTGCTGATCTACCACAGGTGTGGCAGTACATTGTGGACCGTGAAATTGAAGCACCCGACCGCTTCCAGGCTATCCAGACCCACCGCGCCGCCATGGCGGTGCTGGTGGCGCAGCAGTCGTTCGTGTCACAGCTGTTTGACATGGTGCGGCCTGCTGCTGGTTGTATGGTGCACTTTGCAGCTGTTAGCCCCCTGTATGCACTGCTCATGGCTGCTGTACTTGTAGTTACTGGGTCATTGCCCTGAGCGGTGGCAATAACTGCATAAGCAGTGTAGATGGGCGGGGGCAGGCATGTGATGGGTGCACACTTGGCACTGAGGCGTGAGGGGCATCTACTGAACTGGGCTCCTAGGTTAGTGGATGTGACTGCTGAGCGCAGGCTTGCTGTTGGTGCTGTGCGCTCAGGGCATGATTGATGCTCGTGAGCAAGACGGCCTCATGGTGCCCATTGAGCGCCGCATGTGGTGAGTGTGATCTGTTGGAGTGCTTTGGCTCACGCTGCCTTGGGCTGCAGCAAGTTCACCGATTGCTGTGGGGGTCTGTTCCCAAGCAGGCCGCGCCTGGCCCTGAAGTGTGCATATGCCACACTTGCCATTAATGGCTTCATATTTCAAGTGCTTGCTGCTGCGCACAGGAAGCTGGAGACAAATGGTCCACGCTGGAAGCACCCTAGCCTGCAAGAGGTGCTCACTTCAGTGCCGTTCCTCGCCCATATCAGCCAGGCCACGTTTGACTGGCTGCGCGCACACGGCGAGCTGGTGGCATACCAAAAGGTGCGGGTGGGGACAACGGCGCTGCTGTGTATCTTATACCCTTGCGCCGATCGGCTTGGTTCCAGTTACATGCGATGTAGGTCAGGAGCTTTGGTCAAGGAGGTTGGTGGGTCATACTTGGCATCAACCTCCCAATACTGTACACGTTATTGGACCCCCACCGCTGAGCTGCACTGCCTCACTGCCCACACTGGATTGCCAGGGGGACCTTATCGCCTCAGACGGCAAGCCAGGCGGCATTTTTGTGGTGGTGTCGGGCATGGTGCGCATCACGCTGAACCAGGGCGGCTCCGGCGGTGCAGGTGGCGGTACAGCAGGCAGTACGCAGGACGCCGCAGAGGAGGACTGGTTCTATGTGGGGACGGGCGGTGTGGGCGGCCTGACGCAGACACTGCTGGGGCGCAGCGTGCCAGGTGCGTTGCCGCCTGCTGTGACTGTCATGGGGGGAGAGCGAGGGCAAAGCGAGAGCAAAGCGAGGGGTGCTCCTGCTGAGCACTGCACCTTGCTGCAGTGCTCCTGATGCAGCCAAGAATGGTTTGCATGCACATGAACAACCCATACGGACTGGCCCCCGCACCCTGGCTCCATGCACTGCTGGGTTGCATGCTTGCAGGGATGTCCATCCGGACAGCGCGGGCCGAGGGCAATGCGCTGGGCAAGGGCCCTCTGGTGTTCCACATGCGGCCGCCGCTCATTGCTGCCATGCGGGCCGCTGCGGCTGCGGGTGACACTGCAGCAGCTGATCTGCAGCTGTCGATGTTCAGGTGGGGCGTGTGTACGTATGCAACATCGTCCACATTGTTGGATACTGATCTGCAACGCATTCCTGCTCGTGCACCTGCAGTCCCAGCAGTGCTGACTGATTGACTGCTTTCACAACCCACCCTCCAACCACAGGATGGCTGGTCAGTTCATCCTCGACCGCCAGCGCCAGGCAGCAGTCAACCACATTGTGCAGCTGCTCATGGGCGCGGTGGCCGCGGCTGAGGCTGCAGCCGCGCGGGGCCTGGCCGGCAAACGTGCCAAGGGCGGGCGAGCTGGTCGCCAGCGGTGAGTGATTTGCTAGCTGGCATAGAGCAGTGGCTGACACAGCGCTGCGCACGGTTTAGCCATAAGGTACCTCAGGACACGGCGGCATTTTTCTGGACACTCTGGAGCATATGATTGGCGCCCCTTGCTGCAGTCCATGCACCCTCACCGCACCTTGTGGTTGCAGCACGCAAGGCACCGTACTGCGGTCGCTGCTGGAGCGACCGTCCGGCATGGCGGGGGCGGGGGCGGGAGCACCCGCAGCAGCCTCCGCTGCCGCCGCCGCCGTGCGCGCTCCGTCCCTCACGCGCACCCGCAGCTTTGCCGCCGTGGCCCTGCGGCATGTGGTGATGGATGCCGTGCTGGAGGAGCAGCCGGACAGCTCACCCCATGCAGCACGCCACCAGCCCATGCACCAGCGGCATGGCATGCCATCTGGGCCCGGCTTGCACGCCGACGCGGGGACAGCGCACGCCAGGCAGCCCGGCAGCGGGCAGCACAGCCTGGAGGCATCCAGGCATAGCCACCTGGATGGCGACGGCTGTGCTGAAGGGGATGAGGAGCAGGGTGGGTTGGATGGTGGGAATGATGTGGAATCACATGCAGATGCGACCGCACCGTCCGAGCACTCCACGCAGCCCGAAACCATTACGTCCAGCATGCACCCGCCCCCGTCCTCGACCGTGCCTATCTCACTGGGTGGGCCATTCGGTGCGGCAAGCTCGGCGTATGGCGCTGCGTCCAGCGTGACAACGGCAGCGGCGGCGGCAGCGGCAAACGAGCGGCTCATGCGCCGCTGCTTTGAGCGCGCGCTGGACATGTTTGATGCGATGAAGCTTGGTGGGTGGTGCCACAAAACAAACAATTGAGCAGTATGTTGGCTGCTGGGGCTCCTGCTCTTGTTGCCTTGGTGGCATGCATGTGCACATGCATGTGGGCTGTGTGGATGTTCGCACCCACTCACAGCTCCCAGTCATAGGTTCAATCGCTTACAAGCCGCGTTGCCTTGTGCGCACCTGTCGCTCCGCCCATCGGAAACATTGCTATACCCCGCACCACTGCACAGCGTTCGCAAATGCCGAGCTGGTGGTGCTGGCACCGCGGCAGACCATCACGCAGCGCTCCTCCATGCTGCTGGTCAACGGCAGCCTGGTGCAGACCAGGTGGGCATGTGAGGGTGTAAGACGAGAGGGATGTTGTTGTTCCAACTTGGTGTAGCACATGTGACATGGAGCATGTTACTACTGAAACACGGAGAAGAGCTCTTGGATGTGAGTTCCAGGCATGTAAGCATGGTAGCTAACGCTTTGGCACGCTCCGGTGATATGAGCTGACCCGTCCTGTGTGCACACGTGCGCACTCAGTGCGGACGTCATGTCGGCCCACCTTATCCACCATGCTGCTCACGCACATGGCACCGAAGTGAGACGCAGCGCGGACGGCGGTACAGCGGCAGGTGTGAGCGGTACAGGTGGTGGTGGTCCAGGCAGTGGTGTGCCATCTGGTAAGCCGCCGCGTGCGCCAGGGCCACCGCCGTCATGTCCCAGGCCAGGAGCCCCCCGGTTGCCTGAGGTGCCCGAGGGGTCAGCATCTCACGGCGTGCCCTCACTCCCCGTGTACAAGCCACCCGCACTGCTGGTGTGGCTGCCGGCGCACCTGGGTGAGTGTCTGGCGGTGCAGGACGCCGACGGCATGCCAGCTAGGGCATGTTGGTGCTGTGCGCATTGCCGCCGCTGGCAGGGTGCAAGTACTCTGCATGCAACCCGTGTGCATGACCTCCTGATGCCCACCTGGATGGACACCAGCTGTGACTGCAACTGGCAGCTGGCCTGCAACTGCTGTGTTGCGATGGTGCTGCGTTTGTGCCGTGGTTGTTCGTCACAACGAGGGTCTGGGTATGATCCGTATGAACCACCCCAACTCCTGGCACCTGCTGACACTGGGCTTGTTCTCAACCCTGATCCCATGCAGAGTACACGCTGGCGCGGTATTTTGTACGCGGGGAGGCGATGCAGTTCACAGCAGGCCCCACAGGAGCTGCTGTGCTGGTGTGCGAGGCGAACGAAATGATGGACGCCGCTCTGCCTGCTGACCAGGACAGCGGGGCCCTCAGGACCAAGAGCTCCACACCCTCCACACTGCACGTCCCCACCCCTGCGGCTGCTGGTGCACATGCGGGCAGGAGCGGCAACGGCGGGCTGAGCAGCGCACCACCTGCCCCATCCGGTACCACGCGCCTGGCGAGCAGCTCCAAGGAGGGCGACATGGCTGCAGCTGCAGCGGTGGCAGCCGCCGCCGCAGGCATCATGTCAGGGGTTGATGCAGGTGGAGTGGCTGGGGTTGCAGGTGGGGTGGGTGGGGCCGGCGCATCCTTCCTCAAGCGCTCGTCCTCCACGCGCTGGAATGTGTGAGCTGGGGTTGATGGTGCCATGGGTGCAGTGTGGGGCGGCGCAATGCGAAGTATGGGGGCAGGGCCTGCAGCGGTTGATTTCAAGGTGCCGATCCGGCATCACCACAACATGCTGTGGTGTGTTGAAACCAGAAGGAGTGAGGACGTTGCTGGGTTGTGTGTTGGTGTCAGGGTGCATTGTGATTGTGTTGGTAAGGATGACTGGCATGTGTACGAGACATGATGTGGTCGCAACCACACTTGTGATCACATCCGTGTTGTTTCTGTTGGCGCTTGCTTGAGTGATTGCGCGGTTTCAATTACTGCTGTTGTTGTCATCTGTTTGTTCCTGCATGTAATTCTTGATTAGCAAGGGTGCCTGAGTGACTTTCCTCCTTTACCTCACTGCGCACTAGGCTGCTGGTTCACTGCTGACAGCTGCTTCACTATTACAGTGTTCTAATGTCTTGGAAACAAGTGCACTGTGCAACAAAACCCAGACCGCTACAGAATGCACATCCCCATTCATGCACCTGCAGTTTTGCACACATATTGGCTGCCTTGATTGTCAGCGACTGGCGCTCATCCACAAGGCCTGGCCATTTGGCCACCCCTCAACTGCACTTCACATGAACATGTACGCAAGTCGCACTCACCACATGCACACACACGCACAGCCTAATAATGCTTTGTCAGATGCACAGGCACCAGAGGGCCTTAGGCGGGGACGAATGTTGTGCCTGAACGGGCAGCAGCAACCAAGCCGTGCTACTTGCCAACCGCCATGCACTGCACTCCATGGTCTTGTGCAAAGGCTGCTGGTAAGCACCAGGCCCTGAAGGACCATGACCTTTGTGCACAGCCTAAATGGACTAGCACTGAAGATGAATGAAAACGCGAGTATGGTCAGGTTCCTGCCATGCAGCCTTGACACAGTTGTGAATGTCCGAGCACAAATTGTAACCTCCTGACTGAGTTGAACATCTGCATCACTGCACACTGCTTCAATGAATGCTTTCATGCTGGCAAACAGAACAGGGCAGAAATTGACTGGGATTGATCACAGCTCTTGAAAACCATGCCAAAGTGGTCTCAACCAGTTCAGAAAGCTCCAATGGTTCACACATCCTTACGCAATCAACTTCTACCACATGCCATGATCCCCCTCCTTGTAGTTGCTCAAAACAGTGCGTGAGACAAACAGCCTGATGAGACCGGTGGCGGTTCTCACAGCTCAAGTAATTGCACATGCCATTCTTCGTACTTCACACAAGCTGCCCTAGCCTCATTCTTGTGCCCGATCCCAAGCACATCACTTGCAGCTTGCGCAAGGCACACAGCAAGGGAACACCAACATCCAAGCCACCTAGGCAGACCACTTGAGAAGCACATCAGGTGGTTGTCAGTACTGCTTCCAACATTTGGTGATGAGCCACAAGCGCCCACCCCAGTGGATGGCGTTGTGCCACCGTCCAAGCAAGCATGCATGTACAAGGAATCATTCACGCTTGATCACACAATCAGCCTGGCAGGATGGAGCAGGCTGTACTGCTTCTGGACTGCAGCAACGCTGCGCCACGCAGTGCACCTTCACCATCCATCATGTGGCATGCCAAGAAGGTTAGGTAACTGAAAGGAACCAGAAAACAGACGAGAAAAGAGGGGGAAATTGTTCAGACTAGCCCTGCCGCTCCTTCATCACATGCATCCATCCTTGCACGACAACTTGTTCGCAACGTCGGTCCCTGCAGATGTCCATGATTGGCATGTTCAGAACTGAAACAACAGACAACCAGAGTTTGGGTACACTACATCACATTGTGCATTAGTGCAGCACCAGATCACTCTGGCCTTGCCCAGCCACATGGTTCATTCTGATGGTCTAAGCAACAATGTTCAACAGCAGAACACGTGTTATACTGAGCAGATCTAAACCCAACGTCATGCTGCATGTGATTCAACAGGTGGTTGAAGACCCACCGCCTAAGTGGCCATGTCCAAACTGTCTTGGCACAAGGAACGCCAACATGAAGAAGCACAATGTTTCACAGCGCATCAAGGCACAGGCCGCTCTGGCAAGCAAAGGAGGTGTGAAACACGTGCCAGTATCCAGCAGTGACCCTCATGCCTTCATGATGCACTCCCAGTAATGAAATCAAAAGGCAGATGGACGAGATGTCCACGCACACACAACCCACAACCGAGCAGTGGCCACCGTCATGTTCTGATCTTCCTACACGCCAGTGACGTGCTGGAGCTCACTTGCTGCCCTGAAGCAGTGGAAAAGGCTGTATGCAGGTCCCACTTCAGCCACCACACCACTTGCCAAGCTACAGCACCTCAAGCTCCTGTTATGTCAGTAGGGCACTGAAAACGAGCAGACGGTGCGTGGTTAGAGACGCAGGGTGTTGATCTCATGCTTCCAATGCCTCTCGAAACGGAGGACTCTGCAGGATCAGCACAAGCAACTTCTGGTGGTGCTGCGGGCTGTGATGGCTCAATCAGACAGGCCACTGGTGTGGCTCCCACACAGTATGCTCATGCTGCCTCTCTTGGACAACGGGCTACAACCAGGCCGATGAAGGCTGTGCCATCACCCTAGTCACTCTGACCGGCACGATTACCACCCCCGTGCTGACCACGGCTGCCTAGCATTAGTGGCCTGAATGGGTTTGTTGATGCTGAACACAAACGCCAAAGGGTTGCCCAACTTGTACGTCCAGCGTGCCACAGCCACCCTGTTTGGCCACGCAACCCAGGAGTAGCACACGGGTGGCAGCACCACAGCTCGTTGCGCTGTCATTACCCCAGCGTGTGTGGGCCTGGATCAGCACGCATGCTCCAGGCAAGCGCCATGCCCTCCTCGCCACCCACAGATGAGAGGGCAGATGCCCCAGACAGTGCGTGGCCGCTGGGCAGTGTGGCCATCGCGACAAGAGCCGTGATGGGCAAGGGCGCAGACTCTGACGCCGCTGCGCGCCACACCCCGGAAGTGCTGGTGCTGGGTGATATGCTGCTGCTGGACCCGGCTGCTGCCACCCAGTGGGACCCCACCAGAGCTGCAGGCATGCCCGCGGCACTGAGGTCCACCGCGGCCATGTCCATGCTGTGGCGCAGCCCAGAGCTGGTGCTGTGTGCACCGTCCCAGTGCTGCACCACGCCTTCTGCCAGGGCCACACCTTGGCCGCTGCCACGCCCTCCTCCCACTACTGCAGCTGAGCGTGGGGAGGCCGGCGCGTGAGGCTCACCCTGCTGCAGCATGGCCTGTGTCAGCCTGGGGCCAGGCGCCCCGGCTGTGCCACACGGCCGTGAAGCTGCTGCAGTGACGTGGGGCCTGAACCCTGAGTTGGCTGGGCTTGTCACACCACCAGCAGGAATGTTTGTCAGGCTGCTGGGCAGACTGCTGCTCAATGCACTGCCACGCTCAGCCATGGGGCTCAAACCCGCACTCAGCACGCCACTGCCATAGCGGGGTGACATGTACATGGTCGGCAGGATGGATGGTGTGCAGGGAACATCAGTCTTTGTACCGCTGCTGGGTGTGGCATGTGACGCCAAGCTGGTTGTGCCAATGAGCACAGGGGCATATGCCCCGTAATCCTCCTCCGCACCCTCCTCCACGACATCACCCAGGCCTGCGCCATGCAACCACAGCCGGCCGCTGGCAGCACGGCCACCAGCTAGTGGCAGCACAACATACGGTGCACAGGCTGGTGGGTACGGATGCAGTGTTGAGGCCTGCACCTGCACTTGCGCCTGCACCTGCTGCTGCAACAGAATCGTAAGCTGCTCAGCTGCTGCATGCTGCGCCTCTGACACAACCGCAGTGCCACCGTGCACGCTTATGTTGAGTTGTGGTGCTGCTTGGTCGGGGCCCGTGATTCGTCTGCTACTCATATGCCGCGGTGCCAATGCGGTGGCTGATGTCAGGTGGCCATAGATGGCGCTGGTGGTGTAGGATGCAGAGCCAACAACAGCAGGTCCTGAGCGGCGACTCGCAACAGCAGCAGCTGCACTGCCAGCAATGCTTGTACTGTTCGCAGGAGATGTACCAACAGGAGATGAAGATGCACCAGCTCCAGGAACATCAGCAGGCAGGTCGCCAATTGCTGCAGCGCTGCTACCGGCTGACAATGTGATCAGTGGCTGTGGAGCCACACCCTCACTCAGCTGGCGCACAGTGAGACTGCTGGCCGGGCCCATATCCGGCGAGTGCTGCGGCTGCTGTTGCACACGGCGCGCTTGTTGCGCTGCAGCCAGGGTGGCGACAGCAGGCTGGGTTGTGGCACGCGTACCATTACCCCTGCCCAGCAACAGTGCGCGCGGCAATGACTTCAGGCCCGACAGCAGCAGCACGGACCTGGCCCGTGGTGCACTTGACGGCGCTGCTAACATCACAGGATCGGCCGCAGCAAGAAGAGGATCAGCAGGGCCAGCTGCAACTGATGCGGTATCACCGCCAGGCACCTGCACATCCTCAAGGCTGTCCATGTCCAGTGTCAGCACAAGCTCCTCCTCCTGGCAAACCCCAAGCGGCTGAGTGCGCGCAGCTGCACTGGGGACAGCGGTGATGGCACCCTGTGGCAGGGTCTCAGGCTTATTACTGAAGCCGGCTGGGGTGGACTGTGGCCTGCCGTTGGTGCCGGGCAAGGTGCTGCTTCCTGCAGCATTACTGACACCTACATATGACTGCACATGAGATCGCATCCATGTGCCAGTTTCCACAGTGTCGGGAGGTCTGTGTGCGCCATGCCTGCTGCTGGGCACGCGCCTCTCAGTGGCCCTTGGTGTCAGCTCCAGCGCACCTTCGTGCGACTGCCGCTCTTCACATGAGCTCCTGCTCTCCTGGGAGCGCCGGGACTCGTATGACTTCCGCCCCTCCTGTTGCTGTTGCTGTTGCTGGCGCTGTTGCTGAGTTTTGGTTGGGACACAAGCAGCAGGAACCATGAAGCTGGTGCCAGGTGGGCGAGCTACGGGCACCAGCAGCATCTGAGCAGCAGCAGCCGCTGAAGTAGCTGGGCTGTTGAGCCGCAGACCTGTTGGCAGGGGTGCACTGGTGGTTGCCTCAGCACCGGTGGGGGTAGGCCTGCTGAGCAGCATGTGGGGGAGAATGAGCAGTCAGCTGCGATACACTGCCCCGACATACAAGGGAGGTGGTAGGCACGCAGCACACAGCTGGTCATGGTTGTTTGCCCGACAGGCACGTGCACCAACTTGCGCAGTCTACGCTACATGAACTACGCTTGCAAAGATGATCCTCCCTCCCATCCCCTCAAATCCCACCGCCGCAGGCAAAGCATTGGATGCAAATGGCTGCATCTCCCACCTCATGGGCCTGCTCCTGGTGAGCAGGGGTGCTGGCGGTTTGCTGGCCATCAGGGCATCCTCCATGCTGCTGGGCACCAGGTAGTTGGGCCGCTCAGGTCCAGAACGCCCTCCTTGCTCAATGGGCAAGGATGAGGCGTCCATCATCAGTATGGAGCCCGTGGCTGATCCAAGCGTGCGGCTGGTACCCCCACTGGATGCAAACGTATCACCCCCCACATTGAGCATACTTGATTCAAGCCCATCTATCATGAAGTCATCAGCTTCCCGGCCACAAGTGGTGTGCACAAACACATGCTTGCGTGGGCCCTGGCGATGCACGCCTGCCTGGACTTGGCATACGCCAGGGTATTGGCACGGGGAGAAGGGCGCCGCAGGCACAGCTGCTGCCATGCCGCCTGCCGCTGTCACCTCTGCGGCACTCAACTCTGAGCTGGCAGAGGCTGTTTGCCTGAAGGATGGCGCACGTGGCAGCCCAGCCTTGCTTGTTGCCGCAGCTGCTGCTCCTGCCGCTCCATGCAGCATAGAAGTCATGCCGCGCCCGACACAACTCTGCAGCATGTAACCATCTGTTGCGGTCAGGGCGGCCCACTCGCTGCTGTCCCGCCGCTCGCAATCCACTGACGTCCAGGTTTGAGAGCGCGAGGAGCGTGAGTGTAGCAGCATGGGGCCCCCAGAGCGTGAACAGCCCAGGGTGCGAGCCGCTGCAGCTGTCGCTCGTGCTGCTGCTATCATGCTGCCGTCCCCTGGCACGCCCATGGGCCCTGTGCTCACAGCGTGGCGCAGCACAAATCCTGCGGTGGGTCCTGTGCCAAGAGAAGGGCTGTCTGGCAGCTTGACCCACATGCTGGCGTCCGTGGCTGGGTCCAACTCACTGCTGACAGGTCCTCGGCCTGACACTGCATCTGGCCGCAGGTCACTGCTGCTGTGGCCACGCAGGGATCTGCTGCCCGCTGCAGTGGTGCTGGAGCGGCGGCTGCGGGAACCCTCACCCGCCTCTGGTGCGCGGCACTGTGGCAGGCGCATCAGTGCACGTGTGGCGGCTGGTCCAAGGCCCGCATAGGATGCCAGCAGCTCAAGTGTGGCTGCGCGCCGCTCATGTGGGTCGCGCCCCTGTATGGCACGCGCACGGCGCGCATGCAGCACTGAGCGCTCATCCTGGCCGTGCTGACTCAGCCCGCTGAGGGAGACGCGCGGCTTCCTGCTGCTGGGGCCCAAGCTCATGCTGCTGTGCGCAGGCGAAGGTGGCTCGTCGAGGGACGATGGTTCGTCTTGTGCTGCACCCCCGGCACTGCAGCCTTTAGCGGCTGAGGTGCCGGCCTGGTGCGGCTGGGGCCCTATGCCTGCTGTGAAGGAGTGTGCACTGAGCACCGACATGCTCGTAATCTCCGTGCCTACAGTGTTTTGAACTTCTGCAGGTGCCTGCTCAAATCCATGCACCCTGGTACCGCGCCCACTGGGAACCATGGCTGTTGCCACTGCAGCCAGGTCATGGCTACTGCGGCCAGGAACCTTCTTTGCGTACTGGCAAGAGTGTTGCATGAGCCCGTCTGCCCTTTCGTGTGCTGCTGTTGTGCTTACGTGCCCAATCTCGTGGTGCGAGATTTTTTTCTTGAACATGCAAGAACACGACAGTCGGAACTTCCAAGCTCTACGGCCCAGGTGTGGTCATGTCAGCGGTACTCTGCATCAGAAATCAAGGTATGCCGTCGCAACAGCATGGCGTGACTTCCATAGCGAGAGTGAAAGATTCAACAGCCCACTCCGCAATAATAGACCATCTAATGCTGCCTAGAACGTAAGGATGGACGGGATGGCTGCAACTACTTTGGTTGGAACCTGGGTTGGAGCACTGAGTATCGCCACAAGCAACAAGTGCAAGGGAAATCCGGCAAGTACTAGCGTGCAAGCTGCATCCGCACCCGCGACCCTGTCGTGCAAGCATCCCAACAATCAGCTGATACTCGATGTTTGCGCGCGCAGGTTCTTCGCCAGCTTACCTCAGTGATCATTAACACTATACGCACGTAGTCCTTTGCCTTCACATGCTTGAGCGGACTTCCTCCATGGTCCAGGCAGTGTGAACGCAACTCTCTACCACCAGGTGCATATCAGAGCCTCTTTATCTGCCTCAACTCGCCACTCCCCTCTGTCCCAGTACAATTCTCATAATCCTGCAGCTCTCAAGAAACGATGTAGCTCCATTTGCTGCACTTTAGCAGTCTTTCTTGTGCTCTCCTTTAACCAGTGCCAGCATGTGCAGGCCACAGGTACCACACTCCACATGCGAGTGTGATGAGCAGGTGCTGATGAAATCGGTTCAGATTCGTGTTGATTTACTATGTTGGAGCAAGCGGTGATGCATTAAATCTGGTCTGGAATTATTGTCTGATTTTGTGCAATTGCAAATGAATCCAGTGAGTTTGATCGTCATCAGCCGCTGGTTCACTGCTCCTGACATGATGCCCTGCTCTTGCTGATGGGTTGCATGGGCCCCTGCTGGCCATGCAAACACTGACGGCGCCACCAGCAGCGAAGACGCACACATAGGCACCATGCTGGGCGACAAGAAACACTTGTACATGGCAGCCTCGCAGTGCAGCTGTCCACAGATGTCATTAATGTTGTTGTGTGCGTGCCGTGCTCTTCCTCAGCTCTGCAGCTGAGCACGCGAGCGCCCAGCGAACACAAACTGGTGTGCCTAATGGGTGTGAAAGCCAGTTGCTGCAGTCAAGGTAGGCCTAGGCCTGCTGATTACACAGCACAACACACTCTGCTTGGCAACAAATCATGCCGACAAAAGTTATGAATGCCATGTGTCGGCGATGAATGGGTGAAGCAGGTAAACCATCACCAGTGACATGACAAAATTGGAAAGGGAGGTCCAATCTATCATCAACTGTGCCGGCATGATTAGCCGGTACAGTATCTTCTGCATTCTGTATGCAGCATACGCTGCAGACCTTGTCGTTGGGCCAACTTATGGGCGTGCCACAGCAGCTGCAGGGCGGTATGCACGTATAAACGCCAGAGTGTCTTGCAAAGTGGTGTAATGGTACCCGCCCAGACGGCCGCTGCCTGCTCCCACATCCACCAACCGCCCTGTGGCCTTATCAAGCACCACCTCACGGTCACGTGAAACGGCCGTACTGCCAGGCAGAGGAACGCCAGTGAAAGGCCCCTGCAGCCCCAGCCCGCTGCTCATAGTCACCCCACTGCTGGCCAGCCCAGACCTCACAGTGGCGGCTGTGGTGCTCAGCGTTGCGCCTGTGCTGAGGGTGGCAGAATGGGAGAGGGATGCAGCCAGCAGGCCACTGCCGGCACTTCCGCGCACACTGCCCAGCTTGCTGCGCAGACGTGCTACCTGCAGCCTGCGGGCACGTGCATGAAGCCAGAGGCAGGCAGGTGAACGTGAGGGGCCCAGGGCCAGGACTGGTGCCTGCACCCAGACAGAAAATACGCATGCCGGTACGGAGCACACGCACAAAACATACGTGCGCACAGGAGCTGCACAACCACCACACGGTGATACGTATCCTATCACGGTATCCAGTTGTGGCCACGCACCTGAGCGATGCATCACCACCCGCCTCCGCCACCACGTCCGCGTACCCAATGCCACTGGACGCAGCCGCTGCTGCTGCACCAGCCAACAGTTCAGCTCGCAGGCGGCCCAGTGCAGCGGGGTCCATCAGGCCCCCTGGTACTGCCTCACTCGACAGCAGTGCGGCGTACCTGAAGGGTGGGCGCGACCAGGGCACACAGTCATGGGCACCATGCATGCGGTGCTGCGCTCCACATGCCATACATGCGGATGCTGCAGCCCATGCTGCAGCAACCAACCCGAAAGCACACATGGATGGCCAGCGGTAAGGCATTCAGGCACATCACCTGCGCATGCATACTGTACCTGAGGAGTGTGTCCTGTGCCGCATTGCCCGTCCCCTGGTACACAGAAAATCCAGGACCTGCTGGCTCTTGTTGCTGCTGCTGAACTTGTTGCACTTGGGTGCGGTCCTGCGGGCGAGCTGCTGGGTCGCCTCCACGCCCTGGGCTGGACAGCATACCGGTGAGTGTGGTGGCAGCTGCTGCTGTTGCCCGGTCTCGCTCCTTTCGGGACGTGGAAGGGGATGTGGAGCGGCCCGGTAAGGGTCCGCTGCCACCTGCGGGTATGGGTGCACCCATAAAGATGCTGCGTGGTAAGGGCACTGCACCCTGTGGGCCAGGCAAGGGCTCCATGGTGTTGTACTCTGGGATAATGGGGGCGTGGGTCTTAATGGCTTCCGCGATGGACTTGTGCCCGCCCTGCTCGGCAACAGCGGCGACAGCAGCGGCTGCAGCAGGCCCGCTGAGACCACTGGCTCCTGCAATACTCGCACGGCGCGACACGGCGCGCACCTCGCCCGGCAGCGGCCCAGCACCGCCATCCGTGCCGAACCCATCCCGGCTGGCATGCCGCAGGTGGGCTGGCTCGCCACCGGCGCTGGTGCGGCGGCCCCCACCGGCACTGCTGTGGTCCGTTGTGCGGTATGCCCCAGCGGCAGATGCTGTGCCGCCGTGCAAGGGGGAGGCACCACCATACGATGACACGGGTGCCCCTGCACCTGCGGTGCTGCGCGACCCTCGGCCTGCTCCGGCACTGCCCAGGGTTGTGCCGGGGTGTTGCTGCGAGGTGGCAAACGAAGTGAAGTCCTGTGTGTAGCTGTAGCTGTGGGTGTCGTGGGGCTGTGTGTTGTGTGCTGCATGGCTGCGGCTGGGACGCATGTGGCTCCCACTCAACGGCTCCTCCTCAAACGGCACACTGCTGCCTGATGTGCGACGTGTACTGCCATACGTACCGCCATATGCACCCCCACGGCCCGTGGCGTAGCCATGGCTGGGGTGATACCCACTGCTGCGTTGGTGGGCACCAACAGGGGAGAGTGACTCGCTCCCCGCCACCTCCTCTTCCACAAACCCTTCGCTGCCCTGCTCCCCTCCCTGTGGCTCCGTGCGGATGCTGCTGCTGCCCTCTTCGACCTCCTCCTCTTCAAACCTTTCACTGTACACCTCACTCAGAACCGAGGTGAGCACATGCTGGCCAGTTGAGGGCCTGTGGGGTAGTGAAGCACCAGCCGCACCACTGCCCATCCCACCTGAAGATGCAGGTAGCACAAGGCCAGGGGCACGCAGTGCGGCCGACGCGACTGACCCACCCACTGAGGCATTGGGGCTGTGTGTGGCTGCTGCTGTGGCTGCCATGTCAGACGCTGCCCCGATGGCATGTCCTGTGAGGCGGCCTGACGAGGCGGTGCCCGGCCGGTCCCCACTGAACGACACCCCTCTGCCTGGCATGGGTGCGGGGCCGGTGTACGCCAGGGGGCTGTGCGGGGCGCCTACAACAGGGCTGGTCGCGGACCGAGGCTGCGTCCAGCCATGTGGTGAGGCGGCTGTGTGCGGCGATGCGGGGGCTGCACCGGCAGCACTGGCTGTGGTCTGCGCAGCTGCTGCCCCAGCAGCACTCAGGTTGCCAGGCCCGAACATATGCGGACGCACATGTGCGGCCGTGCCTGCCGCACCCAGAGACGCTGCCGTTGCCGCGTTTGTGGATGCCGCTACAGCAGCCAGGGACTGCAGGTGCTGTGCAGTGCGCTCCACCTGCTCAAGCAAGTGAGCTGCCTTCATGTTCTGGGCAGCCATGGACAGCACCCCCCAGCCAGACCCAAGCAATTGGCCAGTAGATGCACTCAGAGCTTGTGGGGCCAGTTTGGACTGCAGTGCAGCCATGGCTGACAGAGACGCTGCCCCTGCTGGGGGCATGGTGCCAAATGTATGGCCGGCAGTACCGCTGTGTGTGCTGTACGGCCATGTGCTGCCGGTCCCTCCTGCACCACGCAACAGTGAGTCCTCGGTGAGGAAGTATGGTCCGCTGTGCTGATGCCCTACTTGCGTGTAGTGCTGCGCCTTCAGCTTGGCACCTGCAGCCGATCCTGGGAGCAGGGAGGCCACATCGGTGCCCAATGCCCCAAGTGCTGCTGCAGCCTGCAGGCCCCCTGCTGTCCCCTCCACAAGCTTCTCCTTCACCTCATCGTATACCACCTGTGTGGACACCTCGTTCATGGATCCCACCTGTAGCCATGAGCAGCACATTGACGACTTAGACGTTGCAGGCAGCATAGAGCAGGGATGCGGGCCAGCCACCACCACTGATAACCATGCAGCCCGAGGCAGCAGCTGTTCACATGTACATGCCCACTGCTACCGCCGACATGCACGTATGATGGCACGTGCCTGCAGCGCCACAGTGCGCACAGCGGGGTGGCCGCGTGCTGCAGCCCCAAGGGGTGTCAGGTCCACGACGTTCGTGGTGGGGTCCGTCTGTGTGGCAGCAGCTACGCCTGCGCCTATCTGCCGCCCGCTGCCGCCGGTACTGCCCTCGCCATGCAGGTGCGTGTGGGAGCCTTGACGGCCAAACACGGCGGCTGGTGGGGCCGTTGAGCCGGAGCCTCCACCTGAGCCAGCGCCCGGCGGCTGTGTGCACACCATTCGAATGCACGGTGGTAAGTCGAAGTTTGGGCAGGTGACACCAGATGCATTATGTTGATGTAGCTGAGCAGTCATGTCAAGGGCGTCCCAGTGCTGCAAAGCACAGGACCATGCAGCAGGCGCCACAGGGCACATGTATCAATGCAGCAAGCATCAGCGTGGCGGCTGCGGCATAGAAGCAGTGTGCAGGCTCGGCATAGTACCACTCACTGTGATGGGGCGGAAGATAACCGGGGATGAAACGACCTCTTCCACCACAGCAGCGCTGCCACGGGCAGCTGCAGCAGCTGCAGGCCTGCCAGACGCTGACATCTCATCAGACCTGGAGGGAGCCATGCGCCATGCAGGGGCCACCCCACCCAGAGCCACACCCAACACATCAGAGGATGCAGATAGTCCGTGGTCACTTGTCCGGCCATCATTGGAGAAGGAAGCATCCTCACCGCCTTCCTCCTCGTCCTGCTCCACTGTCTCCATCTCCTCCCCGCTGCCACTGCCACTGCCAGGCTGCCCTGCAGACACAGCCAGGCGTGAAGGAAGGCGCTGGAGCGGCCCTACCCCGCGGCTGCGTGGGCTGTCGGGTGCCGTCACACTCGTCTCACGGGACACGGCCGCGCTACTGCCGCCCTCATGGATGACGTACAGCGTGCGGCTGTCATGCGTGCCGCTGCTGCTTGACGGGGAGGATGCGTGCGCGCGCACCATGACCAAGCCGGCCAACAGGTCATCCACATCCTCTGTGCCACCCTCGTCTGCACCCAACTGGCTGCCACTGCTCCTGCCGCTGCCACTACCACTGCCACTACCTCTGCCAGAGTTGGTGCTGGGCTGCTGGCCTCTGACAGGTGGGAAGCTTGTTGCCGGTTTATGGGTGTGTGGGGGTGGTGGTAACTCTGCCATCTCCAGAGCATCGAGCGTCATGATTCGCGGACGAGCGTCATCACTGCTGGGAGTGCTCCTTGGGGAGGTGGGCACTGAGTCTACTGCCTGGAGGGCATCCAGCGTCATCAGGCGAGGCCTGCCATCACTGCTGGCTGTGCTGCGAGTGGTAGAGGTGATGACTGATGATTCAGCTGCTGCCAGGGCATCCATCGTCATAATACGTGACCGGTGGTCGCTGCTGTGGGTGCTGCCGGCGCTCTGTTCGCGGCCACCAACGCTGCTGTGAGGGGATGCTGGCTGCGAGTCAGCTGCTTGCAGTGCCTCCAGCGTCATCAGCCTTGGCCTGTGGTCGCTGCTGCTGCTGGCTGGTGAGTCAGGCACAGAGACCGAGTAGGCTGCTGCTTCAAGCGCATCAACCGTCATGAGGTGTGGCCTCTCAAAATCACCCGCGCTCCGGCTGCTGCTGGCTGTTCGGGCCGGGGAGCTGTGGACCGAGTCCGCTGCTTGCAGTGCGTCCACTGTCATCAGCCGCGGCTTGTGGTCACTGCTGCTGCTGCCTGCGCTGCTGTTCGGTGAGCCGGGAAGGGATTCGGCTGCCTCCAGTTCATCCAGCGTCATCAGCCGGGGCCGGCCCGTGCTGCCCTCGCTGCTGCCGCTGCTGTGAGGTGAGTCAGAGGGGCTGCGGCGTGCGGGTACTGCCATCAGGCCCTGCAGCAGATCGTCTGCCCCAACATCTGCCGCCTGCAGGTCGTCAATGCCGCGCACCTGGGGGCGGTATGATGAGGCCCCACTGCTGCTGCCGCTGTGCCGCCCCCTCCTGTCAGATCTACGGTTCTGCTGTCCACTGCCACTGCTGCTGCGGCGACCGGCACGCTGTGCTGGCCCTTGGTCGCTGTCCTCTTCACTCGTGCCGGAGATGTCAAGCATGGAGTCAGGTGTGCGTGACAGGCGCCGCACTGGCGCACTGGGTATGCGGGCAGTGGCCGCCTTGGGGGTGGATGCCGCGGAGGGGATGCGCGCCGCTGGCATGCTGGTGAGGGCTGAGGAGAGGCTGGGGCCTGCTGCTGCTGGTACGCGGCCGCCCAACGGCCCCGACATGCGCTTCTGCTTCGACGGTCCGCCCCCCTCGTCGCTGCTCAGCTCAAATGTGTCCCCGCTGATGTCAATCGACGAGCTCTGCTGCGGCTGCGCTTGTCCACTGCTGGTGCCCAAGCCCGCGCGTGCCCCGACAGCCACTGGCCTGGGGCCAGCAGCAGTTCCTGAAGGACCAGCCCTGCTGAAGCCTGGCCGGGAGCCTGGTGCTGCCCCCAGCTGCTCCTCTGAGTGCTCAATGACCAGCTCGCTGCCGGAGCTGCCACCTGCTACCAGCCCTTCGTCGTCAGAGAACTCAATGGAGAAGGACTCGACCTTGGGCTCAGGGCGCCCCCTCTGCAGTGGTGGGGAATGCACACACTCATGCTGCGTTGAGAGGGCCAGGCTTTCCAGGCGCTAAGTGCGTGCAGACCGTATCACACTTGACACATGGGCCCAGGTATAGCATTGCGCAGCCACGATGTCTTGCCCAAGTTTGTAGCTTGGTTTCATGACTATCATGTGCACTCACAGCACACTCACCAGCACTGCATCCTGGATGCTCAGCGCTCTGTACCCGGCCACACACACACACACGCACACACTCACCGACTTGACGTGCATAAGCACCGGTGGGCCATCCAGGTTCATGATCTCAGCATCTGGTAAGGATGCCCGTGGCCCGCCCCTCAGGGGCGCAGACTTCCCCACTGCACCCTTCCCAGCCCCTACCTGGCCCATGGTGGGGGCAGGCCTGGGTGACTCATCCTCTGAGCCAAAGCTCAGCTCAGCGGAACCGAGTGAGTCCCCCTCCAGGTCACCCACATCCGACATGGAAAAGGAGAGTGAGCCATCATGGGCTGTCTGGCCCCGACTGCCAGCCTTGCCGCTCATGCCCTGAAGCTGTGCGCGTGCGCTGCCGCCACCGGCAGCTGGCTTGCCACTAGCACCTGTCACAGGCAGGCCGCGTGCTGACGTGGGCCTGGCACCAGGCTGGGGTGCAGATGGGCGTGGCCCGCTGCCGGTGCTGCTGCTGTGCTTACGCCCACCTGCCCTGGTCCCAGCCCCGACAGTCATCTCGTCGCCGCTGAATTCAATGTCTGCTGAGTCCAGGGACATTGAGATGGAGTGTGCCTGGATCTCCGCACTGCCGCCGCTGAAGTCGATCTCTGCACCTTCCAAGTCGCTAATGTCAGCCACAGCAATGCCGCCAAAGCGGGTAGGCTCAGGCGCCCGTGTGTGGCTGGAGCCTCTGCCAGAGGTTTGCGGCCTGGGCTGTGCACCAGCGGCTGCACTTGGCCCACGCTGTGTCCTGTTACTCTGAGGGACAGGCGGTGGCTTGCCTGCATGGGTACACACCAGCGTGCAAGCATGCACTGATGGCAGCAGTGTGAGCACATATGCTGTGCATGGGCTGCACAGTGCACCTCTCATTTATGATATGCTTGGACTGCTTGCATGCTTGCATGCATGTCGATGACGGTTCCCAGTTGTGGTGTGCATGACAGCTGGTCCACCTGCTGCGCTGTCCCACACCTGATGTCTTGGGCCGGGCAGCAGCAGTGCTGCTCACTCTGGTGGGCGCAGCGTCAATAACAATGTCATCATCCACGTCACTGAACTCAATTTCGTAGTCGTCCTCGTCCAGCGGGGCTCGGGCTGGAGCACGAGCAGCAGCTGCTGGCTGCATGCGGGAGCCCATCAACCCCCTGGTGCCACCAGAAACGCCCCTCATGATGCCTGTGACAGCTGTGGGGTGCAGGAAAAGTGGGTCGTCTTCAAGCCCATGTGCGCTTGCATGCAGCATGCATAATGTGCAAGCAGGCGCATGCAGGCGAGGGGTTGCATCGGGCCCCTTTCTGTGAGCAAGCTGCCAAGTCGGCTAAGACGTGCAGACAAAATGGCTGCTGTTCTGCACTTCGCTGATAAAACCATGCGGGCCACATGGATGATTGACACGGCACACCCACCAGCTCCAGCTCTGCTCTGACGGTATGCTTATTTCTGCCCCAAGCGGCAATGGTGTCGTTATGGTTGGTTATCGCAGCACGCCAACCCCCTTTGCCAAACTTTTCACGCGCATATCGCCAGCTCCTTTGATTGTAAGCAGCATTCGCACGGGCGTTAGGAGGTTGTGGTCGGTTCCAGGTGGTTGGATGGTGGTTGGCACTGGGATGGCGTCGTTCAGCCCCACGACCAAGAAGGGCAATGGATTCAGCATGTTGCGGAGCTCAATGCTGAGGTGCGCAGTTCGACAGCACCGCACGCCAACGCCATTACGCTGTACAGGGTGTTCTGCATTTAGAATGTAGCTTCATTCATAGGTTCAGGTGCACGTAGTCTTTGAGACCTTTTCCACTCACCTGCCCTGGACAGTAGACAGGTTTGTTCTTAATCCTTGCATCGTTTTTGTGCAGCTGAATCGCGTATGGGGTATCATGCATTTGCGCAGGTGTATGGCTTGTTTTTGACACACAGCACACCACATCAGCGGGATGTGCCACGCTGCACGGCATGTAAATCAGCTGTGGGTAGCTCAGGTCATTCTGTGCCTGTTGGCTCTAGTGTCAGTGCGTGGCCAGCAGCCAACAGCTGTGCCGCCTGCAGCCAGGCAAGTGTGGCCACTTGCAGAGGGGTGTGCAGGTGCGCTGCCAGCCGCAGACACACCCCTTCCAGCGGACACAAACTGCTCAGTGCTGGGTGCAGTGCGCGGAGGGGAGGTGCAGGTGGGTCTCCTGCTGTGATAGCTACACTGTGCCGCTCACTTGCGGCCCCCTGCCATGGTGTGACAGCCTTCACTGACCCTTGTGCTGCATGAGCAGCTCGGCACACATGGTCGTGCGGCCCACTGCTGTGTGCAGACATGGTGGGTCATGGTGCCCCCTCCGCCCGTGGGTTATGACCTGGTGGTGGAGCTACGTGTGATGAGGGGTGCAGCTGACCTGTGAGTGAGACCCGTGACGCTCCAGTGACCATAGACTGCTCAGCCCTTTTGTTGACGGCATGCTGGCCGCTGTGAAGCATTGCTTGCAATGCATCACCGTAGTTGCTGCCATGGGGTATACCAACATCACCAAGACAGCTGCTCGATGTAGCAACATCAGGTACCACATGATGCTGCAGGTACGTCACTGCACCAGGTGGCACGGTGCTGAGCGCGCAGACACCGTACGCACAACCGCTGCGCGCACCTGGTGCGCTGCTATCACTTGTGCTGCAGCGCGGCCAAGAGCTGGCAGTCAATGGCAGTACAGCAAGGAACATCACAATCAGTGTGGCAGGCACCAGCGAGGAGGTGAGTGGGGACTGGCGGGCGGTGATGGCTAGCCCGCCTTGCTGTGTACATTATCGAACACCCTATATTGGAGGCAATGGCCGTCAACTTCTGCAACATGCACTGTGCCCTTGCTGCACAGACGACATACAGCCTGGCAGTACATGCACAATCCCCGGACTCGCTGCTTGCTGACGACCAGGCGGTCGCCATGCGCGGTCTCATGACGCGCTGCTGTGACTTCAACGATGCTGAGGTGTGCATGGTCTGGTGTGAGCGAGCAGGCTGTGCTCTGTGCGGCGTGCTGTACAGGTGGTGTGCTTGCCTGTTGTCGCTCTGGGTGCAAGGGCGCGGGGACTGCCGGCAGCCCGTTGTGAGGGACCCTTGTCAGTATGTGCACAACCCGTTGCCACTCACACGCTGCAGGTGGGCGGCTCATGCCGGCTGCTGCAGCGCGCACTGGCTGCAGGCCATGCATGGCATGAGGACCTGTGCCAGCGGCCACCTAACCAGTGCGACAAAGACGGGCGACTGGTGCGGCTGGTGTTGCCAGGGGATGTCAAGGGCAACCTGGTGTGCGACCGCTTCCCGCCGGAGCTAGCCAGGTGTGTGGACAAGTCATCCACCCTGCAGTTGCACATGCTTGCCACAGCGCGGATCCCCCCAATGCAACAACTGCTTCCATGAGCGCAGTTTGCCTGCGAAAATTCCCACGCAGATGATATTGGCTATTTACAAACCAGTTGTTGGTGTGTCTTGTGCACTGCATACAGAGTTTTATTATAATAGATGTTAGCAAGGTTCACCAGTTTGTCTGCTGCCGCCCTGCAGCCTGTCCCAGCTGGTCGAGCTGGACCTCAGCGCCAACTACCTGATTGGCACCCTGGAGGATGCGGCCAACGTTCTGCTGGGCAGTGCTGCTGGCAGCCTGACCGCAGATGCCGCAGATGCACAGCCGCCAGCTGCACTCACACGCCTCACATCACTGTACCTGGCGTCTAACCTGCTCTCAGGCTCTGTGCCTTGCTCGCTCTTCACGGTGCGTCCTGGGGTGGTATGCTTCACAGTGGTGCATCAAGGTGTACGCAAACGCACATGGGACCTGCCATCACTGCTAGCGGGGGTGGCAAGGATCAGGTCGCAGAGAGGTTGTTGTACAGGTCTTGGGTAAGCTGTGTCCACACTCACCGAGCTGCACCGTTACTGGTGGCTTACAGCTCGGATCGCTTCCAACTCCTGTTTGCTCCGTGTCCACGTACATGCAGGGTCTCAGCTCCCTGCGCGTGCTGTGGGTGGGCTGGAACAGCCTGGCGGGCAGGGTGCCAGACTGCGCAGTACAGGTGCGTGGCCCTGTGTCCTGACCACGCTTGGTCCATAATCCAGGCCCTTGTTCTTTGATGCCAAGAATCCGGCAGCCACAGCAGTACTTGGCGCAACAGGGCTGTTGCTATCGCTCTCAGCCACATCAAGTCGAATGTCTATATCACCGGCATGTGTATGCACACACCGCCTCATCCGTGGCTGCATGCGCTCACCTGCTCCTCACAGAGCCCTGTGCTGCAAGAGCTGGCGCTGGCAGGCAACATGCTGAGCGGCTCGCTGCCTGGGACGCCCAAGGGGAGCCCGCTCACGCTCCTGGACGTCAGCTACAATGGTGTGAGCTGGTGCAGGCCACATGCACTTTATCCGTCCTTTTCTACCACTGCAAAGCTGAGGCTGGCCAGATACAGCCCACCTGGGCTGGCACATGATGATGCTTATAGTCAGTATGCAGCGTGCTGCAGGCTGTTTGGGCAGTCCAGGGACATGGGTATCACATGCTGACATGCACGGCGCCAGCTGCCGAATGCATCGCTACCCGACCACTCACTTGCAGGCAACATGATGGTGCCAGGCTTTACGGGGTCCCTGCCGGCCTCCCTGGCAGATGCAAAGCAGCTGGTACTGGCCGACCTGTCAGAGAACAACATTACAGGTGCGTTCACACTCTCACACGCTCCACACAGTGCTTCAAGCTGTCATTGGAGCAGGTGCTGCGACTCACTCAAACATGGCGTCCACTGTGGCATCATAACGTGCCTGCTGCAGCGACTGCAAGATGGCCCCTTCTGGGCCCTAGGACATGGCCTGAATGCCCCAAGGCCACGTAACTTACACAGGTACATGTCATGTTGCTCTGGTGCGTCTCATCCGCAGGCTCCCTGCCCTGGCCCTCTGGCCTGCCACCAACCATGCGCGCGCTGAGCGTGTCATGCAACAAGCTCAGGGGGCCGCTGCCTGGCCTGAGTGGTCCGCCTTCCTTGCACCGCCTGCGCACGCTGTGGGCCGCGCGCAACACCCTCACAGGCAGCCTGCCCCAGGCACTGCTGCAGGCACCCGACTTGATGCACGTCGACGTGTCCTCCAACACCCTCACTGGCCCCCTGCCCCAGGCCCCTGCCTCCACCGCTGCTGCACCTCTCATGCAGCTGGACGTGGCACGCAACAACCTGACTGGCACACTGCCGGCTTGGCTGGCGGAGCTGCTCAGCCTCTCCACCCTCAGCCTGGGGTCCAACCCAGGTCTGACTGGCGGGCTGGATGGTTTCGCACAGGCGCTGGATCCCACAAATGGCCTGCGCCAATTCAATGTATCCGGCTGTGGGCTGGCAGGCCCCGTGCCAGACCGCCTTGCCCTGCTCAGCCTTTTCACAAGGTGGGCGGTGGGCTGGTCTGCTTGCTTGCTTGCATCAGCATGGGCTCAGGTACGCGCTGCATGCGTTGGGGTGCTGGGAAGCAAAATTGGTCGCACGCAGCACCCACATGGGGCTGCCGTGATGTGGCACCATGTACCGCACGCACGGGACATCGGTTGCATGCTGCTGTGTGCATGTATGCTGCGCATCCTTTGCCATGTGTGGTGCGCAAGATTGACATGCTGTTGCCGTGTGCATGTGTTGCAGAGGCTCAACTGCTGACCCGATGTGGTCACGCTTCCGCGGCCGCCCCCCTGCACTGGACCTCACTGGCAACCAGCTCACCGGCACGCTGCCGCAATGGGTCTTCACTGCACTGCGTGCACTATCAGATGATGACTTGCGCGTGTTGCGCCTCGCACTGGTGCCCCAGTTCGGTGGCCGCCCGCTTGACTGCCCACCGCCCACACCGCGCGCACCTGGCACCACATACCGCTCTGACCCCCTCATCGTCCGTCTGGAGTTCCTGTACAACCTCAAGTGCCGGCACCCTGTGCTCGGGGACGTTTATGTTTCAGATGCGCTCGCCTACACAGACCCCAACGCCATGCCCCCGCCCAGCCCTAGTGCATCACCAGGCACTCCCAACCCTGGTGGCAGCAACACAGGGGGTGGCAGTGATATGCCCAACGGCAGTAACGGGGCTCCCAGCAACACCGGCAATGGAAGTGGTACAAGCTTGGGTGGCAGCAGTGGGGTGTCAGGTGGCGCGCTGATTGGAGTAGCCGTGGGCTGTGCATTGCTGGGCATACTAGCGGTACTGGTTGGGCTGTACATGTACCGCCGGAGCAAGCTGCTGCAGGACGGCTGCCTGGGCCCAGCACCCCATCAGGAGCAGTCGCATGAACACGCTTACTTCAACAATCCACTGTCCATGGATGAGCGGGGCCTGGCGCCAGGCACTACGACCACCATGAATATCCGCCTCAACACACGCAGTAAATGGTACCAGAAGTTTGGGCGCACTCTTACGCGGGCTGCAGAATCAGCCGCGGTGTGGCGGCATGGCACTAGTGGTGGAGCCATTCCTGGGAGCCCCAAGCCAACTTCACGCCGTTTGTCTGCGCCCGGGGGGCGTGGAGGTGCCTCAGATGGTGGGGCGGGTGGTGTGGGCGGCGGCCTGGCCAGCCTGTTCCAGGGCCGGCGGGCGGCAAGCGCAACACCACACTGGGCCCAAAACATGGCATTTGATGACGGACAGGGCGGCGGGCTAAGAGAGGCGTTTGTGGATGGGGACGGAGACGGAGATGACGTGGCATTGCCACACTTCCCCATGTCTGTACCCATGGTGCCCCTGATGCTGCCAACGGCTGGTAGCTTAATGGCGGAGCAGGCAGCACCATCCCAGTCAAGTGCGCCCCGGTCTCCAGTGGCTGAGCCAGGACCCATCTCACCCAGGTCCTAGCCAACGGCCAGCCACACGGTGCTGTGAGATGCTATGATTCGCCACATGCATCTGTGAATTGTCACATCCATGTCGTGTTCGTTTTCAGCCACATCGTGCAGGCACTTGGCATAGACATGATGATGCAGAAGAACTGATCAGGTCTGCATCTGTAAGGTGTCCATGAATCAACCTTAAAAAATCTGTAATCTACACACACGATCATGTGCAGGCAGGTCCTATCGTATGGTCGAAAGGCGACTACACGGTGCATGCGCCCTACCACAGTGTTGATTTCCTTTCAATTTGCATACCAGCCCCAGTAGTTGAGTGCTTTGCACCTTTCCATTGGAACAGCCGGCAGCCAGCCATAGCACCAAGCACATCATCCAGTGTCAAGGGACAGCCGCCATGACCAGGGGTGGACAGCTGGCTGCTGCACGGAGCTGCATGCATGGTAACGATGAGCCAAAGCTGCACTTGGTGTAGGTGGTGGACGCCATGCCAGTTCAGGTGTTGTGCTGGCATACAGAAGCATCGCATGCACCACAATCCATATGCGTGATAGCATGTACAGGTAGAGTGATTAGAATAATGTGAGTATGGGGCCTGTATTGTTTAAAGGTGTGTGCCGTGACATAAGGACTGGCAAACAAAGAAGAGTTTTGAGTGTGGCTCGTTCCTCGAGTGGCATGAACCAATGGAGCTGCTGCTGCTGGCGCAGGCAACCCCTGTAAGGCTCTGAGTAGTTGGATGGCGATGAACTGCGGATGTGCTTGCTGCTGCTCCATGCCCAGGGGCGGCAAGGAGCACAGGCGGCGCACTGGTTGGCACTTCACATGGCACTTGCTCGATGCCAGGTACGAGTTGCGGATAATTTTGCTCCAGCCTATCTATAGGGGCCGCACTGAGCCTGATGCCTTCAGTGCTGGACTGGAAGGCTGCAGCTCCACAGATAGAGGATGGATCAGCTGTCGCATGGTCGCTGCAAATCGTGCTTGCACGTGTGGAAAGGGCATGGACTGCAGCGAAGCACTATCTTGCACTAAAAAGGATATCACATGAGGCATTGCCGCAAAGGGGTGAGGGAGCTTTCTCCTGAGCATACCAGATTGTAGATGTAACTGTGGGGTTGCAGCAGCAGCAGCATGTATGTGCCCACAATGCCTGCGATGCATGGTTGAGCATGCCCATTGGATGATGAGCAGCACTGCGCAGTAAAACTCGTGGCTTGCATAAGACGCACAGCTGAAGGTCGCACCACCACGAGCTGTCATGGTCGCATCGGGGTAGACGAGGATAGTGACATTGGTGAGCACGGAGCCACGCTTGTGCGCCCTTAATCCAAGGAGCGCCTGCCGGTCGACGCAGTAGGTCATGACAACCTCTTCACCATGGGGCCAACACTTAGGAGGGGGGTCAGCAATGGATTAGTAAACTCCTCTCACTCATCGCCAATAAATAGGGAGCCCATGGGGTTTGGAGCCTATCATATCCCATAGTTATATTGGAACAGATCATCAACTCGTAGTGCATGGAACATTGAGCAAGGACAAGAAGTATGCAACCCAGAAGTATACCTCACGAGGCTGGTCAGGGCCAGCAGAGAGGAGGAAGCCTCGGTAAGCGAGTAGTGAGGGCGGCGTTTGTTGGGATGCAGGCTGAGGGTAGCCAACGGACCAGGTTGTCTGCTCGTGTCCTGCACCTAGTTCGTGTGCTACTCTACGGCGTGCAGATCCCTCACCACATTCCTTGCCTCTCCGAGTACTAATCATCCCTCTGTACCCTTCATGTCCTCCCCACTGGCCCACACGCTCAGTCCGCACCTCTCTGCGGCTCGTAAGCCAAGGCATCAATCGGCTCGGTTCTGAGCAACTTGGACCGAATAATGCGACCCCTGTGGCCGCGCAGCAGCCTGACGACCAAGATGATTTCAAGGAGCTGTTGCAGGCAGCAGTAGAGGAGGCAAACTTGAACCGCACCTCAACACAGGTAGGGTCCGGCCACATGTCCTCACATGTACTGTAGTTCAGCGTTTCAGGGTGCCACACCTACGACCCGCCGCGCTGCTCATACAAGCATTTGTACCAAGCACCCAAGCTGCACATTACGCTCCCCGATTACTCACCACCTGTCTCACATGCTACGTGCACTTACAGTTTAAGCTTCCTCGTGCCCTGATCGGCAGCAAGAATGACCTGCAGGTAAGGATCCCAAGCACGGTTTGCAAACATCAGTCTGGGTTTTGTTTAGCTGTCATGATGCTACGTGATCATGCATGTCTGCAACGCGCAGAACATTGAGTTCGTGGAGGTTGATATTGAGAAGGTGCACCTTGCAAAGGCACAGCAGCAGCGCCGTCTGCTGGTTGACCACACCTTCGCCACCCAGGACCAGGACAATGGTGCGCACGTGTTGCTG
>QAXD01000181.1:1482620-1510177 GCA_004335575.1 Haematococcus sp. NG2
TACGGCGGCCAGTTCATGACCCTGCTGTGGAAGAACCACAAGCAGTACTGGCGCAATCCTGACTGTGAGTGGCCTGATGCGGTGTCATGCTGTGCCTCATGTGCTTTGTTGCTTGCAACATGTTCCTTGAACCACATTGCTGATCTTTTGTTCTACCATATGTGGCCCATGTATGCCCCAGATAATGCTGTGCGCTACCTGTACACGATCGTGCTCTCCCTGTTATTGGGCGCCATGTACTGGGACATGGGCATGAAGCGGTAAGCATGCTGCAGAGTGATTGCGTGTTTCTCTTATCATCAATGTGCAGTTTGTGGCAGATACACCCGGCCTTAAGCACAGAGCTTATTTGTCCATGGCCCTGATCGCTTTCATTTCATGCAGCGACTCCGCTGGTGCTGTGATCAACATCATGGGCGCCCTGGTCATCTGCGACTTCTTCCTTTGCGTCTCAAATGCCAACTCAGTGAAGCCAGTGGTGGCCATCGAGCGGCCTGTGTTCTACCGTGAGAGGGCAGCAAACATGTACCACCCCTTTTTCTACGCGGTCACACAGTGCCTGATTGAGATCCCGTACATTGTAATCCAAACAATCTTGTTTGGCACCATCACGTACTTCATGATTGGCTTTCAATACGATGCAGCCAAATACTTCTGGTACCTCTTCTTTGTTGGCCTCTCCCTTACCTTCTTCTCCTACTATGGCATGATGAGCGTGGTTGTGTCGCCTACCCTCCAGTTTGCGGTGGTTGCTACTGCATCCTTCTACTCTGTGTGGTTCATCTTTGCTGGCTTCATCATCACAAAGCCTCAGATGCCGCCCTGGTGGTCGTGGTACTACTGGCTGGACCCCCTGTCCTACGTCATGTGAGTGTTGCTTGTCTGTGACTGAGATTCTGCGGCGCCAGGTCAATGGCTGTATGGCTGGGCATCGTGGTACTTGTGCTGGACTGGCTGAGATGGTGGCGCTGCAACATGTTTGCACCCATATCAATTGCTGACTGATATGCTCACTCTAACATTGCATGTGTATGCAGCTATGGCCTCATCGGCTCCCAGCTGGGCGATGTTACAGACTCCCAGATCAACATGGACGGCGAGATGGTCACTGTGAAGGAGTTCCTTGAGCGCGAGTTCAGCTACCACCATGACTTCATTGGGTGGGCTGCGTTCATCCTCATTGGCTTCATCGCCACCTTCATTGCATGCATCGTGTTTGGCTATGTTAAGCTCAACTGGCAGAAGCGTTGAGATGCTCGTGCAGTATGGTGATCCTTGATGCATGGCTCGTCCGTTGTAGCCACCTGCTGGTGGATCTTGAGTTATTGTCCTGTGCACAAGCATCACAGTAATCGAGATTTTGAGCGGTGTGTGAAAGGAGGCGGCAGGAACAGTTTTGATGGCTTGTATGAATGGCATATTGTTTCTGCACCTGTGTGTGCCTGTGCTGTGTGTTTGCCATGCCCACCACACAGCGCTTGCTACAGTACCAGCCGCATGGGAACTATTTTGTTGCTTACAATACCATCTTTGGTTTAGAAACAAGAGAAGATGTGAAGAGCAGGAGGGCGTGGTGTCAAATGCAATTGTTTTCACTGTGACCAGCATGTAATGCAATGCATGTTGTTGATGCAATGAAATCGGTAGCCAGCTCATTTGATGGCAGGCGAGCAGCTGATTTGCATACTCACGCCTCGCATGTCCTTTGTTATAGCTGGTCTTACTGCGCCTGCAATGGCCTACGCCTGCACTGCAGCTTAAACACTGCAGGCTGACCAAGGTGAACAACACGAGTGGCTGCCAAGGACAAGCAACTGACAGCCAGATGACCGTGATTTTGGCCATGAGACCTTGCGCAAAAGATTACACGTATGCCCATGCAGTGCACCAACAGTTGTGTGCTGTGCGGTGAACCAGCCCTAAAGGGTACAGCCAATGCAGCAATCAACTGCAAGCTGTGCCTCATCCAGCCGCAGGAGTTGTGTGCCTCGGTGTGCTGGGCTTGGTCGACTCCAACATGCCCTGCACTATGCAGTACTGTTGCAGTGCTACCTGTGACTCTCCACCACATTGCGTGCAGCAGCAGCAGGTGCCTCGCCCTTTATTGTGAAGTTGACAGCCCCTAGGTCTGCCTGCTGGCGGACATACGCCAGGTAGTGGGCAAGCGTGTCTTTGGCCTGCGAAGTTGGGCAAGAAAGACAGCAGACAATGTGAACCACAGCACACAGGCGTGGTTTGGCAATGTTTAAGGCACATTGTAGAAATCGCAGTGCCTGCCGTGTTGTTCGACACATGTGGCAGCATGAAATGCAGGCCTTCAGCAGGCATGCATGCTTGGATCACACAGTAATGCGCAGCTGGCCTGCTGATGCCAAGGCAATCGCTCAGATAACCAGGTTCATCTGGGGCAGTGATACACGCACACGGCACACCTATCACACAACCTCAGGCATCATGCCATGTTGGTGTACATGCAAGGCAACACGCACGCGCAGGCGCGCACCTCTGCCCCCCTGAATGCCGCCTCCAGCCATCCCACACTTGCAGCTGCTGCCCATTGCACTGTCAGCTTGTGCGCGGCCTTGCCAGTGGCACCCCCCGGAGCCCCCGCGCCACACAGCTTGTCCAGCGCCCATGCGGCCGCGCCACGCGCATCAGTAAACTGCATGTGGCCTGCCTCAGGCAGCACCTGGGGCCAGAAAGCACACAGGCACATGTCAAGTGTTGTCATGAGGGTAAAGCAGAGCATGGCAGGTGAGGGAGGAAGTCAGATCAGCAAGAGAGGCAGTCACAAGAGCGTGCAAGAGGACGAGACACATTTAAGAAAAGGCAAGTGAATCGGCATGTGTGTATTGTCGTTTGCATATAAGGCGGTGAGCCAGTCAAGTGGCGCTGTGGCCACACTCCCTGCACAGCTGAGGCACATGCCTGTGGGGGCATTTTGTGCTGACTTGTCCTCCCACAGCTGATGTTGTCACCTCACCTGCTGCCAGCTGCCTTGAGCAAGCACAGGCCAAAACTTTTGAGCACCCTCATCCTGTGGGTTGCACCACCCGACGATGCCCGCGGCTGCGTAGTGTATGTGCCAAACACGTCAGCACGGGGGCCACCACAGCTGTGCATGCTCTGTGTGTGCCATTCGTTCCACTCTGCTTGTGCCTTCCACGAGCCGGGTGCACAGTGTACACAGCAAACAGTGCATGCCTGCACATGACTTCGCATGACTTTTAGGCCCCACACAAACTCACGGCTGCAGGAGTGGTCAGGAGGACAGGAGCCCACAGAACCAAAACGCTTTTGCAACCTACAGAAGGCCACTACGCGGTGGCTCACCCAGCAGCAGCGCGTCACGTGGCACCTTCGTGAGCGCGTCCGTAGCGGATGGGTAGCCCATGCGCCGCGTCTGGCTCGTCATGTCCACAGGGTCTATGAGGATGAGCGCGCGGGGGGCAGGTGCGCCAGGGGGGGTGCCACCTGCCGCTATCAGCGCAGCAACCTTGGCGCCCCGGCTGTGGCCCATGACCGCTGTGCGCCTGTGTGCGCAGCACACACCCAGCATAACAAAGTTAACTTTTGAGGTGTCAGCAGGTGCAGACGAGGCTCAGCCTGTGCGGCTTGCAAGCTGCCCAACCGCACCAAGTCAGGTGTTCCAGGTGTTGTGCACCAACACCAAACCCCATGAGCTTTGCAATCCTGCCAGCACAAGCAGCCGCAGTTGCACTGCTGCATGAGACATCCCTCTGGCTCTCACGCCTCAGGCCAAGGGCAGATCCTCAGTTCTATGGGTACAAAATGAAGGCACTCCAAGGTGATCACACAGCACAGCACTGGCCACACGCCGCACGCAGCAGGAAACTCACCGCGTGTCAGCCACCTCGTAGATGATGGATGCGGGGTCACGGGTCAGGTCACGCACCCAGCCCATGAGCGCAGGCCAGAAGTGGATCTGCGTGCCATGTGCCAAAGTAGGAGTCGGCAGCTTGCCTGCTCTGGCTTGCACAGCGGAGAGCTTCCATTCAGACCAGTGCTCCTGTCAGCCGCTGCATGCGAATCAGCTTGGGCCGCCAGGTTCCCAAACGCAAACAAAGCACGCTGGCCAACGCACAAGTATGGTGCATGATACCTCCGGCAGTGAGGCTGGTGCAGCTGCAGCACACACCTCGTCATCATCACGAATGACACGCTTGATGAGAGTGCCAGGTACATCGTACTGAAGCACCACATAGCCCCTGGCCGGTAAAACCGCAAACAGTGATAGACAGACATGAGCAGAACTGCAAAAGGCTTGTGTGAGTGCATCATGGGACGCACGCACGCCGCAGCCGGCGCTTCTGATTGGCAAGCAGTGCCTTAAGTGCATCCATTCATTAGCACCTTGTTAGCACCTGTCTGTTCACTGATTTCTACCCAAGCTCGTGCGGCGCACCAGCTGGCCAGGTTCTTTGCATATGTCCTGTAGTAAGAGGAGGGCAGTTGGAAGCCTGGCAGCAGCAGCACCCTGTACATAAGGAGCAGCGGGGTATCATGCATGCACATTACAACATGCAAGGCCTTGTGCATGGTGCTGTGCATGCAGGGTAGCAAACTTACTTTGCTCAGGCGCATGCACGCCACGTGAGCAGGTGCAGAACTTTGCATATCATTATCAGCTGTGGAAATGGCTGAGCATCACCAGAAACTTACACAGGCCAAGACGCAGGTAGTGTGCTGTCCGTCTTCTTGGGTGCTGTCAACGTCAGCTGCAGCTCACACCCGTCTTTACCACATGATGGCGCCCATTCTGGACGGATTGTGAGGGTTCCTGCCATGGGGTGCACCACATCGTGGGGTCCCAAGTGGAAGTACTCAGGCAGCTGCTTGCCGTCTTGCAGGTGCTGAATAGACGCCTGAGGATGCTGCTTCGCGATCGATACAACCCTTCGGATCAGAATGGCAGCAGAAACCGTGATTAAAGCATGCTTCCACAGGCCGCCTTGGTTCTGCGCCATTACAAGCTGTTCTGAGAGCGATGTAGTGTCATTACATAGCTTGAAAACGGGGCAATACACGTGACAAGTCTTCTTGCTAAATAATGCATATATTTCACCACTGTGTTGTCACGCTAGTGCATTTCATGGAATCTTGATCAGGGCTATGAGGGTTGTGCTGTCTCTCGTGTTTCTCGACTACTGTGTACATAAAATCCTGCCTCATAAGCAAGCCATATCAGTAACAACAGTCAATCATTGGCATCAAAGCCCTAGACCAGACCCAGCAGCCCAAATGTTGTCGCGGAATAGCAGCATCAAGTTCTGGTTTCTATGGCTGATTTTCATGCCGTAAAGCCATGTTCACAAAGGCAAAATCATTATCATCATCGGCAGTGGTGCTGATGCTTGCAATCGTCCTGGCCGCTTTTCTTTCACGATCAGGTGCATCTGAGGTGTTTATGATTATTGACCTGGGCTTGCCATGCACGTGTCACAGCCATGCCATGCACGTGTCCCTTAACCGTGTGCTCTATATGCTGTGTGGTGCTGCTGCAGTGCTGGCAGTTGGTGGGGCCTGGAGCTGGGGATGGGGCATGCGCGGCATGAGCTATCCTGTGCATCCCGGCATGCCAGTGCCGCCACCCCCCCCTGCAGGCCCTGGGGGCCCACCCCCAGGCAAGTGCTTGTGTGCGCTGTTGTGACCTGTATGAACGCAGCTCTGCTCCCTAGCATGCACCTGGCGCTGCCGCATGTGTGAGGAGCTGCCGATGCGTACGGGGGCTTGCGCATGGGGATGACAGGTACTGATCCTGGGATGAAAGCAATGGAAGACATGTGCAGGAGCTGGCAACATCTGGGCAGGCCTTGCTTGTGCATGATGCAGGCAAGCGCAAGCTGCCTTTCTCCACTGGAGATACTGTGATTGTGACATGGAAAGTGGCCAACAAGTCATGTGAGTCACTGTGTGCCTTGCATGGACATCAGTTCAGAGCAATTGATGCAGTTTGTTGGTTGCCACACGTTTCAGCGCTTGCAGTGCAATTGTTTGTGCAAGTGCTTTCCATCACACGCGGCAAGTTACCCCGACTACAACTGCGTCACCAGCCGCTGAATGAGCGGGAACTCGCAGCTGCTCCATCAGCCCGATCCATGCTCTCACATCACTCCCACATCCTGACCTATGTCTCGTGTTGATCGGCCCAGGTGACATCCATGAGAGCGGGCCGTACATCTTCTCCATACCTCCGCCCACACGCGGTCATGTGAGAGATACACTGCCCAGCGATGGCGTTGCAGCACACAATAAGCACGCGGCACACCCGCACCCCCAGCCACCCCATGCAGAGAAGCGGCCTCCGCCCAGTGGTGGTCGTCGCAGCCCTCCACCTCCCCTGCACACACCGCACCCTCCACCACCCCGCGCACCACCCCCACCCGAGTACGACCCGCCTCAACCAGATGCACCGGACACGCCCAGGTGAGCAGAGGCGGTGAGTGCCCTGTGCCCTCACTGCGCACAGCTGTCTGTTGTCCGCCGCGCATCTTCTGGGCCGCAGCATCAGTGTCCCATTACCTGGTCTAGGTCATGTCCAGCTATGATGGCATGTACCTGAGGTGGAATCATTCACTTGCTGTTCATAGCCCAGTACCTGGGGACCTGCCACCGCCACCGCCGGACCCTCCTTTTCCCAAGCCGCCACATCCCCCACGCCCTCCCAGGCCACCTCCACCACGCCCCCCACCCCCACACCCACCCTAAGAACCTCCACCATCACCGCCACCCCCACCCTCACCACCTCCGCCGCTGCCCTCCCCTGCCTACAGCCTGCGCTGTGACAAGCCAGGCCCTGGGGCCACACCCCCACCCCCTGACTCTGACTACCCACCATGGGCCCAGCCCAGCCACAGCTCACCTGTAGAACACCCCACCGGCGATCATGGGCCCAGGAGTTCACCCGTGCGGGGGCCAGCAGGCGCAGTGTCTGTGGGCCTGCAACCAACACATGGTCCATCACCTGCAGCCTACGCATACCCTGGGGGCCCCGCAGGTCCCCCCACCTCAGCAGGTGAGTGGCCACACTGCCACACTGCGCCAGTTTAATGGGGCAAGATGTGGTACAGTTGCCGCGTGACAGTGGAACTCGTTGCATATGTCGTAGCTCAGGCCACCTGGATGCTGGCTAGCTGTATGGGCTTGGTCTCAGGGCCTGGCAGCAGAGATTTTGTGTGGTGCTTGAATCATGTGCGCGTGTCTGCCGTTCGTAAACCCCCCGTGACATGCACGCTGCATGCTCACGCTCCTCCATTGCATCAGGTGGACTGCTGCTGATTGCCAAGGATTCCCAGTCGCCTGATTTATATGATGGTACTGTGGTGTACCTGAAAGCTGCAACCAATGGCAAGTTTTGTAAGGTGCGTGTGGCCACCACATGGCAGTGGGCCGTGCACTTGGGCAGCAAATTGCTGTCGCAACTGTGGCAGCTGCATTACTTGTTGCAGAATAGTACAGGCTCTTCGTGGGCTTTGATTCCAGCTGGTTCAGGGGTGGATAAGGCCACAGAGGAAACGCCAGAACACTTGCTGGTTCGTTGATTGCTTCCCATGCACCGCTGACGTTGCGCACGCGGGAGCGCCCAGGCGGTTCATGGCATAGTGCCCTACCACGGTTGTGCCAGCCCACATGCAACCTGCTGCCCTGCGTGCAGACAGCGCCCGCGCTGCACCTCGGCCTCGCCATCATCTGTGACGCGGTGCACTACGATGAGAGCTGCGAGTTTGTGTTGCGTGTGGCACCAGACCCGGCCCCACCACCCGCACCCCCACCCCTGTCACCCCCACCCAGGCCGCCCCACCCCCCGCACCTGCCACCACGGCCCCCACATGTACCACATGTGCAGGTTGCGGCCACATGGGACGACGGTGTGGAGCCAGCAGCACACATGACAGCGCGCCAGCGCCGTGCAATGAAGGCCACAGCAAAAGGGAGCCATCAAATGCACGAGGAACCGGATCTGGTGAGAGACGGCAAGCAGACAGTTACCTCAATGCGCGCACATGCGCAGGACGCTGCGTTGGGGTCAGGTGCTGTGCATGGCGGCAGCAGCAGTCACCAGGCCTTGCGCGCTGCACCTGCACCAGGGCGGCCCAGAGGCGACCCGGTGCCTGGAGTGCACATTCAGGTCCGCCATGTGTGCGTATGTGTGCGCATGTGTGCGCAAGCATGCTCATGTGTGTCGTGGCATCACTTGCTGTGTTGTTCACGTGCTATGCGCGACCAGACGGGCCATGTCATGTGCACCTTGCATGCTGTGCATCATGCAAGCTTGCATGCCACATGCAAATCACGTTTGCAGATGGCGAACGGGCCGAAGCTGTTTTGCGCACCCGACATCTTCATGCCCGATCACGCCATTTTCTGTACCATCCCCCCAGTAGACGACCTGACACAGCTGCCAGCCTGTGCGCTGTTTTCGATGGAGAAGGCGCCCAGTCCCTACTGATCAGACTGTAATTTCGTCCACGATGCCACAACCTCACACTACCGAACCAGCCTCGTCAGCCAACCTCAACCACCTGGTCACATATCACAGCTCTTGAGCTACAACGAGCCCTTAGCTGCGGGCATTGGTTACAGCTTCTCCCGGCCTTGAACTGCTGTAGCTCTACACAGCGACCATTGTAGGTGTGCGATCGGAGCTGCGGGGTGCTACTTGCAGATGGGCGTAGTAGTAGGGACATTCAGAGCAGCTACCGGGCTCACAAACTATTTGATGCAACTTTCCGGCATGTCCTGCCATGTGCTCCAGCAGCCCTGCTCGCCTTGGAGCATGGCACCCTGCCTGGCCAGCACAACACTGAAGTCAGCAAGCAGTGTCAACGCACCGTCTGAACATGCTGGAACACGCAGCATCGTGCATTTCGCTTTGAGGGTTTTGCTGACGTTGCAACCACCCGTGTTCACAGGTCAGCAGAAACCGAGCCAGGAGGAGCAGATCACCTGTGCCCAAGTTTCTTGCGCATTATCGCAACAATGAGCATCAAGACGGCCCCTGGCGTAAGCATTCTAGGCGCGGTGACTGCGGAGCAGGCCGAGATCCTGACTCCCTGCGCCCAGCAGTTTGTGGCCACGCTGCACCGATGCTTCAACGGCAGGTGGGGCATTTTTGTGCCCAAAAGGTGGCATGCAGTACATTCTGCGTGCATGGCTCCTAGTGTACTGCATGCCATGCATGTCGTGCCGTGCACTGCGTAGAGCACAACCTTTGTTACTTTCACCATACACACACCATGCAGGCGCAAGGAGCTACTGGCACGCCGTGCTGCCCGCCAGAAGGAGTTTGACGTTGGGCGCCTGCCCGACTTCCTGCCAGAGACGCGCGCAGTGAGTGCCAAGTGTGTTGCTGCGCCAAACGACTGAGAACCACTTGTTGTCGTGGGCTTGTTTTTGCGCGCCTGCTTTACCACAACTGTGTGCACTGTGCGGCAGGCACAACTGCTGCACAGCATGTGCTGCTGCAAGTGTTTTTGTGTCAGTCTCGCTCAGCAGCTGGTGCGTCAGATGCAGGCTGTAACACGTTGTTTCTGCATGCAAAGATTCGTGAGGATGTGGCGTGGAAGGGCGCTGCCCCAGCCCCTGGCCTCATCGACCGCCGCGTGGAGATTACGGTGCGCGCCGCTGTGTGCATGTGCACTGGCACTGTGGGGCTGGTGGTGGATCCAGGCTGGTGCTGATGCGCACCACCCTGCCTGTGCACGTGCGCTGCCGTGCTCCCACATGGGTGTGTGCATGGCAGTGTGGCCATGAGACCATACGGCTGGGTTTTAATGGGCTTGTATCATATCTGTGCGCAGGGCCCTGTGGACCGCAAGATGGTGATCAACGCACTCAACTCGGGCGCCTCCACCTTCATGGCCGACTTTGAGGGTGGGTGGCTGCGGCTGAGTTGCTGTGATGTGGGTGAGGTGCGGACATGGCCCTGCAGCGCGGCTAGATTGGTGGTGGTGGCTGCGTGTGGGGTGGTCACACAGCATTTGGTCACTGGCCATGGTGGGCTGCGCTACCACCTGCTGGTGCTGCCTTGGCATCATGCGTTCATCTGCATGAAACGCCGGTGCTGTGCACCGCCTGCACAGACTCCCATGCGCCCACATGGGCCGGCAACCTTGACGGCCACATCAACCTGCGTGACGCGCTGCGCCGCACCATCACCTACTCCGCCCCCAACGGTGAGGTGTGGGTGGCAGCTGGTAGCAGCAGGGCCTGCCGCGCGTGCATGCAGCTGGCAGTGCACGCGTCACACGTGAGTGTGGGTGAATGCAGGTCAGTAGAACAGCAGCCTGATCAGAAGATACTTACAAAAACTGAGCACCAGCACCCTGAGCTGGAATCGGTCGACCATGGCTTGATCAGCTTGGACATGTTGCGTCGAGCGCGCCCGCAGGCAAGTACTACAAGCTGCGTGAGGACGGCAAGGTGGCGACGCTGATTGTGCGGCCGCGCGGGTGGCACCTGGAGGAGGCACACTTCCTGGTGGACGGCGAGCGCACCTCAGGCTCCCTCTTTGACTTTGGCATCTACTTTTTCCACTGTGCCAAGCTCAGCCTGGCGGCCGGCCAGGGCCCCTACTTCTACCTGCCCAAGATGGAGAGCCACCTGGAGGCGCGGTGTGTGCTGCCGCTCCTGCGCTGTGCTGCTTGACCCCTGGAAGGGAGGGAGGGCCTGGCGGATGTTGGATATGCGTCACATGCTGCGGTGGTGGCAGTTGAAGGATCACGCATGAGGGGGTAGGGGCCAGACAAGAGAGTGTGCATGGCGATGCGGCCCTGCAGCGGAGCGGGCCCTGCGTGCATGTATGCGGATCATGCACACATGCACATCATCTGCATGCCGCACACGCTGAGGAAGTTCCACCCCATGATTCAGCCCTCACACCAAGCACCCACCCACACTCACAACCCCCACACACTGCATGCGGCCTCGCACGCAGGCTGTGGAACGACGTGTTCTGCGTGGCCCAGGACTACCTGGCCATCCCCCGCGGCACCATCCGTGCCACATGCCTGATTGAGACGCTGCCCGCGGCGTTTGAGATGGAGGAGTTCATCTACGAGCTGCGTGACCACTCATCTGGTGCGCGGCCCACTGGCTTGATGGGGCTGCACTTTGCGCATCCTTTTCACTTTAGGTCTGGGGCTGTCTGGGCCAGGTGCTCGTCCTTGGGATGTGCATCTTTGGCTGATTCATCACGGGTGGCTGGCGCACTTGTGTTGGTGGCAGCTTCCTGGGGCATGGGCGCGACACTGCTTGTGGCTGCAAGGATGCTGCTGGCTCTGCATGCACCTGGGTCCGCCGCCTGATGACGACACATGACCTGGCCCCCACGCACTGCGCCACCTCACTGCAGGCCTCAACTGCGGCCGCTGGGACTACATCTTCAGCTTCATCAAGAAGCTGCGCGCACACCCCCAGTTTGTGCTGCCTGACCGCTCTGACGTGGGCATGACGTCCCCCTTCATGGCTGCGTACGTCAACCTGCTGATCAAGACGTGCCACAAGCGCGGCGTGCACGCGATGGGCGGCATGGCGGCGCAGATCCCCATCAAGGATGACCGCGCGGCCAACGACGCGGCGATGACCAAGGTGCGTTTTGGGCTGGTAAATGCAAGGCAGGTTGGTAGGGGGACGGGGAGGGGTATGGAGAGAATGAGGACGGGGTTAGCGTTATTCATGTGGCGGCGGGGTGCGGCTGCACGTGTCTGCTCCCTGCAAGTTGTTGTGCCGTGGTCAGCCCTCATGGCCATGCTGTGCACGTATGCACCATCACGTTGATTAAGCTGCCTGCACGCGTATGCTGTTCCCCGCAGGTGCGCGCCGACAAGCTGCGCGAGGTGACGGCCGGCCACGACGGCACCTGGGTCGCGCACCCCGACCTGGTCCTGATTGCGCTGGAGATCTTCAACAAGCACATGCCGCAGGCCAACCAGCTGCACGTGCGTCGCGACGACGTGAGCGTGGGCGCGGCCGACCTGGTGTCGCTGGCGGGCGTCAGCGGCCGCATCACGGAGCAGGGGCTGCGCAGCAACCTGGACGTGAGCCTGGTGTACACGGAGGCGTGGCTGCGCGGCAACGGCTGTGTGCCCATCCACAACCTCATGGAGGATGCGGCCACGGCGGAGATCTCACGCTCACAGGTGTGACGTAGTGCACGGGTGTGTGAGGTGTGATGGTGTGTCGTGCTGGCTTTCGGGGGGGGGTCGTGCCAGGCATGTCGCACTGCGCCAACACGGCACGCACACAGCGGGCACAAGTGCCTGGCACCTGGGTTGGCCCTGCTTCATGCATGCGCAAGTTGTCATGCTCCTCGCTGCCCCACGCTGCGTTGCGCACTGGCAGGTGTGGCAGTGGGTGCGCCACGGCGCCAAGACGGCCGAGGGGCGGACGGTGACTGCGGAGTGGGTGGCGGCGCTGCTGCAGGAGGAGCTGGAGCGCAAGCGGCAGCAGCTGGGTGACGCCAAGTTTGCCAAGACGCGCTTCCCCCTGGCCGCCAAGCTGCTGGCCACCACGATGCAGGGCCGCGACTACTCCGACTTCCTCACCACGCTGTGCTACGACCACATTGTCACCGCCAGCGGCGCCCCACGCATGTAAGGCGGCCGGCACGCATGCTGCGGCAGGGCCACACGCGCACCTTGTGGCACCAACCCCTCACTGCTCCCATGCCCCGGGGTGTGTGTGTGAGACGTGCCGCACGGTGTCAGTGCTAGAGGGCGCTGTGTGCACTGCATCAGCCACGGGCGTTGGGAGTGACCCAGCGGCTGCATGCATGAGGTGTGCATGCAATGTGTAGGAAGCGCTGGGCGGCGTGTGCTGGCTGGGGATTTTGTGGTCCATGGGGTGAGAAGCAAGGGTGGGTGGGGTATGCTACAGCAGCACACCGCTGAGACAAGGCTGTGTGCGTCATCCCCCAGCTGTGTGCGCACGGCTGCGGCTACATGGTGTGGCTGCATGTCATGGTAGGAGGGCTGTTTTGTTGCGTGTTTCCCAGTGAGTGTTGTGTGAGGTTGTGGAGCATCAGACGCTTAGGTAGAGGTAGTGGACCAGGCCCTGCATGTTAGTTGTGAGGCACACAACTGGCTGGCTGAGCAGCAGCATTGACATTTTCTTTCAAGTTAGGGTGTGGCCCTTGCGCAAATTGGATACTGCTTGATCTGCCGTGAAAGGATCTGATGTGTCACGCGGACTGCGCAGGATGCAGCTGTGCTTTTTCTTTCATACCATTGAGACCTACTTGTACATGGCCCACCTTGGAGCTCTTTGTCCTTTCTGCGTGCCATTCTCAGCAATTGTTGGTTGTCTTCTTTGCCACATATCATGGCCAGGCTCATGTAACAACACGAGGCATATGTATAGGAGCAGGTCACTTTGTACCAATCGCAGAGTCGTGCATGTTCGCTCCCACCATAATTAGGGCCGCCAAGTCGAAAAATACAAAAGAATGGGACAGATTTGAGTGACGCACAGCAATGCCAGAATACATCCAAAGCCACAAGCTCCACAGTCAGTCCATCAATGATAACCTGCTGCCCAGATGTACGAGTTGCACCCCAGCTGCACCTGTCGCTGCTGGGCCTCACAGTATATATGAAATGAAGGCAGTTGAGATGTACGAGGTGACCCCTATGAAAGCCGGCATGTTACCAACAATGCGACGACGTGCGCGGGTGCCATGTGTGCGCAGCAGCCCCAGTCATTGCCGGCGTGACCCCAGGTTGTAGGCGGGGTTGGTGCGGAACACCACAGTGGCCCCACCACCCGTCCCACCCAGCGCTGCGCCTCCTGCACCCCCATGCAGCCCATACTCGCGGTCCCGGGCAGCCAGGGCAGACTCCACAGGGCTGGGCCCATCATAGATGGAGTTGTGGTGGAGGGAGGGCGCGTAGCTGCCGCCTTCCTTCCAGCTGGCTGCGTAACCGCCGCTGTAGCCGCCCTTCTCGCCGTGCCCGTTCCTGTCGGTGGCTGTACTGCCGGGCCGGCCGTAGTCGCGGTACTGGTTCTGATGGGAGCGCATCATGGGGCGGCCAGACGCGGCACTTGTACCGCCGTCTGACCAGCGGCCTGACGCGCCGCCCGCGCCAGCAACCACCACGCCTGCTCCCCCCCGGCCCCCACCCTCCCCGTCCCCATACTCAGACCCGTTGCCATTGCCCTGCTCAAACGCCTGATTGAAGGTGAGGGGCACGCGGCGCGAGTGGTAGGATGCACGCCGGGCCGCACCCTTGTTCCTCAGCCACCACGCAATACCGCCGATGATGAGTGCGCCAGCCAACACCCCCACCACAGCGCCAATGATCGGCCCCACGATCGATTTCTTTTTGCCAGCAGCGCCCGCACTGGGTGGGCTTCCGGTGGGTGTATTGCTGGGTGTACCGCTGTTAGGTGTACCGCCAGTGGGCGTGCTGCCGGGTGGCGACACGCCCATGGGGGGCCTGTTTGTACCGCCTGCACTGTTGCTGTCTGTGGGGAGGACAGTGCCCACAGGTGCCAGCGCCATGGACAGCAGTGTTGGGTTGCTGGTGTTGCGGTCTGCACAGCTCAGGTTGAACAGCGCCTCAATGCCGGCCACATACGGTGGCACGGCCTGTGGGAGGGTGAGGCGCGCGGGGCACTTGATCACGTTGCCGCCCCCTGTGAGGCTGAGGTTGAAGGGGGGTGAGGCGGGCATGGCCACGCTGGAGGTGGGGTACAAGGAGGCCAGGGCCGGCAGCAGCCACATGGGGAAATCAGCAGCCAGTTGGTTGCGCGACACGTCCAGGCCGTACATGCGAGCGGCCTGGGTGCCCACGTTTCCGTCTGTGTCCGCGCCCACCCTCAGCTGGTCGATGGGTGCGGAGAACAGCGCCAGGTTCTGCCATGCATATACATACACGTGCAAGAGCTTGGGTGTGTGCGCGTGCGGCATGGGCGTGGGGTTGGGTGGCCGGTGGTGTCACATATGATAACACTGGGCAGCACTGTGTGCAGCGACTGTGGCACGCATCGAGCAGCCCACCAGCCAGCAAGGGGCTTGGTTCACGCACGCCACGCACCTTCAGGCCGTCCGACAAGGGCCCCGTGAGCGCGTTGCCGCTGAGGTTGAGTGACACCAACGCGTTGTCGCCCGCGCGCAGCTCCTTGGCAAATGCCGCCAGGGTGCCAGAGAACCTGCAGGGGCGCGCGCGGGGCGCACAGCAGGTAGGCACCACACACCTTCCCACCACACATTCCTCCAGCCCCCACCCCACGTCTCTCTCACCACTGTCTTTGCAGCCAAATATCAGAAATATGGGTTATCTTGCCCACGTTTTACTCCAGTCCCATTGCTGGCTGCAGCACGTCAGTTCCACACGCCAGCATCCTTGCTTCTTGGGGATGAGTACCAGGACACATCAGCACAGCACTGCACCCAAGTGCTGCCCCAAGCCACAGCAGCACACACGCACTTGTTGTCGGCCAGGTTGAGGACTTGCAGGTGCTCCATCTTAGCCAGCCAGGAGGGCAGGTCGCCACTGAGGCTGTTGTTGGACACATCAAACTCGGTGAGGTAGGGGTTGACCCACACGTAGTTGATGCTCCCCTCCAGCATGTTGCTGGCCAGCTGCAGCGTACCCAGCGCCTGTGCGCGCGACAGGTCTGCGCAGTGGTAGGGGCGTGGACAACACAACATGGTAATGGGGATTTGGGAAAGGGGGACAAACAGCATGATGCTGGCAGACTCAGATGCTGTGTGGCATGTGCTAGGCAGATCACAAAGCATGGTGCAGCTTGGATCACAGCGCATGGATCACACAGTGCAGGCCCAGGCTGTGATTCGCACGCAGCCTACACCACGGCAGGTACTTCTGCCAGCACATGACAGAGCAGCACTGCGGCACGGGGCAACAGACGCTTACCAAACGGGATGCGGCCAGACAGGCGGTTGCGTGACGCGGACAGAGTGCGCAGCTCACGTGCCAGTGTGAGTGAGGCGGGGAGTGAGCCAGTGAGCTGGTTGTCTGATGCTATAAGGGCTTCCAGGGACAGCGGCAGGTCAGGAATCTTGCCTGCGCATGGCCACACATTCAAACGCCATAGTTCGTGTTTACCATTCAGACAACACTGCATGGGCAGTTGAGAGGCGGTCAAGCATGCGGTGTGCAGCATTCAAACAGCAAACAACCGGCACAATCAACAAAGCAGCAGAACTTTTGGGACATGAAGACATCAGTTTTGGTGTGCTGTGCATCTTGTGCTTAACACTCGGCGCCGGATGCATGCAGTCTGACCATAGACCTAGCACAGGCAATGGCCACGAACTATGGCGTGCACCTTGCAACCACATCCAACCAGCAAGCACGCCACACCACCCAACCCAACATTTTCGATGCGCACCTTTCAGGGAGTTGGAGGACACATCTAGGTACAGCAGGCCCGAGGCCTTGCTGAGAGAGGCGGGCAGGCTGCCACTGAGCCCCGTAGAGTTGAGGCCTGCGCCATATACAGGTGGGCAGGGCACAGGGGCATGCGCAGACCAGACCTCCAGTGCATTCAGTGCCCCAACCAGAGCCTGGGTGTGGACCAGGGGCACAATTCACATGCTTCCATGCACCTGGATTGCACACATGACGTGCGCATATGGGTGGACGTGACGCACCAGGGCCAACCGGCAGTCCATTGGCTGACAGATCGATGTACTGCATCTGGGAGCTCTCTGGCAGGTCAGGGATGGTGCCTGTCAGCACATTCCCTGTGGCAGTGAGCAGCAACGCAGGCACAATGAGGAGCATGTGCATTTGCTGGGCTGTGTGCGGCCAATGAGCAAACATGCAGCAGAAGACATGCAATCAAGCTCCTGAGGTGCACAGCATGCCTCACACAGCCGGCACAGCACCGGGTGCATGTGCACGCATCGATGCAACCCATGCAGCACACCACCACAGATGTAGCTGGCTGTACCGAATGCTCACGTGAGAGTGACAGCTGTTGCAGGGAGAGCGAGCTGAAGGCACAGGGGGGGATGGAGCCTGTCAGAAGGTTGTCCCCCAGCCATAGCACCTGGCAGCACAGCAGGCAGGGCAGAGTACCAATGCACACGCAGGTCCATGGTGATCAGGCACGGTGCTCCTCCACAGCCAACACACGCGCGGGGCCCGAGGTCGCAGTGCTGCTGCTGTAAAAGCGTGCGTGCGACAGCTGCCTGTGCTGTTCCTCACGACAACACACTCCTGCACCTGCATGCGCCTGTTGCCCAGGTGTTACCACACCACTGCTGTACTGCCACCAAGTGCACGCACCTCCAAGTTTGGCGTGACCAGGCTGCAGTCAAACGTGCCAGTGAAGGAGTTGCCGTTGAGGAACAAGCGGCGCAGGGAGGTCATGGGCTTCAGTGCTGCACCCACCTCACCCAGTGTGCCTGTGCGATGGATGCATGGAGAACCGCAGGCAGCCACCATGATGTTGCTCAGTAGAGGGTGTGTGCCTTCAGGTGGGGTGCAGGCTGTGAGGCTGTACATGCTGTGCTGGCTGTGCCATCGTAGCACAAGGGCCACATAGCCATCCCCCAATGGACTCCCCCCATGATCCATGCCCCAGTAAAGAGCCTGATGTGTAACGACCATCAGCGTGTGCCACTGTGGAGTGTCGGTTGAGGACAACCCCCTGGGAGTATGACTGTATGAACAACATGAACGGCATCCCCACACACCCACCAATCACCCACCAATCAGCCTATTTTTGGACAGGTCCAGCGACTGCAGGTACTGGAAGCCGCCAAACTCAGGCGGGAAGCCACCACCCCCCTGGATGGCTCCACCGTTGGCAGCTGTTGGGGAGAATGGCAGCATGGAGCAGTGAGAGGCAGCTGTGTTCGGCAGCGATACAATGCCGCATCATTCCAATCCCTCGACATGGGCCTGATGCAGCCCCCGCCGCATGCCTACCCCACTCATGGCCTCAGGGGCTCCTCCTACAACCGAAGCGGAGCCAGCTTTACACACAAGCTTGACAACTGGAGTGCTGCCACAGCCTCTGACACCGCCCAGTTCCTGAGCTGTAGCCCCAGGACGCCCCTCCTCACACGCACCATCTCCGTTATTACATGCCAGGTTGCCATCGTCCTGGCTGCTCAGCACCAGTTTCACCAGCCGCCCATCCGCGTTGCACACATTAGGTGGCTGTGCGCACAGGTCGTCCGTGGCTGCGAACGCACGCACATGCAGGTGAGACCCAACGATGCATGACCCATGTGCACGCCACAAGCGCCCCAGGCCAGGGCCATGAACCCCCATGTCTGCACTTGAATAGCCTCTGCTAAGTGACGATCCTGCCGATCCCAACTGCCCATCCCCCGCCCAGCCTCCACCCCCTTGCCCCTCAGGCACTCACCCGTGCGGTTGGATGCAGTGGCACGCTGCAGCTGCACGCAGCGGTCTGGTATGCGGTCGTCAGAGGTGACGCAGCACTTGTTGAAGATGGAGGCAATCAGGGCCACCTCCACCCCCGCCAGCTGCACCGCGTGGGACGGCGTCTGCAGGTTCAGGCGGTAGATGCTGGAGCGCTGCCAACCGATCACCTGAAAGAAGCAGGAAGCATGTTGGAATCTGAGGTGCATTGGGACGGATGGGACGACGTGCAGTGACACGGGCCAGGTGCATGCAAATGAGTGGGAGCAACTGGTGGCACAGCCGGAACAGCGGGGATCAGGCTTGCATACACAACAGACAATGACGCGCCAAGCTGAACCCGACCCAGCACTCAGCACCTGGATGGTGTAGTTGCCTGGGTGCGCGTCCAGTGTGGCTTCAGCCAGCGAGATGGTGTCATCACCCACACGCTCTGTGCTGGTGAACATCATGGTGTTGTTGTCAGCATCCCTCCAGCTGGGGGGTGCTATCACAGTCCTGGAGATATGTGTGCATGCATGTGATGGAAGCTTCAACAGTGCCCACTCCAAGCTTGGCGCACAGCACAGTCAGGCATCAGGTATGCATGGCAGCTGGCTGCACACATATCCAGTTGCTGCTGTGCTACATGTATGTGCTTGGCAGGCCATGGTGTGTAGGTGCAGGACAAGCTGCTTTCATGTTTCAGCTGTGACAGCCCATGATGCAACAACCCTGCTGCCCCATGTGCGTCTCGCGCACGCCTCCACCCAGGTTGCCACGCACAGGTCGGCGTCTCCAAAAAGACTCGTCAGCTGGATAACCAAGTTGTAGCCCGCGTTTGGTGGAACGACCACCTCGAACTGATGGATGTCATTGATATAGATTGAGTCTTGCGTTGCGCAGTATACCTCGGGCCCAAGTGGTCCATCTGGCCCGCAACCGTCTCCTGCTGCCAACAGAGAACCCCGGTCGTCTACAGTTCCTAATTGTGCATCAGAAAGCGTAATATACAACATTAACAAGGCTACAAAATTCAGTCTTCGCCCCATGATGCGGGCCAGGTAACGTCAGACAAGGGCCTGGAGGTAGGTGTTACATCATGATTGAGCGTGGCTTCTGCGCACGCTTCGACAAATCTGGCCTGAATCGCAGCACCGGAGCATTACACACCCTAAACCCTAAGGGCACTGCCTATGATATGTCATGTTATGCGTTGCAGTAATGTAGAGAGGCATATCTACTGATGGATATGATATGCTCATGCTGATAGCTGGTCTGCACACTCACAAGCGAGCCAGACGTATTGCATACTTGTGCCCAGTGTGCCAAGCTGATGCACCTGGAGATCCAGCTTATTTACATTTGATACTTTTATGCTACACTTCAATCCGAGCTCTGCGACGTTCACTTCAGAGGGAGAGACAGAGACCCACCAGCAACAATAGAACCAGGTGCAAGTGCAAGAATGCTGCACAGTACTCATGGCATGTCAGCGCCTCCAAACAGAGCAACTCACACCTATTCACTGAGCATATACTGCATGTCCTGCTCGACATTATGCATGCAAAATACCTTCCTCTGCAAGCACTGTCTCTGCACAAACATGAACCTTGCGCCTTCCTTTCACAGAGCGTGTACCATACATCATATACACAAGCAGCAAGCAGCCATACGAGTTCCAGCATCTGACGATGTTTGCTTGCATGGCGTGCATTACACGGACGCTCACACAGGTGCAAGGGAGAACAGGTTGTTGGTGCCCGGGCCGCCACAGTTCTGTCCTGCATCGCCATTACACGGCGTGTTGCACAGGGCGGAGGGCCCCAGGCCCTTGGCAAAGTCCAAGCTGGTGCCTGCAGGGCACAACAAGTGTGTGGTGGTGGCCAAGCATAGCCAGGGACAGGTTAGGCGACTGTGGTGCTTGGCACCCACATTGAATGTGGCGCATAAGCTCATGAGCAGACGGGCCCCAACGGATGGTCCCCCATAGAACAACACAGCACCGCACACATGCGCACAGCCGGACACCACATGCCTCCGCTCTACCCACCTCCATAGCACTCTCCGTAGAACTGCACAGCAAACACCGAGTACCCGGCATCTGCCGCCAGCTTGGCGCACTTTTCAATAGTTGCTGTGGGGTCGCCGCCGCCCGGCACACCCTCCGCCAGTGCATTCAGCAGTTTGGGCACACGGCGTGTGTCAGGAGTGGAGGCATCATCGGTGAAGCAGCCCTCGGACTTGTAGGCACGGAAGAGGGAGTTGGTGTTGGGGCCGCCGCCTGTTGACGATGGCAGTTGGGACAGGGCACCATTTCAAATGTGAGCCAGCCGCACAAGCAGGCGTGCATGCATGCATGCCTCCTGGCAGGTTCTTGGGGAAGGCATATCTCAGTGGCATCAAGCGTCTGGTAGGCAGGCAATGGGCGCAATTACCGCGTGGCAGCTTGAGGACGAGGCCGCTCATTATGGAAACACAGCGTCGGAAATCAGACGCATGTGCTGCTTCCCACATACCAGATACCACACATGCGGCACGCTTCCCACCCTCTTCCTGCCGGTTGCTTGCCCAACTCACAGATAGTTGCTGGGTCGCCGTTGCAAGGCGTCGTGCATGTCGCCGCAGGACCCAGGGAGGTGGCCAGGGCCAGGCTGGTGCCTGCGTGCACAGTGCCACAAGGCTCAGGGCACAACCAGCGGTCATGGGTACCGCAGCCGCGTGTAAGGCATGCACAGCGCGGCTGAGACCTGGAATACCTGCCGTGCTTGCACGTACGTACGCGGCCAGCACCGCACCGCACCCACCTCCATAGCACTCTCCGTAAAACTGCAGCGCAAAGAGTGGGTAGCCGCCTGCAGCCGCGAGCCCCGCGCACTTTGGGATGGTGGAGGTGGGGTCTCCGCCACCAGGCACACCCTCCGCCAGTGCGTTCAGCAGTACAGGGACCTGTGATGGGCGTGTGAGGCGGGGGGGGCCAGAGGTGCAGCCACTTGCTGATCCATGAATGCACAGCTGGTGGGAAACCCACAATGCAAGAACAAGCCCCTCAAGGCCACCATCTAGCATTGTCCTGGAACGCTCCCAGCATTCCTGCGCACTGGCATACCACAGCCCACCTTGCGGCCGCCCACTGGGTCGTCACCATAGCACCCGACAGCAAAGAATCCAGGTCCATTGCTGAGAGCACCACCACCACCACCAACCACCGCAACCACAGCCGCCACCGCCACCACCGCCGCCACCGCCACCACCGCCACCACCACCACTTGTGATTTCAAATAGGGAGTTGGTGGCGGGGCCACCGCAAATCTCGAAAGTGTTGCCGTTGCAGCGCGTGTTGCAGGTGGCAGCAGCACCGTAGCCAGTGGCACTTGCCAGGTCATTGCCTGCATGAGTGTGCAACACAGTAATGTTTGAGTGGTCAGAGATCTGACTGTCGGTCAGGCAGCAGTTTGAATCTGCATGCCGCATGTGCAAGAAGGCATGCCGTGGGGCCAACTGAAGCTGCACCTGGTGCTTCTGAATATGAGCACAGGGACTAAGGCATCAGCATCACCCGGTGTTGGGCAAAACAGCTACAGTACTCAGCAGCCCTGCAAGTGTCCAGTTGCAGGCCGTGTAGAGTACTGATGTGGCACTGCACAATGCAGGGCACCAAGGCTGCAAGGCCTGCCACTCACCGCCGTAGCACTCCCCGTAGAATTGTACGGCAAAGTACTTGTAGCCGGCCGCAGCTGCCAGGCGCGCGCAGCGCTCAATAGACGCATCAGGGTCACCCCCACCTGGCAATGACATTCGTCGGAGATGAAAGGAAACCACAACCGCGAGGTATGTTGGGGGGGTCATGAATGTACCAGGCATGTATTCATAGCAGGTGAAATGAGGGGTATGTGGTCGTGCAGCACCAATATGCCCAACAGTACCAACTTATCAACACCGAGTATGTTGCACACGTCAGGGCAGCACGGCCACGTGCACTTATTCAGAGTGGGACATCCTAGGCACCCAGCGTGGTGGGCACATGGATCGGTGAATCTCAAAGCGGAACAATGCAATCAAGGGCGATCAGCAGCAGCTGGGACATTCCGTGCGCACCGGGCACGCCTAGCGCTTGCACGTTCAGCAGGTTGGGCAGCGCGCGGGTGCCGGCAGGGTCGTCCGCATAGCACCCAAGCGGTGTGAATGCAGGTGTGTCGCCTGGCCCCACCACAATCCCCACAGTTGTGTCGCCTGGCGTGAGCGTGAGCCACACAGCCCTTGTGGACCAGGCATCACCATTGAGGAGGAAGAGGTAGACGACACCAGGAATGGCGACGCGGTCGTTCACAGAGGGAAGCTGCAAGGTGATGGTGCCAGGCCCAGCGGACACGACTGCCAGGAACACATGGCGCTGGCTCATGTCGGTCTGCAGCGGTCACATGTGATGGGCAAACGCATGTGGTCAGCGGCTGTGAGAGCTGACATGCCGTGAGCCGACATGAGACGCCTGGTTATCCAGCTGCTCGAGAAGAGGCACGGGCGCAGGCACAGAAGCAGGCAGAGCATGCACCATGGTTGTCGTCGCTGCCGCCCAAGCAGGTGTCACACAAGGCAGAGCACCTGCCTGATGTGTGACAGCGCCCGGGTACAGGAGGCAGCCACCTGTGACCTCCCCAGTGAAAGTGAGAGTGACTGTGGTGCCCATGTCGGCCGTGATCTCCTGTGGCCCCGTGATGACCGGGCGGCCGGGCAGGAACGCGTAGGGCGTGGTGAAGCGCTCGGCCTGGAACTGGTGCAGGGGCGGCACGTAGGCGGTGCAGCCCGGGACGCTGTGTTTGCGTGTGTGAGCCAACATGACACCCGTACAAGTGGGCGGAGGAGGGTGGAGATAAAGAAGATGTGGGTGGTTCTGCTAGATGGGTTGTGAGTGGGTGCACACCGAGGTCTGTGGAGGGCTGCTGGATGCGACAGCTGACAGACAAGCCATACCCATGTCCATGCAAAAGCACAAGCTGCATCATCGACGGTGCGACCGCAGACATGCAAGGGATGGAGACAATCCGCATGACCGTGCATACAACACCAGGAATCGAGGGCGCATGACCCAACGCGCACACATGTACACACACGCACCATGCGTCCTGCTCAGACCCCATCACCAGCACATCTCCCTCCAGTGTGAGCAGGGCAGTGGAGTGGTAGAACCGAAAGATGTCGCTGCGGTACAGCGCGACACAGTGCAGTACAGCACAGTACAGGGTTTCAAAGGTGTGTGGCGTCCGGGTGCTGCGTGCCTTTGATAGCAGCCGCATGCTTGATGTGTGAGCTGGACAGCCACTTGTAGCCAAGTTGTAGTGTACTAATTTCACAAGATGATGTGGAACCAGTGACACAAACTCGGTGTGGCCTGCAAACCCTCACACAAGATGGAGGATGCATGCCACAGGCACATATGCTGATATGCATCAAGGCCCCACCTGCATGCCAGCACAGTGAAGCGGTTGGTGCCAGCTGGCAGGTCGGGGTCATACCTGCGCGTGAGACAGTGGCAGAAGCGGCATGACACAGGCACCCAGATCATGGCATGCCTTCCTTCACGTGCTGTGACCTGCACAGCCAGCCTGTCACAAACACAGTGAACAGCCGATGGCACTATCTAAGTAACCCAAATGTTGTTGCCAGGGCCACTCACAGCCATGCACATAGGGTGGCCACACCCGCCCCACCGCCGCCGCCAATGCCGCCTGTCATGTAGCCCTGCTCTGCGCCATTCACCACGACGATCTTGCCGTTAGGCAGAAGACAAGCGTCAGCGCCATGACGGGGGCTCGGCATGTCCTCCAGCTGCCTGAGGTTTATGATGTGCAATGTGTGATCAGTGTTGTGTGACCACGCGTCACTGTGTGTGGAACATGTGCATGGCATGAGAGCGCGGGAACATGTGTGTGGCATGTGCATCATGAGGGGCGAGTACACCAGGAACATGAGTGAGAGTTGAGCTGGCAATGAGGCTATGGGCCAGCACAAACAGCACGTGCTGGGTTGCGTATGTCGGTATGTACTGGACAACAGGGCATCCATGGCAGGGCGGGACACCTGGCAGCTGAGGGTATGTCAGGAATGCAGCAACTGCATGGACATAGCAACAAGTGACCGAACACTCTGCGGGCGCACCATGGCTCTGCGCGTGTGTCGGGTGACAGCTTCTTGCGCACCGCCTGAGTGCTGGCCACGTCCTGGCAGCGGCAACCGCCATTGCCCAGGTTCAGGCCGCCAAACCTGTGAAGATGAATTCAAAAGGACAAGGGAGCTGAAGGGTGTGTGGGGGGGGGCTGGTGTTGGATGTCCAGCACTCACATGACGATCTCTTGTACTACAGCGCCATACGGTGGCCGGAATGACAGCATGACTGACGCGGCAGATGCGGAGTAGGCCGCGAAGTAGGGTGCAAGCACACCGGGCCAGCCGGGCAGCGGCAGGTCGGGGCGTGCCACCTGGGATAGGTGAGGTGCAGGTGCGGCGAGTTGAAGCGAGCGGGATAAACACAGCACTTTGCTGGATCACTGTCACAAAGCAGGTACATAGGGTGTGCTTCCCCGCACTGCAGCAGCAAATGCCATAGAGGCACAGGGCGGGTGAGAGGAGTGCAGGGGGTCGCAGCATGGACCAGGGGCCATTGCGTCACACTGCCAGTCTGCCACACACACGCACCAGGTTGCTGGCCGCGTCCAGTGTGTAGATGCGGCCTGCGTTGCCGCCAAAGATGTAGATGTAGTAGAGACCGCGCGGCTCCCCGGGAGCCGGTGCCCAGTTCAGCAAGTTGATGGTGGGGTAGCTGGGTGTGAGAGTGTGTGAGTACAACGCGGGGATAAGTGCCCAGGGCAAGGGAGGAAAGGTCAGGTGGAGCGAATGCGTGCGGCTGGACAGAATGCAGGTGTGGCTGCACTGGCAGCTGAATGTTGTCCACGCATGCCTCACGCTGCTCACTCACAGGTCGGCAGTTGGGAAGCCATCAATGGGAATGCCACCCCTGATGAGCGTGTCGGTGTTGCCATCATACACGTCACACGTGGGGTTGATGGGGTCACGCCTGCCACGGCATGTGTGATGTTGCACCATACGTTGGCAGCAGCATCTGGTGGCAGGGCTTACAAATGCGAATGGTGATCACATCAGCTGCACGGACATCCCCACCAGATTTGAAGTATGTCTGCGAGATTGTGCGATATCAGTCATGCTGCTACCGCCACTGAGGTGCATGTGGCCACAGCTGCCATCGACTAGACACCCCAATGCACACTCACTCCGACAGCTTGCCGGTGCAGATGAGGACGCGGTTGTCAGGCAGTGTGAGCAGGGTGGGGTACCTGTGTGGGTGTGTGCACATTATACATGAACACAGCACTGTGGAATGTGCCATGTGAAACGTGCCCTGCCCACATGGTGCCATGGCATCATGAGAGCCTGGAGCAGAACTGGAGGGAGGCAGGGCTCTTGCTTCACAGTGCAGCCAGCCATGTCCTGGCCGACCCTTCGTGCTCCACCATGGCTAGCCTGGTCTAGCACCCCCGGATGCCGCTGGCTGTAGCTTGATATGTCAGGATGCTCTTCACGCCAACAGGCCACTCACCAGCGATATCCGGACAGCTTGGCAGCAGACGTCACGGGTGTGAGTGCGTTGGGGCCGTCAAACGCCAGAGAGCGGATGGCATCTCGCCCCTCCTTGATGATGTTGGGGTCGGCCTGGCAGGTGGTGCCGGGCGGCTGCCCGTTCAGGCCGTTCTCGTTGCCTGAGCAGGATTGTCGAAGAAGTTCAGGCGGGGTTGGGGAACAGAATGTCAGGCTGGGTGTGGTACGTGCCACAACGTAGCACTTCCGCATGCATGTGGGTAGTATGAGGGCAGTCGCACAGGTTGGTTGCAACTGGCCAATACAACAACGCAAGAGGTACGTATGGTGAGGCATGACAGTGCAGTCAATCTTCCTTTTTTTGCCTGAGGCTCAAGCATGGACCAGACCCCACCTCCTGCCGCCAGCACACGGCCATCTGTGAGGTGGGTCTGACCCATACAGAACGGCGCCTCAGATGTGGGCGCGCGCTGGTATGTCCCCGTCACGTAATCCCACACGTTGGACACCTGCACATGGAACAATGACTCGCAGGCGTGCCAGATGATGTGCGGGGGAGTGTGGGTAGTGGGCGCACATGGTGCAGTCCGCAACCTTGCTTGGTGGCACCATACGTACACCGGCGTGGACTGCCACTGCACACATGTGGGGCCACTCAGAACAGCTGCCTGCATCTCTCACATCCCATAACCTCCTCACACCTACCTGCAGCTCCATGTTTGGCTCGTATGGCACGTTGGCTGGGCAGCCAGGGCCACCGTCAGGCTGGATACGCGCTGCCAGCCACACTTTTGTTGTCTTGGGGATGATGGACTGCGGTACATGCCAGGTGAAAGTCCATACCCGGAGGTGGTACAGCAGTACAACATAGCAGCATGCCCATGGGTACCCAGACACCCACAAATACTTGAGCAGTACATGGGGACAGCTTCAAGAATATCGCTGATGCGGCACAAGACAGTCTGGACTGTGTATGGTGGCACACATACCGCATGGATGGCCACAATGCCTGTACTAGACCGGCCACCTGCATGGTGCACCATTCTACCACACGTGTGGCTGTACTGCCTTTGTTTACAAGCACACAGCAGCCATGCACATCGTCACCTTCTGCCAAGACCGCAAAGGCTAGACACAGTAGCCTCAAACCAGTTGCTAGCCAGCACCAGACACACACCGCTAACACATTCATGGCAGACAGGACCACCCCCACATACACCAAGCCTGACAGCTCACCCAGGTCAGGGTTGGGGATCTTGGTCCACTGACCCACAGAGGTGGCATCAGGTGTTGGTGCCCTGAAGCCACTGCGGAAGCTCAGATCATCCACCACAGCTGTGAGGGGCCCAATGGCTGTGGCTGGGTCATGGGCAAAGTCGACGATCATCTGCTCATTGCCTGTCGTCACCACTTGCTTCACCATGGCTTCAGCCACCTGCTTGGCAATGACTGGGTCCTGCAGGGCACCATGCAGCTTCTGCTCATCCGAGCTTGTATCTGCCAGCCGCCTGTTGGCGATGGTGGTTTCCTGGTTGGAATGTGGTGGGGGAGGAGGAGGAGGAGGAGGTGGGGGAGGAATGG